>VWZL01002396.1:633298-759871 GCA_013396915.1 Stercorarius parasiticus | reverse complement strand
TTTTTTTTTTTTCCGGGGAGGGAAGGGAGAAGTGGAAACCGATAAAGAAGATTTTATATCTGATTGTAGCGGTGACCTTTTGTGTGTGAGTGCATGGATATTTGGCATGCGTGCCGTGGGCTTCGTGTGTAGATGTATTTAGAAGTGATTGAAGGAAGCAGTGTTGCCATATGCTTCCCTTGCATGACACAGTCCCAGAAGAGTGTCCTCCCCAGTCATCCCCTTGCAGTGACAGCACTCCAAGCTCGCATATTAAGCATTTCTTTTCTGGTTTGTATCTGCAGGCTCCTTGAAATCTTATATGAAATGCTGGGACGGGCTAGAGGTGGGGGGGAACACGCGAACAAATGCAGTGAAGGGGAAATTTCTTGCATCTGTGTCTTCATTTGCTCATTTTGTCTTTCCAATTATAGGAGGCTTATGTACAGAAAATGGTAAAAGTATGCAATGATTCAGACCGCTGGAGTCTCATCTCCCTGTCCAACAACAGTGGCAAAAATGTGGAACTGAAATTTGTGGACTCTCTGAGGCGGCAGTTTGAATTCAGTGTCGATTCCTTTCAAATCAAGCTGGACTCCCTGCTGCTTTTTTATGAGTGCTCAGAGAATCCGATGACCGAAACTTTTCACCCGACTATCATTGGTGAGAGTGTCTATGGGGATTTCCAGGAAGCCTTTGATCACCTCTGCAACAAGATAATCGCCACCAGAAACCCAGAAGAAATCAGAGGAGGTGGTCTTCTCAAGTACTGCAACCTTTTGGTAAGGGGCTTTAGGGCTGCCTCCGAATCCGAGATTAAGTCCCTGCAGAGATACATGTGTTCAAGGTTTTTCATTGACTTCTCAGACATTGGAGAACAGCAGAGAAAGCTGGAGTCCTACTTGCAGAACCACTTTGTGGGATTAGAGGACCGCAAGTATGACTATCTCATGACCCTTCACGGTGTGGTGAATGAGAGCACAGTGTGCCTGATGGGACATGAGAGGAGACAGACTCTGAATCTGATCACCATGCTGGCCATCCGGGTCCTAGCCGAGCAAAATATCATCCCCAATGTGGCCAATGTCACCTGCTATTACCAGCCAGCCCCCTACGTAGCAGATGCCAACTTCAGCAATTACTATATCGCCCAGGTTCAGACGGTGTTCCCTTGCCAGCAGCACACATACTCTACTTGGCTGCCCTGTAATTAAGGACCGAAATTAGTAGACCCGGTGGGGGGAATGTTTTCTAAGATGTAGGAAGGGGCAACATGCCCCTTTGAAAATGGGGTGTTCTGTGCAATGATGATCTGCTCTGGCTTTCAAGCTTGGGGAAAGCTTGCGGTTCTTCTAATAAATACCGGGAGCACGATCGAGAAAAGAACCCCCAAATAATTGGATCCTACCCCAGAGCACAAGAGGCCTGTCATTAAAAGCAACCAGCTTCCCCTGAAATAAGTGAGGGAGGAATGCTTGATGACAATATGGGTTGGCAGTATCTGCTCCCATAGCTTTGGCATAGAGAAGGTGGGAAAGCCTTATTTTCTTTTTATTTTTATTCTTACTCTAGAATGGGATCTGCAAAAGGGAGAATATGAAAGAAACAAAACACAAAAAAAACAACAAAAAGAAAAAAATCACAAAAAACAATTCTATATATACAGGAATTAAAAGTTAGAGGCATAAAGCAAAGATAAGCTGAATAAAAATGTATATTGGAATTACTGCATTTGGGGCTTGCAGCAAGTGCCGTCTATGGGTTGACCATGTAGAATGTATAGCTTGCTTGACTAGAATGCTTTACCAGAAACAGCTTGCTCCAAATGAACAGTAGTGGATTGGTGCAGTTATAAAAACAGAAACACGTACGATGACAAAGTCCATTATTTCCAGCTGTGTGCATGCCTCACATTTTAAAAATGCGAGAGTGCAGGAAAACCAGCTGTGGCAAACAGAATATACTCAAGGACCAAAGATTTCACAAATAAGTTATCCGAGCAAAGAAGATACAGTAGAGTATATATATATATATATAAAAAGAAAAGAAAGATGTTGCTATATTTGTACACACCAACAGTAATCAAAAGTGCCTGATGCCTTCATAAAATTTGAAGTGAGGAAAAAAAAAATATAGTTTTGTGGTTTAACCATGCATTTTGTTTTATCAGGGACACAAGGATTAAAAACAAAAAAAACCAAACCATAAGCTTGTGAATAAGTGGTGGAGGAAATGCCCTATTTTTTTTTCTTGGCAAATACTTGTATAGAGTTAATGTTATGTCGGTGTGCTATTATCCTAGGTACGTGTGTGTATGTGTGTATATATGTTTGTGTGTGTATATATGTACGTGTTATAGGTGTATATCTATATATATACACACACAATATATATTAATGTGGTCTAGGAAAATGTAGCAATTAAGGAATGTTTAAATAAAGTACTATGTGTTTTCCAGTTTGCAACAGGATGTCATAGGACAGTGGGCACCTTGCAGTGAATTTTTAACCCACACCTGAGAAATTTGGAGTAAATGAACCAGTCAGGATCAAGGTGGGATTCAGATAATGTCTTTGGTTGCAAGAACAAGGATTACAGTAATTCAGTGGGTTGCTTGTGAGCCATAATAATTCCACAGATGGAGAAACATATGACTAGCTGATTTTTTTTTAAACTATTTTGTACTGTAATGCCATTTTGACATTTAACCCACTAATGTTGTGACTGCATACCTCCATGATGTGTAATTCAGTGGAACGTGGATCAAAGATAGGTTTATTTAAACCCCCTGACAGCTAAAGAATATTGTATTAGTTGATGATTTGAACACTAATTGTTAATATTTAAAGGAGTATTTTTAATCGAATGCGTTATGCATTCCAGGACCACTAGAATTTAGCAAATGTGAAATGAACCCTTTTTAAGAGTGTTGCACGATTGCTTAAAATTATATTTTATATATATATATTATATATATATTTTTATGCAAANATGCAAATATTAAACATCTTTGATCTGGTTGTCACACTGCATTTACAATTTCAGTACTGTACTTTATTTAAATGGAATCACTTTACATTGGAACAATAACTATTCACTTTCATTTCCTCTCCCAAAAGACCAGCGGGGGGGGCGGTTAGGACGGGGGGAAGAAAAAAAATCAACCTCCGCTGTCGTTTTCACTTCAGTGCCATCTCTGAAGGTGTTAAATTCTCTGTTGGGCTTTGAAAACCTAGTGACTAAGTGACACTTGACTCTTAATATTTTGCTTTTTCTTACTTAGGGAAAAAAAAAGAAAAAAAAAAAAAAGAAAAGGGAATTCAGGCTTTGGAAGGAAACCTCGCTGTGCTCTGCCTGGTTGCAGGCAGGGTCTGGCGTTGGAGGAGGTAGGGGTAGGGGATAGGGAGAGGACTCGTGTCCTGGCAGTGTGTTTTCCCTATGGAGCGAGCAAGGTACATCTATTTTTGTCGCGCTTTGTACTTTTTTTTTTTTTACACTCTGGAGGCAATTTCACAGGAACCCGGTTTGTTTACTGGAGCACCTTCCCAGTGCGAGTCCTTCAGGAAACCTAAAGGCGGGGAATTGTGGCNTGGCCATTTCCCAGCGTTGATTCGCAGACCCTGGTCCCCACCTTCCTTCCCTTCCTCCGGCCATGGCTGCAGCCTCCCGCCGGGCTCCTCCCTCATCCCCAAGGGTCCCCCCCGGGGTCCCCTTTGAGTCCCCCTCCAGCCCCCCGCAGGGTGCCGGCTGGGGGCTCCTGGCTCCTTCTTTCCCCTTGCGTCCAGCTCCTTGGGAAGGTTTTGCTAGCGGAAGCGATGGGGAGGGCTGGGGAAATAGGATCAGCTGGTAATGTGGTATGTCTTCTCTCGCCACANAACAAAACACAAAAAAAACAACAAAAAGAAAAAAATCACAAAAAACAATTCTATATATACAGGAATTAAAAGTTAGAGGCATAAAGCAAAGATAAGCTGAATAAAAATGTATATTGGAATTACTGCATTTGGGGCTTGCAGCAAGTGCCGTCTATGGGTTGACCATGTAGAATGTATAGCTTGCTTGACTAGAATGCTTTACCAGAAACAGCTTGCTCCAAATGAACAGTAGTGGATTGGTGCAGTTATAAAAACAGAAACACGTACGATGACAAAGTCCATTATTTCCAGCTGTGTGCATGCCTCACATTTTAAAAATGCGAGAGTGCAGGAAAACCAGCTGTGGCAAACAGAATATACTCAAGGACCAAAGATTTCACAAATAAGTTATCCGAGCAAAGAAGATACAGTAGAGTATATATATATATATATAAAAAGAAAAGAAAGATGTTGCTATATTTGTACACACCAACAGTAATCAAAAGTGCCTGATGCCTTCATAAAATTTGAAGTGAGGAAAAAAAAAATATAGTTTTGTGGTTTAACCATGCATTTTGTTTTATCAGGGACACAAGGATTAAAAACAAAAAAAACCAAACCATAAGCTTGTGAATAAGTGGTGGAGGAAATGCCCTATTTTTTTTTCTTGGCAAATACTTGTATAGAGTTAATGTTATGTCGGTGTGCTATTATCCTAGGTACGTGTGTGTATGTGTGTATATATGTTTGTGTGTGTATATATGTACGTGTTATAGGTGTATATCTATATATATACACACACAATATATATTAATGTGGTCTAGGAAAATGTAGCAATTAAGGAATGTTTAAATAAAGTACTATGTGTTTTCCAGTTTGCAACAGGATGTCATAGGACAGTGGGCACCTTGCAGTGAATTTTTAACCCACACCTGAGAAATTTGGAGTAAATGAACCAGTCAGGATCAAGGTGGGATTCAGATAATGTCTTTGGTTGCAAGAACAAGGATTACAGTAATTCAGTGGGTTGCTTGTGAGCCATAATAATTCCACAGATGGAGAAACATATGACTAGCTGATTTTTTTTTAAACTATTTTGTACTGTAATGCCATTTTGACATTTAACCCACTAATGTTGTGACTGCATACCTCCATGATGTGTAATTCAGTGGAACGTGGATCAAAGATAGGTTTATTTAAACCCCCTGACAGCTAAAGAATATTGTATTAGTTGATGATTTGAACACTAATTGTTAATATTTAAAGGAGTATTTTTAATCGAATGCGTTATGCATTCCAGGACCACTAGAATTTAGCAAATGTGAAATGAACCCTTTTTAAGAGTGTTGCACGATTGCTTAAAATTATATTTTATATATATATATTATATATATATTTTTATGCAAATATTAAACATCTTTGATCTGGTTGTCACACTGCATTTACAATTTCAGTACTGTACTTTATTTAAATGGAATCACTTTACATTGGAACAATAACTATTCACTTTCATTTCCTCTCCCAAAAGACCAGCGGGGGGGGCGGTTAGGACGGGGGGGAAGAAAAAAAATCAACCTCCGCTGTCGTTTTCACTTCAGTGCCATCTCTGAAGGTGTTAAATTCTCTGTTGGGCTTTGAAAACCTAGTGACTAAGTGACACTTGACTCTTAATATTTTGCTTTTTCTTACTGAGGGAGAAAAAAAGAAAAAAAAAAAGAAAAGGGAATTCAGGCTTTGGAAGGAAACCTCGCTGTGCTCTGCCTGGTTGCAGGCAGGGTCTGGCGTTGGAGGAGGTAGGGGTAGGGGATAGGGAGAGGACTCGTGTCCTGGCAGTGTGTTTTCCCTACGGAGCGAGCAAGGTACATCTATTTTTGTCGCGCTTTGTACTTTTTTTTTTTTACACTCTGGAGGCAATTTCACAGGAACCCGGTTTGTTTACTGGAGCACCTTCCCGGTGCGAGTCCTTCAGGAAACCTAAAAGCGGGGAATCGTGGCCATTTCCCAGCGTTGATTCGCAGACCCTGGTCCCCACCTTCCTTCCCTTCCTCCGGCCATGGCTGCAGCCTCCCGCCGGGCTCCTGCCTCATCCCCAAGGGTCCCCCCCGGGGTCCCCTTTGAGTCCCCCTCCAGCCCCCCGCAGGGTGCCGGCTGGGGGCTCCTGGCTCCTTCTTTCCCCTTGCGTCCAGCTCCTTGGGAAGGTTTTGCTAGCGGAAGCGATGGGGAGGGCTGGGGAAATAGGATCAGCTGGTAATGTGGTATGTCTTCTCTCGCCACAACTATTTGCAGCAAATAAATGAGTCATCCGCTCTTTAAAAGGGTTTGAGAATCTATAGCTGTGCCACAACCACAGAACGCTGATAGTACATGACACGATGTATTTTTCCTTTGAAGGACCCTTTTTTTTTTTTTTTTCCGTTGCGTGAAAGAAAGTTTTGATTTACTTCCTCTCAGCTCACATTTTATTGTGTTGTTTTTGGTTGTTTTTTTTTTTTTTAAATGATTGACAGCAGCTAGTTACCTTATAGTGCATGCAGCGGGGCTCTGAGCTAAACTGCACCTTTCAGCGTTTGCATTTTGATACATATATAATATGTTTTTATATATATTATATAGGTATTCCAGATCTGTTTTGCATATGTTAATGATCAAGTGGTGGAACTGGTGAAGCTTTGTTTTATTTGTGACTGGTGGCTTAAAAGGTGCCTGGTGTTAGAGGTGGGAAGAAGGCACGAGTTCAGGCCAAGAGGAAAATAAGAACCCCTTTTCAAAGCTGGTTTATTTCTGCGGTTTGCACACCTTCTCCTCCATAAAGTCTGACTTTTTTTTAACTGTTTTTTTCCCCTCCTCTTCAGCACACTGGTACTTTTAAAGTTAATAACCGCATTCTTGCTTTGTAGGCTTCGTTTTTTTCCCATCCAATCAGATGTAAGGTTAGAACTTGTGCTACAAGAGACAGTGCCCCTTTTAAAGAGCTGAACTGATTAAAAACATTGACCTGATTACAGTAAAACTGTTTGTGCCGCAGCTGAATTTACTGCTAACCAACAGGGCGCTAAACTTGGTTAAATGTAGCCATCATGAAACAACTGAGAGCTTTGAAATGGGGTGATTTTTTTTTTTTTCCCTTAGATGTAGCTGTCCTCCCGAATGCAAGAACATTTCTTCTAAAAATAGAAGGGCAATTAGAAGACCAAAAAAATAATATTTTTCTAGTTTCTCTTACTGCACTTAAATATTTTTTTATCTTGCACAAAGGCCTTCACACAAATCCTCTAAACACCTCTTATTGAATGCTTGGTTTGCATCATGTCAGAAGCTCCTACCAGTTCAAAAAAAAGCTTTTTTTCTTTTTTTTCATTGAGAAATGAAGTGTGTTAGATAAAACTGCACAGAAAAGGAAAAACTGTAATTGCATATTCAGTTCCTATTTGAATATATTCTTTTGTATGGTTTTCTTTATGCAGAGAGTTTCCCTTGCAAGAAAGAAAATCGGTGTACTCTTTTGCTGTTGTAATAATGGTTTGCTAACAAAATAAATAGTAAAAAAAAAAAAAAAAGCCTGCAAATTTCAAGACAGCTTGGCTAAAGCACTGCAGGTTCCTGCAGTCTGTAGGAGTCTGTGCAGATTTGCTTTCCCTCAGATTTCCTTACAACTGTTGCCTTCTGCAAGGCATCCTGTTGCAGCAAACTGCTCCTTGGATTGCTCTTTTGGAACATTTTGACTATAGGCTTTGTCACAGACAGAAAAAGAGCTGATGGAAAACAGACTCTAGAGGGAACAGATTGTGAATTTTGTTTACAGCATCCAATATTTGGATTTTTTTTGTAAATAAAAAGAAGTTATTTTTTTCTATTGATTTGTGTCTGCTGTCTTCCGTGTCTGAAATAGCTCTGGCCTGCTCCGACTGAATACCAAGTTCGCTTTCACAAAAAAAAAAGGACAAGGGCAGCACTTTTCTGTGAAGAGCCAACGTTCGGCCGCTTTCCGATTGGAGCATGGAAGGTTTTGAAAAGCCTCGCCTCGTGCCAGCCAACTTCCACTGGCTGCACTCGGCTGTGGAGGAACCTCCCCAGCTTCCAGTCCAGGCCAAAAATCCTGGCCCTAGCGCTGGTCGGGCCGTGAAAATGGTCCGAAATCCAAAAACCGAAACAACGCTGCAGCATCCCTGCGCTCTTGCTGCCTTCCCAGTTTAGATCCCGGGGCCAGGAACAGGATAATTTTGTGATGCCCGCAACTTGGGCATGGCAAACCACGGTGCTGGCAGTAATGCGAGGCTCCTGATGCCCTTGAGATGTGTTTGATAGGTGTCGATGCCTCCACCTTAGTGTTTCGGTAGGTCCTGGAGGGCAACGGGGTGCTGCTCCTGGGTGTAAAGGCATGGCCGTCTGTAGCGGATGGATGCTGCTGGGGAGGGGGGATGCCCATGCCAGTGTCACTGAGGTGCTGAATGAGTCCAGCTCTCCCGTCAGACTCAACATTCGCTCTTCTTCCCTGCCCTACAATGCTGTCCTTGTCAGCCGAGGTATTTTCTGTTTGCCGTGTTTACAGGGGAGATGCCTCTGTAATGAAGGCTAATTTC
Organism: Stercorarius parasiticus; assembly: GCA_013396915.1. Classification (NCBI taxonomy): domain Eukaryota; kingdom Metazoa; phylum Chordata; class Aves; order Charadriiformes; family Stercorariidae; genus Stercorarius; species Stercorarius parasiticus. The sequence goes on along the minus strand of VWZL01002396.1, from coordinate 751,458 downwards.
CTCAAAAGGCACTTCAAGGGAATATAAAATACTAATTTACAATGCTCGTGGCAATACTTTTTCAACCAGGACGCCTCAGACTGACCCAAATTTGAAAAACATTGACTAAGACTCCGCAGTATGTAGCTCTTACTAGGCTCATTCATACATGGCGCTGGGCTTGGAAGGCTCACGCCAGCCAAGGGCCAGCATGAATGTGCTTATTGTAATGATGAGTGAACCTGTATTTCCCTGGAAAAACAAACAAACAAACAAGCTGCTGGGACTGCTCATTTTTCCAGGCACAGGAGCAGCCCCTTTGCCGAATGCCGGGCACCTTCTGCACAGTGCCTCCTTTGAAACCTGCTGGGTCATGGGATGGTACCGTTGGCCAGCCTGGCCGGGAGAGGGGGATGCGCTCGGTATCCCTGCCCATCCATCAGCATTGCCTCTCCTCCCACGTTGCTGCCAGGAAAGGGAGGGGTCCGTGGCCTAACGCTTCCTCCTGTGAACTTGCTCAGTTATGAAATATTTTAGGCAGCCTGACAAAGGAGGCTGCAATGCCCAAAGATGCAGATGGAAATCGGGGGATTGGAAACCATCTAAATGCAAATGCCTTTGCTTATTTCTCAAAATCCAAGCCTGGATGGATGCTCTTATGCTCGGAGTGAGTTCATTCCAGTTTCTCTCCTTCAGTTTCAAGGGATTTTTTGGAGAGATGAACACCCATTGAGTATCTGGAGTGGCCATTTGAGTATCTGGAGTGTTGTGAGTCCTCCTCCCCAAACCGAGGAGGAGTATGTGGGTATGATGGGGAGGCAGCCAGCTGAACACTGTGCTTTAGTAGGTTGTGTTTTTAAGGAGGGAGGAGTGTTCGAGGCCATGGAAGAGGGAGGGCAAAAGCAAGGTGTGAGAATATGAATCGCCTGAGTGACACCACCGTGGAAAGCTGGAGGACATGCTGATAGATTAAAGTAGGAGGGGAGAAACGGCACAAATCTTTAACTTGTGTTCGCCCTGCTAAAATGAGTCTGATCAGGGAAGCTGTCACTTTTAAAGATAAGTAACAGTCTGCAGTTTCTCTTGGCTGCAGCAGCACTTTTTTTTTTTACTGTGTTAAAAAAAAAAAAAAAAAGAAAAAATCCCCAGGAACCCCTTTGCCCAGGAATGAAGCTGAGTGTAGGCTAAATCAACCCCACATCCTCTAGTAAATATATCTGCTGTCCCTGGAAGGCAATAAATTAACAATACTGAGTTCGGTATTATGAACCTGCTCTTGGGAACCTCCCATGAAACCTCTGCAGAGATTTTTGTAGCACGGTCATGTGTGCCTTGTTCTCAAGCGTTCGTGTGGATCTAGTCATGCCTTCCTGAAACTGCCACCAAGTATCCTCCTCCCTTTTATTTATATGTTTATAGTAAAATTCAGTGCACGTGGCCATATGTACCAAGGTAGGGCACAGTCCATAGCTATGCACCATTGTGTTGGAGCTGGTGCAGTTTTACAGCAATCCCCTAAATATGTATATAAGTGTATCAGAAGCAGCTCTGCAGGCAGGGTTCTAGTCTGCTTGTAAAGAGCAGGAGCATAAAATCAAAATCTGCACTTTAGAGAAGAAATACCAAGCCTTCAAAGGCCTGATAAAACATGATGAACAGACTCATCTCCTACACGCTTGCATAGCCTTAGGCTATTCAAAATGGTTGTTTTGTGGATGCACAATTCCACCATTCCATGTGGCTGGTATTTCATCAGGACGTGCAATGCCAGTATGTGCCAGAAAATTTTCCTTTTGCATCGTTTTGGGCAAAAAACTATGTCCTAAATACACACCTAAATATTGTGTGCAAAACACAGATATTCTCCAGGGTAAAAACGTCCCTTTGATTCCCATAATGGCTTGGAGGGTATAAATTCCTGCTTTTTGAGAGGACAGTATGTCTTAACATACTTTGCCTTATCTTGGACTTGGGGGTGAACAACTTCTCTGGGTGAGCAACTCTCCCGATAATGAAGTTTGCCTTCCTGAAAATGGAGAAATCCAGAACAGCCAGTGCTTTTAAAAAGTGAAAGTCTCCGTATTGAACCTACACAGGCTTTCTTCTCTTCGCCTTCTGTCTTGCAGGGTGTAGAACAGAGTTGCTTCTAAAATCGAGGCTAAAGACAATAGACAATGAATACGTTTTGGAGACATCTAGCTCATCCATGTCAGTGTGCGTACCTGGTTACCCCTCTGCCATTTGAACAAAGGTGACAAGAGGTGCCTGGAGAGGGAAGGCAGGTGTTCCTGAGGGAGCCAAGTGTTCCTGAGGGAGCCAAACACAGGTCTGCAATGATTTTCTCTCAGGGAACATGTTCCTTAAAGAAGGTGTTCTTGAAGAGCACTCTTGTGTCCACAGTGGGTGCATGACCCTCATTTTAACTGTGACTCCCTTGCTTGGGTAATTCCCTCAATCCAAGACATCTGTGGAGCTCCTGCAGCACATTCTGAAGTGGACAAGTAATCACGAGGAAAGCTTTCTGTAATTGCAACTGTTCTTAGTTTAACTCACGCTTTGAGGAAAAAATAAAGCCAGATTTATTTTTTTTTTAAATAAATCTTTTGTTCTTGAGTAATTTCTTTCACTCTCACTTCTGCATTGCAGTTCTGTGCTTGCTACTCTGTGGCCTTCTCATCCTGATTCTTGCAGCAGAAGTGGAGGGACCAGCACCACATGCTCTTCAGACTGTCAATCATCCTGCTGGTCCCTGGCGTTTGAGAGCCACTGATGTAAGGTCTGTGCTAGGTGGGTCGCTAGGTGAGGTTGAACAAGAAGTGTGGAACGTCTCCGTGTAAGCAGGCGTCCTGGGTGTCCTGCAAAATGCTCTTCAGAAATATTTCAGCCCAAGTTCTCCACTAGCAGTTATTCATGACAGGGGGGAATTATGCATACAGGCTTGTACAAACAGTTACTTGGACATCTCAAGAAGTGCAGAATAACAGTTAAATGAATCAAACATTTAGCAGAATAACAATTATGATTAAATCATGGGAAAAATGCAATGCAAGTTAGTTATTAAAAATATCAGCATCCAAACTAGTAGAGAAGCTCTTCCTCAGCCTGAAGGCTTTTATTTGGGTTGTGGTGAGTTGCTCATACTCTTTGTAAACCAGACACTTGGCTTTGGGCTAAATTACCCGCTGGAGAAGCATATACACCTCATGCTCCTCCTCACCTCAGGCTTTCTCATTTAGGAAACAACAAATACATGATAGCTGTCTGCTCTGTGATAGCAGTGTGAACTGTGACTTGACTGATTTATGTAAGTGCTGTTTATCAGTAACCCTATAAATGTCAACCAGTGGGGGAAGTGAAACCAAGAGCTTGGGCCTTCCTTCTCGCCAGCTGTGAACTGCTCTCTTGCCATTTTTATGGAACTGTAAAATTGAACCACACTTTTTTTTTTAGATTGAACTTTCTGACATGCTTTTAATTTCTTCCCAACCCTCTCTCAACGTTACTGTCAAATATTTAAGGCAGGATTTTCTAGTCTGCCAAACTCATTCCGTGCCAGTGTGAGCTGAAGTCACGGTCCCCTGTGGGGGTGCGGAGGCATTTGTGTGGTGTGCGAGGGGCTTGGGGAGCAGCATCTGCTTTCCTGCAGCCACCATGGGTCTTTACATATGCCACATTTCATAAAGTTATTAAAACGTCACAGAAGTCCTAAGAACTTGAAACTAACCAAATTTCACCCAAAACTTAGACAGCCACAGATTTGTCTCCAGGGTCTTACAGATGGCACTTGTCACCTGCCATTCTCTGACTCTAGCTGGAATATCTGTATTTTGTACACAAATGAGGAAAGCAGCATCTGCCTTGGATCAGGCTATTGCTGTCGCTTGTATGAAGCCAGCACATTAGGCAGCAGAGCCTCTGTAGGGCTGGACTGGTGGCCATCCCAAAGCTAATCTACTAAGAAGAGACAAAAAAGAACTTCAAATGAGGAACTACTGGCAATCTTTCTGTGAAATGCGCACCCAGTATTGTCTCAACATTGAACACGATACATTTGTTTTCTGGAGTTTTGTGGGCAGCTGTCGTATTTTCCACAGATCACCTGGTACATTACTTGCATTTTAGTTGTCATAGGTGCACATTACTGACCAATACAATGGAAATACTCTAAACTGTGCTCCTTGACTGATCAGAGGGTATTCTGTATAAGCAGAACAAAGGTGTCTAGCAGATATTCTCCACTGCCAAGAGCTTGTTCTTTGGACTCTGAAGATATTTGCGTGGGAGTCTTTCTTACCAGGTGACGATCTTCCATCGCCTCAGAAATGCCCTCCCACACACTGGGAACGTCCATGGATGACGGGAAGCATCTGATGAAAATCTGGACGATGCACCAGGCACCTGAGCAAAAGCCGGTGGGGCCAAGAGGAGATTTTTCCTTTAGCTTTAGCTGTCCTTTGGATGCAGCGGTAGTGCTCGAGGAGGCATGCAGGGAACACACAATGCAGATTCGGTAGCTGAGCTTGACCCTAGCGTTTCTTGCTCGTTCTTTGTTGTTGAATGTTTGCTCTGCAATAGCAACCAAAGGGCATGACCAGGTTAGGACCCATTGTACCAGGCACTGTGCAAACACCCCTGTTCAGTCCCTTCCCTTAGGGCTTCTCTGCGTGGGGATTTCAATGAGCTTATTCTTTTCCTTTAGCTGTCTCACAGTAAGTCAACTCATTTGCTTAAGGCAAGCTCTCGCTTTTCTAAGAAATGGGATATACGCTGCAAAAAGTGCTCCCAAAGAGGCAATTCTCATGAAATATTATTGAATTCTGTAAATCTGTTCACTTGCTAAGATTGTCACGTCAAGATCTCAGCTTGCTTTCATGAATAACTGAACCCACTTGCTCCCATAAAAAGCTGTGCGCTTGATGTGGTACATTTTTGTCCCTGAGAACTGAAATCAGTCCTCTTTCTCTATAGTCAATGCAGAAACAGGTGCATTTCTCTCCCCTCCATCTTGAATCGCGATCACTTCAGGAGGTGAAATGAAACAACTGCGGAGCAACGTGCAGCAAAGTTAAATGACTGCAGAGTCAGAAGTTGCAAACGTGCTGAAGAAGCTGAGCCTGTATTTTGCATCTCTTGAAACTGAGCTTCCCAAAAGTCTGTGGGTGTCCTGACTGGGTTTATTGCTTTTTAATTCCATTAAGGTGATAACACACTTTTTTTTTTTTAATTAGTCTAGCTACCAGACAAATGCATCAGGCTCGGGAATTTTCCTAACAAGCAAATATTAACTCCACCCTGCAGGGCTACCTCTGCCAGTTGGCCAGTGAATCCACGTCCCCAAAATACTCATAAATCCACAATGTCCCACCCCTAAACAGACAGCAGGAAATCATTAGCCTGGGACACACAGTCTCACTGCATGTGTGTTACCTCCTGAATGTATCAAATTGCAGTGTTAAGAAAAATCTTGACATGCTAAGCAGTTTATAGGCAAAAGTTGTTAGAAAGAGGGTTTAATGTTGGCAAACGGCTATATAGAATGAGGTCGAGGGGAGGGGAGCCTAATAACAGCCCTTTCTGTAATTCAATAGAATAATTTGAAACTCAACTGTAAGCCTGTGACTATGGCGGCACCCGCGAGAGCTGTGTACTGTGGTTATGGGGTATTCCGTGTTTCCATCATCATTCCCTGTTCGGCTGTAAAACACCCATCAGAAACTCGGTGAGTCCACATAAGGCTTAAACCCGCAAAAAGCAAGAAATTCAGAACTAGGGCTGGAACTCCCCGTTCTGCCCCCTTGCCAGGCTGTCGCACTGTGCCGTGGTGCCCATCAGGAGGGACGATGGCCTCTGGCTGATCTCCTCCATGTGGCTTTTCACAGTACAATTGCTGGCTAATTTGAGCTATTGCTTTAATATATAATTCCACCCCCTCCAAGGATAATGTAGTGCGTTGGCAAAAGTTTGGCTCATGTCTCTGATGTTGTGATAAACATTAGCGGACATTTTCCCTGAGAGCTTGTCAACAAATATAGAAACTTATTCAAATAAGAACTTTATTTACTTTCTGAAAGGCATATGGACTTCTAAATGAATCCATTTGGTAGGCAGAGTTTAAATAACATGCCAGGAAAGACCGGAAAGATAACTTTTTTTGAAAAGTATTTCAAATATTGCTCATTTTGGTTGTGCAATCGACAGAAACATTCTTGTTTGGAAAGGCTGGGGTCAGACATATTTATTTTGCACCAGTAATTTTAGATTCTGTTTTTCCTAGACACAGTAAAAGCAAAAAATTGGCAAATCTGAACGAAAAAACCCCACTGATTTCTTGGGAAGCAACTGCTTCGCTAATCAGAGGTATGGCCAGTCCACCACAGAGAATGTCCTTCTCATACTGGTCTAAGCTGACTTTTCTGAAGATCAGTGATAGCTCATGCCTCAGACTCCTTCCTACATAGTATGGGGTTGATGTCATTTCTCCTTTCTTCTTTGGACAGATGAGAGTAAAAAGCACGTGGGCTGGGGGAAGCCTCCTGCCCTGTCCCCTTGGGTATGAAAGAGGCTTGCAATAGAGAGTACAGCTTGCTTTTTTGTTATTTACTTCTGGTCACCCCAAAGCTTTGTGGGCAGAAGCCATCCTCAGTGTCTACATCCCTTGCAGGACACTGGCAAGAAGAGCCTGGAATGAGCACGGCCAAGCAGTTGGACTTGACCTATGTGGTAGCCATGGTGCACACCTGGTCTGCTGGGTGTGCACCAGGGGAAAAGTGACTTAGGAAATTTTTTTTACAATAGAGCTGGATTATGACAACTTTCTGCTTATGAAGGGGAACTAGATTTTGGCGGAGCTGTAGGAAGAAACCAGGTATTGGTGTGAACACGGGATATGAGATTTCATACGCTGCTTATGAGGGGTCCTATGGTGGCCAGGCTTTTCAGGTAGGCCTGCCTAGGTTCTTTTCTTATACTGAACATATCAGAAACTTTACTCTTTATGCCTGGCCCACACTGCACTCCAGCAGCCGCCACCATTGACCATGGTGCTCTCAGGATGCCCTGATTTCAGATATAGTGACCAGAGCAATTCAAACACATCTCCTACCACCTTGGCACCCAGCTAGAGACTTCAAATGAACCAGAACATCCCCTTGTATGTGGGGAAAGAGAGTGACCAAAAGAAATGGAGGTGGGCTGCCACGCTGAAGAGACGAGGGTCTCGGACACTCCTGGAGGGCACCTGCGGTTATGGCCAGCCTCTCTGAGGTGTGCAAAGATGGTGAGTAAGTCGAGAACTTGACCAGGAAAGCATTTTTTGGTTCTGGGACAAAACCAGAGAAGGCGGATGGGGACGGGAAGTGGCTTAGGTTAGCACACTTGAAAATGAAGAGAGGGGATTGGGGATGGGGAAAAATTGTTACTGAAACAGGGGACTGAATGATAATTACACAATTCATATAGTCTTATCTTCGTTTGAGGCATTTAATTCCATCTGAAACCGAACAAATTATTTTAAATGTGCTTCAGCTTTTTTTAAAAATGAGGTTAAATAGTTAGAAATAAAAAAAATGCGATTTCCAGAATAATAATGATATTAAGTCTTTTGACATTCCATAGTCTATATACTTATCTGGAGCTGTGTCGTAAATGGTTTTGAAATAGCAAGTTTTTCTGGCGGTATGTGCTTGTGTGTACATATGTGTACATGTGGCTGTGTGCATCTAAAGACTGGATAATGCCTTTCAAGATTTTCTTTGCTGCTTTTAATTATGTGATTTAAAAGGCAATTTAGCTAAGGCCTATTCACTCGCAGTTCAGTGGCTTCTGTGCAAAACCAAGTCCTCTTCACTGGTTGTCTTGTGCTTGAAGGAAGGAAGCATGTGCCAACGAAGCCGTCTGTAGGGACTTCCTCTGCTCATCACCAAAAACTGCAGAGTTAGCATATTGTCCGCAGAGTTAGCATATACAGCCTTTCCCCTCCTCTGGGGGAAAGAGTCCCAGGAGGGCTGTGAGGGAAAACTCTTAGGGAAGTTTCTTCACTGTTCTGTCACTTTCTATTCATCCCGAAAGCTGTAAAATACAATTCAGCTCATACATCTGGGCGCAAAGCAAGAGCAAGTGTATGTTCCTCATTAATCTCTTATGGCCTAAACTTCCTCCCTCTTTACTCCTCATGTATTAATCCTATTTATTTCCTCCTAAATAATCTCCAGTGGCCTTCTTTTTTTTTTTTGCAGCGGGATGCCTGCATGAAATACCCTTTTTCCTTTTGTGCTATATCCAAGATTTTTGATGCTGAAATTTAATTTTGTGTGTCAAATTGATTTTTTTTCCCAGTGTGCCTTTCATTCATAAACCCTTGATTATCTATTTTTAAGGAAAAAAGAACCCCAAACCACAACTAGGAAAAATGCATCTCCAATAAATAATCTGGCACTGCCGCCATAAAAGAAAGTGAATCCTCACAGCCATTATTATGTCTTCAGATTTTTTCTCTGACATTTATTAACTTCTCATGAAAGGCAGGGGGATTTCTTTCCCCAGCAGACACTTTCTGGCTTGCTTTACAGGCATCTGATTTTTTGGCAATAATCCACAAAAGGATGTCTGCTGTCAGAGCCCCGCTGTCACAAAGACCACGCGGAGATTTTCAGCTTCCTAGCAAGAAACCATGGTGTGTGTGGAAGTGCTTCCAGGGAAGTACCGAAGACTTTGGCCCCCTCCCGCATGATGCTGTGGACCTGCTGTGGACCAGCATTTTCCCTACTGACGAGCTGGGTGGTTTGGGGAGTGCACAGAAGCCACATCAAACCCTGCCACAGCTGCTGGATTGCTCATCTTCTCCCGGGCGTCCCAGACGGTTGTTGGGAATATCCGAATCTGCTGGAGTGCAGTGGTATGGGGAGGAGGTATCACTATATAAAGCCTATATAAAGGGAGCAAAGGGCCTTTATACAGGCTGTTTCTAGGGTTGGGAGGGTGCTTGGTGCTATTAGTGTACGACTCTAACCACGTAATCCCCTTATCAGAGAAAAGGGTGCGGGAAGAGCTGGCAAGAGTATTCTGCATCATCCCCTTGCCCAAAGGCAGGATCAGCTGTCCTTAAACTCTTCCTTATTGTGCACTCGCAGCCAGAGCAAACAAATATCTAACATATTTTCTTGTAGCAAACCCTTCAAGGGGGGTGGGAGAAAGTTGGTTCATGTTAGCTCCTCCACCCCTGAAGTCCGCTGCCCTCCCTGGCTGGTCGGACAGCTGTGAGCAAATGTCCCACACCTCCTCACCAGGACCAGGCAGAAGGAGATCCATCATGTTCCAAAACTGACAGATGAGTAGCCTTTCATATCTCGAACTAAGAGGAAACAATGTGTGCTGAGGATGGGTAACAGGCAAAGGATCGGTGTATCTCATCAGGATCTGGCCAGGGGGTGAAGAGTGGAAAGATTTCTATCTAAAAACTTTGCACAGCAGATGCAGAGAGAAAGGACCTGCAGAGTGAAGACTTCTTCAAGCCAGGGTGTCTGTTTGCCCCATGAAATTTCAGTGCTTCTGAGCCTTTGAGGTGGCTCAACACTGAAACTGGTCAAGGCTGGTTTAAGGTACAGGCATTTTGCTTAAGGCACCGAGAAGAAAAAATAATGGGACAAGTGACATCAAATGTTATTGCCATGTTTTTGTTTCCTGATGTCTCTATCTTGTGGTTCTTGGTGTGCAGCCATCTGCTTGGCGTGCCTGCAGCAATTAGCGTCTGGCCGCGGGGAGGGAGGCCATGCACGTGTGTGGTGTTGCAGCACCTACTGCCTCAAGCTCATTCTTGCCCAGGAGAAGAGGAAGAGGTGATGTAAAATCCAGCAGCTGAGGATTGAGCAAGGGAGACTAGGCCTGGGAAAGGCTGCAGGGATGGAGTTTGGACTGATAACATCAAGGTGGCTCATTCCTTGTTTGGATTTTTGTTCTTTCATTTGAACTATGTCGGTGTGAGAACTGGTGTACCGGAGCTCAGTCCTGCAGACCCGCTTCATGTGTACTGGAGATGTGGAGTTACTGGAGATGGATACAGAGGATTTGCTTCCTGCACCGTATCCTGCTTTTGAAACTACTTTCCTAGATCCCCTACATGGCTTCCCATATATTGTACTATGGACCCTTTCTTGAAACAGTAGCTCCTTAGATACATCCCAAGTCTAGTCCTGACCATTAGCTCCCCAAAGACAGAGCAATAAATTCCCGTCCCTTCCTTTCTCTCCCACTCCTTGCACTCCTTTTTTGTTCTATTTCTGCTTGAAATATTTTTTAGCCTCTTCTCATCATTGCCATGCTGCTGCTGCCTGCCACAGCTCAATAATAAACCCTTCTCCTCCAACTCTATTGCCATGTCCCTCATAGTATCTCCTGAAGATTTTGGTGTGCCTGCCAGCTAAGCGTTCCTCTCCCATTTATTTTGGGGACTGTAGCTGTCCCAAACACAGTTTGAGGTGGTGGTTTGTTTTTGTTTTTTTTCTGGTTGGTTGGTTGGTTGTTTTTTTTTTCACTTTTGCACTGTTATACTGTGTTTCAGGGTCTTTGTAGCTGAAAAACACTGTGAAGGAAGAAAAATAATTAGGAGCCTGTGAACAACAAATTCAGGCTGCTACACAGAGGAGTGAGTGCAGTTTATAGGGTGCTGCAGACACTCACCTGGAATCACGCATTTCACATTGCATTCTAACTCCCAGCTATGCTGGGAGCCCCAGTCACTCAATGCATTTTGTTTGCCTCCTCCTTAGATGCTTGATCAGAGTTTGAAACCTGGTATTCATCGCAGCTTAAGTAGTTCACTTCTGACATGCAATACACATTTGATCTGTTGTTCGCCTCATGGCCTTTGAATCTAAAAACTGATAACAAACTACCTATTAAAAAAAAAATAAGGCTGCATAGTCCTGTGACCTGAGAGAGCAGGACTAAAGGATGGAAACTGTTGGGAGGACATCTGACTCCCATAAAAGCTCTTTTCAAGATCTGGGCACTCTTTGCAGATGACATTAGCTTTAGTAGAGGGAGTAGAAAGAAGGATGAGGGAATAGCCAGGTTTTTATTGATGCAGATCTAATTTTGAGAGCCTGTCCTGATCACGTGGCATCTGTATCTTGTCTTTTTTTTAACAGGCTTGATGGAGACTGTCTTTTAGCGTCCCCTTTCCTTTGTCCTGGTTAATGGGTGGCAGTTCAGATTTTACCTGAACCAGCCCTGTTCCCAGTCACTCTCCTCTTATTAGCCTCTGGGGTCAGATTACCCTTTCACCACTTTTAACTCCTCTAGAGATTTGTTCTCATCTTTAGGCCTTGGCTGCAAACAGTGCAGGTTATACATAAATTGTAATGAGAACCACAGAAATTCACTCAGGGCAATACAAATGCAAAATTCAATAGGTCATGAGACACCAAAAACCCTCACAAAAAACCTTTGGGAGATGCCCACTTCTCTGGAGTTTCTACAATTAAAGGATGGCTTAAATCCCCTACTCCTTTTCAAGCTGATTATTTGGCAAAATCTATTAACGCTTTGCTGTACTTTGTGTCAGGTAGTCTGAGCGCCAGACTTTGTCACATCCAGAATTGCATGTGCTATCCAGCAAATTCTTTTCTTCATAATGAAAACTGAGCTGAAAACTTCCTTTAGCCAGCTGAGTACACAGGACAGTATGATATAATAATGATATGATATAAAAATGACATGATATAATAATGATATGATAACCTAAAGGTGCACAAGTCCATAGGACCTGATGAGATTCATGTACAGATCTTGAGGGAGTTGGTGGATGAAGTTGCTAAGGCACTATCCAGCATATCTGAGAAGTTGTGGCAGGCAACTGACATCATCTACCCGGACTTGTGAAAAGCATTTGACATTGTCCCACATGACATCTTTGTCTCTAAGTTGGAGAGACATGGATTTGATGGATGGACCACTCAGTGGATATGGAATTGGCTGGATGGTCGCACTCAAAGAAATGCGGTCAACGGCTCAATGTCCAAGTGGCAACCAATGATGAGTGGCTTTCCTCAGAGGATGGTGTTGGGACCAGTGCTGTTTAACATCTTTGTTGGCGATATGGATGGTGAGATTGAGTGCACCGTCAGCAAGTTTGCTGACAACAGCAAGCTGTGTGGAGCAGTTGACACGCTAGAGGGAAGGGATGCCATCCAGCGGGACCTTGACAGGCTTGAGAGGTGGGCCCATGCAAACCTCATGGAGTTCAACAAGGACAAGTGCAAGGTCCTGCCTGTGGGTCGGGGCAATCCTAAACACAAATGCAGGCTAGGCGGAGAATGGATTGAGAGCAGCCCTGAGGAGAAGGACTTGGGCGTGTTTGTTGATAAGAAGCTCAATATAAGCCGGCAATGTGCGCTTGCAGCCCAGAAAGCCAACTGCATCCTGGGTTGCATCAAAAGAAGCATGGCCAGCAGGTTGGGAGAGGTGATTCTGCCCCTTTACTCTGGTCTGGTGAAACTCTACCTGGACTACTGTGTCCAGATCTGGAGACCCAACATAAGAAGGACGCAGAGTTGTTGGAGCGAGTCCAGAGCAGTGCCATGAAGATGATCAGAGGGTTGGAGCATCTCCCCTATGAAGACATGCTAAGAGAGTTGGTGTTGTCCATCCTGGAGAAGAGGAGGCTCCAGGGAGACCTTATAGTGGCTTTCCAGTGCCTAAAGGGGGCCTACAGGAAAGATGGGGAGGGACTCTTTACCAGGGAGTGGAGTGATAGAATGAGGGATAACGGTTTTAAACTGAAAGAGGGCAGATTTAGATTAGATATTAGGAAGAAATTCTTTACTGTGAGGGTGGTGAGGCACTGGAACAGGTTGCCCAAAGAAGTTGTGGATGCCCCATCCCTGGAAGTGTTCAAGGCTGGGTTTGATGTGGCTTTGAGCAGCCTGGTCTAGTGAAAGATGTCCCTGCCCATGGCAGTGGGGTTGGAACTAGGTGATCTTTAAGGTCCCTTCCAACTCTAACCATTCTATGATTCTATGATAATCCTGAGGTCTTACTGGTAAACTGATAATGGCTGCAGGTGGTGTTATGTATGAAATTGTGAAAAACAGAGCACCGCTAAGAACTGTAAGTATAAGCAGCGAAAAATCTGAAAGATAATAAGCACAAAGCTGAAAGTTGCACTAAGGACAATATTTCATGCTGTGAACTGAATCATACATGGTTGTAGAATTGCCTAGAAATAGCAAGCAACAATAGCACGTTGATGAGAAATTAGAATATCACTAAAAGCAATCTCCATTTTCTGAAAAGTGAGAACTTACTAGGAAGAAAAGTGGATCTGTAGCGCCAAACTCAATGATTTACCATTGGCTTCAATGGGACCTGGGCTTGTTTTGTGTTCTGTAATTGGAGCAATTAAAACCAGTTGTGGCAACAGTGCAGTGCCCTTGGCTTCCTCTGCTTCCTCGCCGCCAGCGCTGGCTGTCCAGCATTCCAGGGCACGATTACTTACAGATTCCTGGTAATTTCAGCCCCTCCAAGATGCCCACAGTTTCTATTGAGACAAAAAAAAAGGCCTGCAAGCAGCCCCGGATTCCAGATCTGTTTGTTTGGTGCACAATTATTTCTGTTTAGTTGCCACAGTAGTTTTGTGCTTTTCTAGCCCCCAGAGTAGTATGCATTGCTTTTGCTAACCAGGAGTTGGCAGAATCCACAGGATCCAAATGTGTGACCCAAAAACCTACTGAATTCAATTGGTTTTGACTGTTGGTTACTAACTAGGATTGCTGGTTGGAGTCCAGCTCTTACTTGCAATGCTTGTGCGGTATTGAGTGCGTACTCCCTTATGTGAGATCAGAACATCTGGCATTTCTTCTGAGATTGTTGGGAAATAAAATCAAAGCAGTAGGTGAATCCGTGGACTTTCTTCTGATGATTTGTTGGGTGAGATGCTGACCCTCACCTGCCTCATGGGTAGATGGGAGAATGTTTGTATTTGGCTTGCCGTCTCAAACTGAATCTTTATCTAGGGCTCATCTAAATATCTGAATCTTAACATGCCCGAAAGATCCTGTGTTATCTCTCTTTCCTTGTGATTTCAATGACCTTAAAATCCTGCTATGAAGAAAGGAAGGAAAAAAAAGCAAGCAGATTTTATGTATTTCCCTAGGATAGTCTCTTTAAACAGTAGCATTTCTAGGCTGAATTTTCCAGTGATGTGCTCCGCTGCAGTACGTAAAGTTCCACATTCTGAGAAGCTGAAATAAAAAGCTGAAGACTGCTCGTATAGACATTATTTTTACCCGTTAAGTCACTGTTTTTCCACATTAATCACAGGGTAAAGATATCGGGCTTCAATTCAGATTATGACAGTATCTAATGTCTTTTCCACATACAACTTCAAACTAGGAGAAGACTTCCTCTCTCGTTTTCATGGGAATTTTGTGAATTCCAGTATGTATATTTTTCCAGCTGTAGTATTTTATTTGCAATTGGAAATTGCCAATTGAAATATCACCTTTCCTATGGAAAAGTTGCTAATACTAAATCTTAGAAACATAAGTCTATTTCAAGTACTCAGGTTAGATAGTCTCTATGCACAAAGCAGTGTCCTGTAACACTCTGAAATCATCCTCTATAATCATTCTCACCTGGATCTTGGCTTGTTTACTCATATAGAAATCTGCTGCTACAAAGCTGAAGGACAGAGGGCAGTGGGTTACATCTTTAGTCTAAGGTCATTCGAGGTAAAACTTTCCTTTGTAAAACTTTCCTTTGTCTTATGATAAAATATAGTCTGGTTGAAGTGGCTACCTGGTTTCCTTGGGAAGGACTGAATAAAATCAGCTACTGCTACATTTGTGGGATTGACTTTTTATCCTCAGGCCCAAAACTGCATCTTGGGAAGCAGGGGACAAGGGAAAATCATGGCCTATATGATACACTATATGCTATATGCACTATATGCACTAACATTCCTGTTATACAAAATGTTTGTTACAAACCCACGAAGAGTAACCTAGCAAAAATAAATACCTTTATTTTGTATTAGGCATCTTCCTTCTCCAGTGAATTTAAAAGCATGACATTCTTGACATTTGGCCTCTCCCGTTCTCCCATTGTGGGGTTTTCTCCTTCCCCAGCTCCTCTTGTCCCGCAACAGTAACTCAGCCGTGCCTTCTATCCTTGCCTGAAGCCTCTAGCTAGGCTGACAAAGAAGTGATGTTTCCTCCCACTTGCTAGGCTGCTTGGCTGGTCCAGCCTTGGCTCCCAAAAGCTTTGAAGTCTGGCAGGTTTCAGAGATTGGTTGATACAGCCCACCATGAAGTGGGGTATTGCCCCCAAAAGCAGAGGTCTCAGGCCAAAAGCAGTTCAGTTCCTGAGCTGCTTGATGCAGAGATCCAGTCTCTCATGAGGGTGAAACAAGTGTGCACTGCCACCACGGGAACTGCACCTCCACCAAACTGGTGGCAGCCCAGGCTGAGTTGAACCATGTGTCACCTCCGAAATCACCAGTGACGGACCCAGTGCAGAGGTGCTGCTAAATAAGATGTCCTGTGTGGTGATGACTGATGATTTTAAGCATTGATGTGATCCTGGTGAGCACTAAAAGGTGATGGGCACAGCGAAGTGGAAGGACAGGCTTGGTTTAGCCAGAGGAACTAGTCTGAGGGTTTGGTGACTGCTTAGGAGGAGTGTGGTTTTCCTCTGGGTTCAAGCTGGGCTGTTTGGTTGCATTCAGCAGAGCAGATGCTCTCAGATGTGCTCTGCCTTCATCTGAGAGGCAATAACTTTAAGAAGTTGAGGGCTTCGAAGGTTGAGTGTCTTCTTGACACTAAAATGCATTCCCAAGAAAGGACACATTGACAAACTCCACTGTCAAAGGTAGGAAAAATAATGTCAGATCTCCTATTTTATGGCAGTTTCAGCACACAAACACTTTCCATCTATGACTTCTCCAGATGGCAGATATTTTTTGCTCATTCGGTGCAGCATGTATGTGCAGCATGTATATATATGCATCAGCTTTTATTTTCATTGGCCACGTCTCTAATTGTTCAAGCTTCAAATTTGCTAAGCACGCACAGCACAGACTCTCCAAATGCCCTTTTGTGTTTGTTTTTTTTTTTTCTGAGGTTTTGCTGAGTGTGCATACAGAGCAGAGAAATCTGACAAAATTTTGTCACCACCATCTGTAGCTGCTATACACAACATCAAACTTGTTAAGTAATCATACCTATCAATTTCCATTCTGTTTGCCACACACACACACAAATCCTGAACAGAAAGGTTTCACTAAATCTTTGAAGACTGTACATCACTTGTTTTTCTCCCTCTCAGTTTCATCGCTAAGGAGCCATTTACCATGAAAGTTACAATTTCACCAGTTGCCCTCTGCAAGGATCATCAACTTTTTTCCCCCCTTCTTTGGCCTACATAAGAAAAAGAAATACCCAAATGGGCACTTCGCTTTGCCCATAAAGCTGGCCAGTCATATTTTGTTTATTAATCCTTGTGCTTTTGCTGGCCTCTGTTTAAATATTTTGGAATTTTACATGATCAGCAACTTGGACAAGATCTAATGCACTCCAAAAGGATTACATTAAATGCTCAGAATAAGATAATGTCTCATTTAAACAAACAAAAAAGACAATTTTAGGGACCTTTTGCTATGACATAAAGCGTCTTTGACTATTTTGGAATGAAAAGCAATCCCTAAATAAAAGACTTTAAAAACAGATAATCGAAAACTCCAAAATAAACTCACCCCTCCTTTTGGAAACAGTATCTGTCTTTACTCAAGCTAGACAATTTTGTAAGTCATCTTCATTTTTTGAAAAAGACATCCTAGAATGGCTGGCAAATCCGATGATCAGATGGAAAGAATTTCTGGATGTTCAGCCAGTCTGATCCATGTTTTGACATTTTATGCAAGAGAATAAAAGCTGTTTTTCCCCCCATTACTCTGGGCTGCTATTACCAATCACTTCACGCAGATCTGGTTACACGCTCACATAAAAGTCATCAATGTATTGGAAGAAGGCGAAGAGAGAATACTGTTTCTGTTTACGCAAAACTTCTGGAGATGCAGTGCAGGTGATTTGTTGTTTCATGATGCAGCTTGCCATGGATCCAAGTCAGCAGTCCACCCCTGTGCAGCAAACCCCTCACTATTCGCTGTGACTCTTAGCCTGGAAGTCCAAATAATTCCAATCCTATCTAACTCATCCCTAGAATATCAGGGAAATACATCCCCACACTAGCCAGCTCAGGGAAAGAACAGTGGATACGTTGAACAGTCTAACTAAAAAAGTAGAAAGATGGCACATGCCCTTCAGAAACCGCTTCTTTAGGTGGGCTCTTAGGAAGTCTGCTGGGTGTGAGAGTTGGTGTGGGAAGAGTGTTTTGTTTAAGAGTGTTTTGTTGTGTTCTCGCCTCTGGAAATATACACATTTTGTTTATTTATTTTTTTTTTTCATAAGCCTTCATAGCAGCAGGACCCATGACTCAACACATGAACCTGAGATTTCTGGCACCATCACAGGTAGTGACTCCCCTTCTGATGCATTCTTGCTAGCCTCTGACTTACCTCACTGTAAGACCTGTGAACTGGCCAAGGTGAGATGTGAAAAAAGCCCATCATGCGCTTAATAAACTGCACAGTGTCTTGGTGGAAAAAAAAGCCCCTTTCTCAACTTGTTTCCTCCTCCAGTGTTTTGTGGTGAAATTGTATGAGTTGCAGGTAGCTGATCCCGTCAGACTCAAGACAGAGACTTATTCACAACTTGGGTGTCACACCCAGCCCACAAAGAATAGCTTGGCCCTTTTGGCAGACAAAGGGATGTGGAGTAACAGACTGGGAAACAGCAGATGTTCCTCGGTGCCGAACAGCCCTGGCTCCTTCTCGCAGCTGAGGGAAAATCCATGATGCTGAGAGCACTGGCAAGTTGGATACCTTGGGTGTGTATCACACCTCAGCCACATTGGCACTGTCTGATGAAGGCAGTGAATGGATGCTAACATTTGTACATTCATTCTTCTCTGCCTTGTGTGGTCTTTCTGCTCTGTGCCCACAGCGCTCTCCTCCTCAAGATTAAAATGCTGCTGGACTCTCCACTTCTGACTTCTTTTTCCGCTTGGCCTCTTAAAAACACTAGTTAAAGGTCTTTCCTCCAGGTCATGCAAGTTGGATTATATTTTAGGAAAAAATAATGGCAGGGTGATCTCCAGTCCTAAATTTCAAAAAAACCCACCACTTGGGTCCTGCCTTTCCCCCCGCAGAGCTGGGAGTACCTCTCAGCTATGCACCCTGGTATACGTGGTTATACTATCCATCTTAGGAAAACCACACTCGTAGTCACCCAGGCTTCAGACAAGTCCTCACACTAAAGGAGAGAGGTTACTAGTTAACAGAAAAAATTGCTTTCATATGTATTAGTGTTTCTTGGGTCGAAAGTTTTAAAGACCAACTCAACAAAGCTTTTATATTTTCACAAATATCTTAGAAGTAGCTTTACTAAAATCTGAATACCAATTTTGTAAAACACAAATTTGATTATTCCTATGGTTTACAAGGCCCCTGGCTGGGTCTACACTTCTTAAAGTGACAGAAGGAGAAAGGCACTTGGATATCTTTCAGAGCTCATGTTTGCTTACAGAGGTTTTTCCATCTGTTAATGAAAGGAATATGTGCCAAGTTAGATAACTTTGGTAGTTTAGATGATAGGCTTTGATTAAGGTAACCATGCATTAAATCCAAATATGCAATTCAACTGAGTTGGTAAAATGACCTTTTATAGAAATGTCAAGATTTTTGTAGATACTGTTCTGATTAATTATAAAGCAAATATCAAATTACTATATGCTCATTTTTTTAAGTGTTGGTTACTTGAAAAGACTGTCTAAGGTTGACTCAAGTAGACCAAAAGAGAGTAATAGAGAAAAAGTAATAAAGCCTGTCTTCATTAACGCTCAGTATTTATTGGTGGGTTTTTTTTATTTTTTATTGCCCAATCTTGAAAAGACCTAATGAGGCAACTAGAAGGGGCCTTAAAGCTGATGGCCAACACTTCTTCCTGGCAGATCTGTGGTCTTCTGCTTCTCCAGAGGAAAGTCTGTCTCTCTGACATCTCTTCTTGATCTCTTGCTCTTCTTTGTGTGCTGCTGTGGAGGGTCTGGCTTCATTTCCACCCGTTGGGCAGCCTTCTCATCCTCAGGCTGAAGAAACCCCACCTCAGGGCCCCAGAGACCTTGGTGGCCTTCTGAGGGACTTCTGGTGCAGCACCCGAGTGGAAACCATGTTGTCCTGTCCCCTTTGCTTGGGGCTCAAAGCAGAGGAGATGTCACACCTTCAGAAGAGGCGGGGGATGGGATGAAGGGCTCACAAGACCCGTGGCCATCAACAAAATAATTGTTAATGCCAGGGAGATAGACTACGTGAGCCTGCAGGCTGGCCAGGCATGGACGTGCAGGACCTTGTGTTAACTGCAGTGATCTGTGTAGACTGAAGGGTATGTCTAGGACACCTGGGACTAAAGTCCACAGTCTTCTCCTTTAATATGGAAGTGACTTATAGGTGACACAAAAGACACGGTTGGAAGAATCCAAATAAGCAGTTGCCTGGTGGAGACAGTTGTTTATGTAAACTTCCAGCACGGCAGCCAAAGCTTGTCATCCCCTAACTTGGGTGATGTGAGTCTTCTAGACAAATCTCTTTGGCGAAAGTCTCGTTGATGCGTAAACAACTTTCTGTTAGGCTGTTTCCCAGTGTCTCTTCTTAGCTCTTGGAGGTTAGTAGAACCTGGCTGCTTTTGCAGACTTTCCTGATTCATTCTGCTTCATGCAGTCTTTGCAAGGGATCCCAGGGTCAGTTTACTGCACTTTGGGAAGCAAGAAGAAAAATGTAGAAATACAGTCTCCCTTCCAATTATGCTGCCTTCCCACTGGGTGCCTGTGTACCTTCATGCTTCATTTGTAGTCCTATGCATCTGTGGGGAATAGGGGTATGAGCAGGGATGCAGATGACATGTTGCTTGTTTTGCTGAAGGACTCTTCTTTCCAGCTGTAAGCCTGCAATGGGAGTTCCCTGGCTGACTTCAGTGGGAAGCACATGGACCAGTGAGGCTATGACCACAGCATGTATTTGAGAGCAAGTGCCATCATGGGAACGCTGAACGACACAGTGACAAACCCTTGCCATTACCTGCAGCACGTCATGGTACTACTCATTTCTACTGCAGTGAAATGGGTCTTGGGGGACAAATCCCAAACCCCTCAAACATTAGCAGGACCTGCAATATGTTACCTCCTGGCATTTTCAGTTATCTCCTTGAAGTCTGCAAAATATCTTCCAATTAGCTGCAACATAACTACTATGAGAATTAAGGTGTAATTCTGACCCTGGGCCTCCTGACTGGTGTGACTCCAAAAACGTACACTGAATAGAGCCACCGAGTAATGATGTGTAGGAAGTGATGTGCCGGTGGCACAAATTCTTTGCAGACACCTACCTAAGAGCCTTAGAAAGCCAGACATAGCAGTTTTCCTGTCCCTTTCCCTCCTGGAAGCGATGTAAGAAAAGAGCGCAGGACCTCTGGTTGTCTGTGTGGGAGCAGCCAGGAAGGGCTGGATCCACAGAGGTAATTACAGGGAATGAAAGCAACTGTGTGATTTTGTCTGACAAAGGGATGCATTTGATTTCCTTTCTTTATACACACTTACTGGTTTGTGTTTTGGCTGCAGCCCTGGTTTTTTGTCCCTTCCTTTAATTCACGCATTTCACATTTGCTTCTTTCCTGATTTGATACTGTGTAACTAACTTTACCTCTGATTTCTGTTTTAGGAGGTTTGGGCCTGATTTTGAATGGATGTCTACAGGCTTGAACGTATTTGATGGTGTTTTCAAAAGCATTAAACGGCTTTGAAAATCTACTGAGGGCCCGACAGCCTTCAGTCACTCAAATCCTAATGGAAATTTGGCCCTTCTATGACAAATGATAGGCTATGTAATAAAAAGCAGCATGTTAGTTTTGATTAAATTATAAGATAGATTACATGCTCTTGAAAAATAAGAACTTTAGTTTTTCATCATTGACCTCTATTCTTGATTAAAATGTGCAAAGTCAGAGAGCCTTCAGGCAAGGCTACCCTCATTACTCAGTTCAGTGGCAAAGCAGTGGACTATTTACCAAAAATCTGCCATCTCTCATACTAATGTTTGTCTGGTTTAGGGCAGAAAGCAAAGTGGGGGAGAATTTGTGTCTGATTGCCTGTGAATGCAGAGGGGTGGGCTGAAGTTCACTTGGGTGTTATGCTGGGAAGGGATTGTGTCTGCTTGAATTTTACGGGGATAAGGTGGTGATCAAACTGCATTGTGGTGAAAAAATATTCTGAATGTATGCAGGCATCAAGAGAGCGTGCTATGACTGGAAATGTGCTCCTGCTACAGGAGCTACAGGTAAAAATCCTCATTCCCATCCAGTTGTACTGTTGGAGTCACTTTGGCAGTGCTTGAAGTCATTCCCTGCTCCCTCAAAATCTGCTAGCCCAGAGGTTTTGGAGGTTGTCCCCTTGCTTTGGGCTGGCTGGGCTGGCTGGGAGGAGCTGGGCTGATGGTGGGCTGTGGACACAGCTGGGGCTGCCCGGTCCTGCCAGCACAGCACTTTAATTCACCCCTTACCCTGTGGTTCACCTGCCTGAACTGGATTGCCCTGAAAATTCAGCATGCAGGTGCCCTGTGCCTTCTCTAACTGATGGAGGGAAACAGATATCTACAGAGGCAACCCAATCCTTTCCAGGTGGGCAGGTGAGAGCAGGGAGAGGACACGGAGCTGGAGGTTTCTGTGTGTCTCCCCTTTGTCTACAGAGAGCCTCATTGTGCATCTGAGACCAGACATTTAACTTTGGTAGCTAAAATGAAGTGAGATAAATTCAGTCCTCTGATTTTCTTCATGGGTTATCTTGGGACTGCTTGAACCTTAAGTAGTACTTGCTTACATGAGCGATGTATTGGGTTAATCATATCTTCATTTCTGCTTCACAGATGGTTCCTCTTTTGCTAACCTGCCATAAAGTAGTTTGGGTTTTTTGGAGTAAAGTTGGACTTTTTTATTTGCTGTTTCTAAAGACTGTTTTCAATTCATAGGCTACTTTGGCTCCCCCACTTCAGATTGAATTTAAGTAACCAACTCTTCGGTATCATCGTTACACCCCCCTCCCAGCTACTTGGGTACCTACGTATCCACCTTCAGCCTTACTTAGATAGCTCTAATGGCACTCGAGTTTGCATACTAATGTGCTAAATAGATATGATTTCCTGAATTGGGACAGAGAAAAAGAGGAGGGTGTAATGGATGCACTGAGCATTTGATCGTGTTGGGTAATAAGTGGAAGAACAATGCAGATCAGGAGTGGGGCTACAAGATGGCAGCAATTGCACGGGTACGTTATCCTTCTTCCCCATACACAGCTTGAATCAGCCCTTGACAGACTCCTCTGGGAGTCTGAAGGTGTATTTATGCCGGAGGAGAGAAGCTGTCTCTGCCTGCCTGGGCTCTGGGAGAAGGGGGATGCAGGGGGATGGGCAGGGTGAGTGTGGGCGTACGGTCCTGCTGCAGGCTGCAGCTGAACCAGGAGCTGTGCCCAGCACTCCCGGCTGCAGTGTGTGTGTGCAGACACCACTGACATTTGTGATGTTTATTTGTAACCACTAAAAGCATTTTAAAAGTGCNTGTACTCTACTGTGAAAGCACAGTACAGGACAAGTAAACCAGAGGTCTTCACATATTCCTCCTATAGAAATAAAATCAGCTAAACAGTACCTCATTTGTGAGGAATAAATAGCAGCCTGTGTCTTGTATTTTCTGTTCCTGTAAACGAAATTTGACTTCAAAATGAACAGATACAAGATATTGCAATTCGAACAAGTGGAATAAATTGCAAAGCCAAGGGGTCATCACAACATCGTGATGGCAAGTCACTTCATTTTAAACTGCAGGGACTTCAGCTCCTGTGTCCACGCTGACCAGTGCGGTGGTGGTACCTTATCAGAAGATGTAACCAGAGTCCAAGCCGTCTGGCTTTTAAAGAACAAAACTACAGTTTATGTTGTCTCTGGATGTCAGGTGATAAAAGCAGAAGCTAAACGCTGGTATCACCAGTGACTTCCACTGCAAGCTGAACTGGGCTGTCATCTTCTGACCACAGTCAGGCTTGTGGAGTGATTGAAGGTATGGAGCACATTGCAAGAGCCTAATACAGCCAGCTGCAGCAACCAGACCTGTATCCATGCAAAGAGTTTAAGAGCTCCAAAGCCAGCAGAAATGGGAGACGTTTTCCCAGACTGACGTCTGTTTGCAGAGGAACAGTAAGGGATCCAGTAACAAGCCATGTGTGTAATTCTGGTTTTAAGAGTCCGTCACACTTTTTGAAGGGCAGAGGGTATGAAAACTGTTGCACTGGGTGTCTTTTGATCACTCACTGTAATTTGATAGATATTTCAAGCAATAATTAATGTAAGCAGCAGAACACATATAGTTTGACTGTCTTCAAACTTGATGATACTTTGAATTTGCTGCTGTCATAGTCTCACAACTTTTGTTTAGTGTGTGAGCATATGGTTCCTAGCGGAGGGTTACAGGACAATCCCTTGGTAATATATTGAATTCAGACCCTGGCCAGGAGTTTGGGGCATTCCTGTGAAGTTTGCCATTCCCATTCAGACTTGTTGGAATATGTTTGTGTCAGGCCTTTGATTTGCAGAATGGTGTTGTAGAGAAGAGACAAAACACGCAAGGGGTGCAATTTCCAGGTAATTAATGGGCCCATTGAGCACGGTAAGAAACACCACCCTCTGAGGTCTGCCAGAACAGGCAGGGCTTGTCAGCTATTACTGTGCACTATGGTGGCATGCACCAAAATAGAAATGACAGTCATGTGGATAACTTGCGAGGAGTGTCCTGGGATTTCCTTCACCAGCCCATAGATTCAGGAAGTTCTTGGGTTAAGGTAATATAATTATTCTAATATTGATTTTATTTGGCATAGACATACTAGTAACTCAAGTAGCTCAAATTTCCTCACTAGTTAGGAGTCCATTCAGCGTCTGGTCAACAAACATAATGGAAAAATTACAGTTTGATACAGACTCCAGTTAAAACTCAGAGAGAATAAGGATCTAGGTGGAAAAGCAAACTGTGCGAGGACCCCGGAGGCAGGACTGGTGTAGACAGCCAAACTCAAATGGAAAGAGTTTTATCCTTCAGACTGGAAACTAGAGCACCATATTGTGTTCGCCCGAGTACCGCTACATACACTAACTAAAGAAAGAAAACAGAATAGTACAGAAATAATTCTTTTTTACACTTCATGAAAGCCATTAGAAAAGCAGTAACAGTACAGTAACAAGCAAGTACTACAGCTTAAGAGTCAAGACAACATAATTCTTAGTTTGATAGACTCTGATCCAGAGCTTGAGTAGACGCAAGTCTCAGCAGGTAAGTCAGTAAAGGGAGATGTTTTAAAAGATTTTCATGGATCACAAACAGTATAGTAGGGCAAATACCAGAAGAGGAAAGGCCACAGCAAATGACAGACAAATCTGTATGTCTGTGGATATTTCAACTAGGAAAAACATCATTGTTCTTTTACGTATAATAAATAGCATTTTGCTACAGTGGAAGGGTCGTATGAGACTGAAAAGACAGGGCAGAACAGAACAGATTTTCATTATTTGTCCCAGCCTGTCAACATCAACTCAGATTCAGGTATGGTCCTCTAGCTTTTGTTAAAGGTTTCAGCTTTTCACAGAAAAAAATATGAGATGGTCTTTTCCAGTAGTAGCTCTGTCCTTGAAGAGTGAGATGCTTTGTCAGAGCACAACTGTTTTTGTTTCTCTTGGCCTCAATAGACCCTGATGGGATGGTGCCATCAGTGAGTCAGAAAGCTCACAAAGATATAGTTTAGAGTTAATGTACATGCTGTTTAATGTATGTAATACTGTAATGCATTACACTCTCTTAAAAAGTTCTCACACTTTCTGTAGTCTCCATGGGTGTGACCAAGATAATTAAATAGCTTGAATGGGAGTTTGTATGTCTATGCTACGATGTCTTGCAACGCCCTGAAAAAGTCTCCATCTTCTGCAGGGCACAGCCTGCCTCTTCAACCCACAGCAGAGCACTGTCTGAAAGAGATGATGGCCCGAGGGTAGGACAGGGCCCGTGCCAAGGAGAAAGAAGCTGGCCCAGAGAGCTCTCGCATGATGCACTGGGGCTGGCGCCAGTCCCGTGGCAGTAGACAGCACTGGGAATGAAAACCGGAGTGCAGGATCCTGAGAACGTAGCCCGTGAATCCCACCCAGGGAACCAAGAGCAGACCCTCCGCAGCCAAACCCAACAGACCCTGGGACTGCAGATTGTCTTGACAACAGATAGATATACATGTTTGCCCTCAGTCTGAAGTCTGGTCACAGCCCTTGTCAAATCCCCAAAAATGCTGCCTTCTGCCAGCAAGCATTACTACTGTTTTATCTGGATCGAACCAAGAGTATCAGACTTTCATCCAGACACTGGGGGCCACTCTGGAGTTACACTGGAATTACACCAATGTTACTGAGATCAGAGTCTGGCAGTGGGTGACAAAACCAGAAATAGCTGCATATCACGAAAAGGAGATAAAGGAATTTGTCATGAACTGTGATGTGACAGGAAAAATAAGAAGGTTCATGAGAGTAGACAGACTTCTTAAAAATATATTTTGCCTTTTATTTAAAGACTTTTATGACTGGTATAATTTAATGCATAAATTATGTACTTATTTGTGTTCACTATTTGAGCTGTTATATATAATGAAAACGGGGACCCAAGCTTTCCCGATTAAAAACGGGTATAAACCAAGGGTACACACTAGATATTTTTTTGAAGAATGTTGCAACACCGATGTCTTTTTTCTGCTTTCCTGAAGGTCTACAGGGTAAAAGGATGGATGGTCCATCTGATAAAAAAAGCATGTATCAGAGTAGAACCCACGGATTGAGTACTTCAGAGCCTGTTTACTTCAAGTTAAGACAAGAAATAAAGCATTTATATTCCTGCAAGGTAAATGCAAATGAAACTACACATTGGCAAGGATTTTTCAGTTTAGCTCTAGGCCTTTTAGAATATGAAATCTTCCCCCAAGTGGAAATTAGAAAGGAAGGTAAAAATAGGGTTTAAAGTTTATTTTAAGAAAGAAAACTTGCACATAGAAGGATAAGAGAAAGCTCTCAAATGTAGAGAGACAGTTTTTGAAATTAATCCAAAAATAAGAACAGATTAGATTGTATTACTCCACCAAAGGGACAAGTTCATTTGCTGTTGGACAAAGGACTCAATTCATTAAAAATTGCTTAGGTGGATACTGATATTTTTGATATTTCACCCTTTACACTGGAGTCATGATGGTGATTTTCTACCTGATTTAAAAATGAAAAAGGTGCTTTTGTGGCTACATAGAAGATATATGAGAAGGCTAAATTAAAACATGAAGCCAACAGCCTTTTTCATTGCATTAGATTGCTTCAGCCAGATACCCAGAGGATGTGCAGTGACAGAGCTTGAGCGGGAATGGGTCTGGACCAGAAATGGGTTTTTCTTCTGTGCTCTTGTGATTGCAAATCACTGTCCTTGCATTCATAAACAAAAGCAAGAGGATTGTGAGAATGAGAGTCCTGTGCCTGCTTTGAAAAAACCTTTCCCTTCCAGAAAAGCCTTCATGATAGAACAGATCAGCATGGATGAGCTGGGAAGCTATTGCAGTAGGAACAGGAGGCAGTATGAAGTATATCCTGAGTGTACCACCTCTGCAGGCTTCATCTCCACTCTTGGACAGCTAAGCTGGCTCTGTCAGTAAAGCAGTCTGCTAGGGAGAGTTCACCTGTCGCATGCGGCTGGGAGCAGAACAGAGATCAGTGAGTGCAAGGCAGTTCTAGGAACACTGCTGTGGGTCAAAGTCACTCCTGGGGGCTGTAAAGCTCTTTGTAAATGCCCACCTGTGATATCTCCAGTCTTTTCTGATTGCTCGTAATTATGTCAGGTGTGCCAAACCATGGCTTCCTTCCCCTTTCTCATTAATGGCAAAAATGGGAAGGAATATCAGGTGCTTTTCCTACATTTGGGTGCTGTTCTGTTTAACACCCTTATTCGTGACCTGGAGGAAACTGCCACTTGATAAATCATATGATTCACAGAGACAGATTTGATTTTGCTGGTTTTAACTGCAAAATCCCTGTGTACCAGCCACTGCTCGGTCTTTGAGTTTCTCAGGCCACAAAATAGTTTTTGAGCTAGATCCCCAACAGGAATGCCACCACGAGTTCCAATTGTAGGTATTCAAAACTAGCACTCGGTTGTGACCTTGCTGTAGGGACACAGACATTTCAAAGGTCTGTGTTTTCACAATGTTCTTAAGATGTTGGAATTTACTGGGGGTATGAAGTCTAAGGAGATATGTTAATAGACATGAGAGTCGCTGCCAAACTATAGGTGATCGGTTCACCTCCTGATAGATATACACAGAACATACCTACAGAAAAAGGCTTCTCATAAAAAGCGGGAGGCAGAATTAGTGCCATTGGTTTTGCCACACACCATTTCGCAGAAGTGTGAGTCAGATTTGAGTATCTAAACAACCATAACAGAAAATAATAGAAAAAAATCAGATCATAGTGGAGGTAATCATAACCAAAGCAACCTACAGAATTTGCTGCTATGTCTCCTCTTCACCTTCGTAAATCCTGAAAACCAGTACTACCACCTTTTTAGGATGTGTAATGACATTCAGACATAGTTCTGCACTCTTCTCTCCTCTTGACAACCAGTTCTTCCTTATTTTAATTTCATGACAACTTACTAATGTGAAGTTAATTTCTTACAGAAGCATTCCTTCAGCATGGCCTTTTCTAGTGCTAGCCCTTTAAATTTGGTGGTAATACCTGGAGGTACCCTCAAAGCAGCTAATTATAGTTTTCTCCCTTCACCTCTTACAGCTGGCTGCCCTGGTTGCTCTTACCGTCCTCTCCATCCGCTTCCTGGGTCTCTGGGGAGGAAGTCTGTTCTTGTAAGCCTTTCTGCAATAGCATCCCATAATGTGTGCTTTTGTCTGTAATGTTGCGTCCATTTAGAGAGCTTAATATCTAACTATGCATGCAAAAGCATGGGTACTAATAGCCTACTCAGCCTGTGGTGCTGTAAGGCAGATTAAGTACTGAGTTACTAAACTGACCGTGTCATTCACCTCTAGGCAAAGAAGTATAAATAGTCTATCAAATGTGAAGACATGAGTTAGTTGGGGAGAATTTTTTGGTAAAGGTTTGTGTAGGCATAGAAGGAAGCTCCAGTCTTCCTTCGGGTTGGTAAGGGACAGTGGTTCAAGGTGAATGCAGAAGGCAAATAGAGTCTGTAAGGTTTTGTGGTGTTTGCTCTTCCGGGCTACGGGAAAGTATAACCTGTTATTGCAGCTGAACAATTTGAGGAGGGCAGTGGAAGGCAAGAAACAATTACATGAAGAAAATAATTTTGTAAGCAATCAAAATTCTCAAAAAACTTCAAAACTGTGAAATTCAGCCGACGCGAACATTTCAAGAAGAAAAAAGAAAACAATGAAAAACCTTTTCTAGATGTATTGAACAGATCACCGATTGGAAAACTACCCATATGGTGGAAAAAAAACCTCTGATGGGCAAGAAGCTAAGAAATGAGAAAAAAATATGTCTTATTTTCCAGTCAGTATTCTTAAATTTCTCTAATGAGAGGTATGTATTTGCTGATCCAGATTGTCTATGAAGTAATAGGGATACCTTTTGGTTGCTAGAATAAATGCCTGATGAGACTTTGGCAGCAGGATCTGGGGCTGAATGTGTATCCCTGCTCAGTGACGCTAGGGAGGTTTATGCAGTTTGATCATTAAAATAGACTGTCTGCCTGCTAGAAGACCTGTAACATCACAACTGAAACTTCAAGTTCTAATATCCTGAGTGGAGCTACTTCTTTGTTCCTTGGGATTAGTCTTTCACACTGCAGAGATTAATCACCACTTCACAGGATCAGGCCCTAAGTGGTCTTGTGGTAGGGAAAACTATAATTGCAAACGTTGTTCCTGTTTGATGAAAACTAAATACCACCCTGCTGAGCGCAGCTACAGCTTTGGAGTCAGCAGCAGTCAGAAAGGATAAATTACCTTTAGAGCCCTCTTGGTGCATCAAGCATCCTAGGAAGTCCTGGGGATTAATTTAGAACAGAAGCTGCGCTAAGAGGTACTGGCGTTTTCTGTCTCAGCTCTACCCGTTACACCAAAACCCAAGCATTGCCATTAATTTTACATCTGGAAAATATTATTCTGGCTGTTCATGTGATCTGCGAGGATGTTTTGTGCCGAAGTAGATGAAGGAGCTGGACTGAAGTAGCCAGAAACAAAATGGATTGCATTGAGTACAATGTGCCCAAAATTTTTGTGTTCTATCCATTAATTGCTAAGTAATAATAACATCTGTGGTAAGGATGTATTATTTTTCCCGGTTTCCAGTGGCAGAGCTCAAATTTTTTCCTAATTCTCAGTGCTAACTTCTGCAATTCAAATTCTTAGATACTGTACTGAAAAACGAATTCTCGGGTCTTATGGACCTACATTTCCTGGTATGACAATTGCAGTTAGAAGTGGTTTTATCGTATCTGCCAACAGAAAGATGAAAGATGTCTAAATGAAAGCTTTGTCCTCTTATCTTCACAGTCTGTTGGGGTGAAGAGAGCTCACTGAGTCCAGTTACAGTCTCCAGTGTATTAGATCAATAACTTTGGTTGTTGCATTTTTTCCTCCTTTTTTTTTTTCTTTTATGTAGTCCTCCTCCTGTTGAACTGGACTGCTATGGGACACAGGGTTTCCGTCTCTTGTATGACAGGAGGTGCTGCTTCAAGTGGTTTTGACAATTCAGAGGTGCTGGAGAGATAAAGAGCAGCAAGTTTGTAAACTTTCTGTGTAGTTTCCTAAGAGAGTTTACTAACAGTATTAGATGAATTCTGTGGAGTGCAGGTTGCAGAACAGCAATGCACAGTCCCGAGATGCTTTAGTTAATGGGGGAATACTAGATTTCCAGAAGATTTGTCCCAGCGAAGAATTCAGGGCATGCAGTTCAGTTCCCGGGTGAGCTGGTGTGATGGGCTTGTCTTATCCAGGAGATCACAACAGAAGATCAGACTCATCTCTCTTGGCTGAGGGATATGTCAAGATGTAACTAAATGGGATGGCTGAAGAGCTGAAAGGAAATGAGCCTGCTGGGACATCTGAGTCTAAAATAACGATCAGATATTAAATTGCTGCTTCATGCATATTTTGAGGCAGGGATGAGTTTAAGATACCTGGAAACTGTGCAGTGATCCAACTGGCTGTCACTTCAAGCCTTTTATGTAGCTGGCATCATGTGGAGCTGGGATTATTCTAGGTAAAGTGAGATTATAAATACCCAATATGAACACTGCTCCATAATAGTTTCTTCTTTGACACTCCTTCTCCTTCGTGCATGTTCTCAATCTGTAATTTTCACTGATGGGGGTGTCTTCCAGCTCACTGGGTTTCTCTAAATTAATCATGTTGCTGGTTGTGCTAAAATCAAAGATCTTCACTATTCTGCACTTTGTGTATGACCTAATGCTGTTTAGCTGTTTAAATTTATCACTGTGGTTTAAAGTTATCAAGCTGCATAATTACTTTCTCTGGCTTCCTTCAGTCTTTCAAAAATAACATATATTTGCCAAGCAAGTGAGATGTGGTGAGGACTTACTGAGACAGGGAAGGCTGAGTCAGTCTTACCCACTTAAAAGTAATATAAAAAATTGTTATATAAAGTAAGTTCTTTCAAACCAGACCTCTGTCTCTGTGCTGAGAGACAGTAGAAGCTGAAGGAAATTTTCATTTCCATTTTACATCAAAATAATCTCACCAAAGCAACTAGAGAGTACTGCTTTTCCTTTCATTCCTTTCCTGCCCCATGTTAAATCTATAATAGTTAAATAGTTCTGCGCATGGTGTACGTTCCCGTCTCTCACCAGATTGGTATGTGTGAGCTGGTGAGAAGGCTGGGGAATTCTCATTTGCTTTGTGCGTGGAGATACTGTTTTACGTATAATATTTTTCCTCCTCTGGATACTTACACCGCTGGGAAGAGCCTTCCTCATATCTCTGTGCATTTTAATTCCTTGATATTTCTTAAGCTGATGCTATTGGAAATCAAAGGTGGGGAAAAAAGAACAAACATCTAGAGATGTGAGTAAGGATTTAGCTTGAGGCAATTGACTTTCCTTTCCCTAGCTTCCTTATTGAATCCTAATGGAAGCTAAGGGAGGGAAGGTCTGCCTTAAAATGAATTATTATTAGATATAGAAGTTGGACCCACATCATACAATTCTGAGATCTTCTGGTGCTCCTGCCCTTGATTTCTGTAATACTTCAGTAAAAATTATGACACTATTTGAAAATGAGTGATTACTAACATATCACCGGCTAAAAGGCGGCAAACCGAGTGTGGATAGAGGCTATATTAGTTTTCACATGTGGCAATGAACTTCATTCCTGAGTTTGACATGTCTATTATTCCAGACCCGAGACCCTTCTTACCGCAAAAGCTGTGATTCTATAACCAATACTATTTAAATCAAGATTCTTTTTGCTTTTTTTATTTGACCTAAGATCTGAGAAGAAGGGGTGGGGGGGGAAATGCTTCTGGAAACTGAATTGCCAAGTTGGTGATTATTCGATTTCTGCTTGAAAAGAATACCAAATTCTTCCATCACACGGTCTTTCTGTACTGCTTTTTCTACACCATTGCTCGCAGCCTGTATGTGTTATGGCAGAGATCCAAGTGACTTCAGTAAGAGCAGGCCCAAGAGGGAGAGGGTGGAGTGAAAGGTTACAAGTTCAACAAGAAGCGATTCAAATCAAATTGAATCATAGCATCTTAAAATAGTTATTTAACTTAACCATGTTGTCTTAAATGAATCGCCCCAAGTAATAATCCTTTGATTCCGAGGCTGACTTTTTATTCCCTGCCTTGATGGGACCTTTGATGTCTTAAAATCTGATATGTAAAGCACATGAGAAGATGAATAGTGTCATTGAGAGCGTTTGGTGAAAAATGAGGGGAAACTCTATGTTCAAGCCATAGAAAGAGGACTCTGCAGTAGATGCTGGAACAGAGGACAAAACAGACTGGTTTTCTTCCTTGAGTACTACCGGCACCATTCCCCTGTCTAACATCTATCCATCCTAGAGGCCAGCTCATTGTCTGTCCATGTCTCTCATGAAAGGCAAGGTTCATATAGGATTCTTGCATTTACCGTCTGCTGCCTTCCTCCATCCTCCATGGACAAATTAAGTCCCTTTACAAAAATAACCTAAACTGTCTGTTAAACATAAGAGAAATTAAAAACTCACCACAAAAGAAAGATAAGAAGAAAATTTGGACTTGTAAGTCTCATATATGCATTGAAAATGAGTGTTGAATGAATTAAGTGTTATATCTCTTTCTGCCAATATATAAAGCATCCTTGTTTTTGTTGTTGTTTTTTGAATTAATAAGTGTTATGACTTTCCTATTTTATCCCTTGTAAAAAGACAAGCAACTCTGTTTTGGAAGAAAGCATTTTCAATGAGCGGGCCGGCCCTGCCAAGCTCTTGCTGATCAAGGCATTCGTCGTTGGTCACTGGGTCGTACTGTAGCAGCACCTCTTGCCGTGGGCTGTGTCTGCTGCTCGCTGGAGTGGAGTGGAGCGCATTCCCTCAGGGGTAAATTTCTTCCCATGTCTTTTGTTCATTTGTGTAGCAACTTTTTCCCAGGGAAGCTGCAGGGAAAACTTGAAAGAATATCTCTGTGTGTCTTGTTTTGAGGGCTGGGACCATATTCAGATGCCGTGTAATTGGTACCTAAATTAGACCTCCTGATACTTATGTGAGACCCTGATATCTTTATGAGTGCATTCAACAGGACATCTGAGCTTCTCATTGCTCTCTTGAACATTGATGCTATGGCAGGCAATCTTAATGTGCCGTATGAACCCACAGCTGCATTCCTACAGGGATTGCTGGTTGTCATGCTTGGCTCTCATGCGTTGACTACCTAAAGGAAAGCTAATTTTTTTTTTTTTCCCCTGACACCTTCTGTTTTGGCCAGCTAAAGTTTTAAAGTTGTTTTCACACTTATTCCTGGAAGCAATATAGCGGGGGAAAGGTGGACAAGCTTTGGGATCAGACTGATCTGGAGTGGGGGATAAGTCTATATACCTGTATGGCTCCTAGTGCTATGACTCCGTGGCCTGTCAAGCCACCGTTCCCCGTGCGACCGCAGTTCTAATGTTCATATACAATGACAGGGGAGAGGGTGATGATTGTGGCCATACCCCATTGATGGGATCTAAGGCAGGTTTTAGCAGAGGGTAGAGATCTCCCAAAAATCTTTCAGGGTCAATTACAGGATTGGTTACAGCTGGGGTGGTGGGAGGAGGAGAGAGAGGAATAAGAGGGTTGATGAGCCTCATGTGTGTTTCTTCCAGGTCAGCAGATGTGAAACATGTGCTATTAAACTGTGAAAGTTCTGGTATTAACACTCCCTGGGTCAGAGACAGGGAGAGAGGGAGAGTGAAAAATTAACTACAATTTGGAGAGAAACTGGGACCCTGTCCAATTTGACTTGCTGTAGGCTGAGACCAGGAGTTCTCCTCTTCCAAGTCCCATCCTTCCCAACCTCCCCTGAAGTGTTATGCAAGAGCCAAACTTTAGTACCATAGCTAAGGAATCTACCTCTGGTGTCAGGTGGGAGCAGATGTCAGTGTCTGCTGCTTCTATGATCTGAGGCTGGAGCTTCTCATGGAAATGTCCACTCTGAAGCTTGTCATGGTAAAAGGACAAAGTTTGTTCAATTTAGTCTATGCTGGGACTGCTGTTAGGACAGAATTGAACTTAGAAATCCATGAAAGTACTCTGTACTCAGTCATCTTTTTCTTTTTTTTTTAATATTCTTGACAAGAGTTCATTTTAGTCTCTGCATTTTTGCACACATGAATCAAAATAACATTTAGGGAGTTTTTTCTTATCAAATGTGTAGGCTGGTATCTTGAACTACGCTGTCAATCTGTGTTCTGCTTGCAGCTCTTGATAGGAGGGTCTTTGAGTTGGGGCAGACAGGTAGTACGTACCATTTTTTATGCTCTTGTAACTGGCCTTTCATCAAAATGTAATTAAAAGCCTACTAATAGTAAGTCAGTAAAGCTGTTTTTACTTTGAAGCAAGGAGAAGACAGGGACAGTCAACCTTTCCCATTACAGGACTTCAGTTTAGACCTTATTAAAACCTTAGGCAAATTCTACTGAAGTTAGTTTGAAATGCTATAGGGTCTGATAGATGGGGATCTCTGTTATCAGTTTACTTGTTATTACTGAAGTATATTTAAAATTTTAAATGTTATATAAATAAGGTGATAATAATTAACAGAAATTTGTACAAAGACAACAGAATTCAGTTTAAATTTACTCTTCCAATAGTGATATCGTAATGAATGCCTTAATCATAAATTAGAGACAAAAAATTACAGCCAACTTTTTTGACTTCTTAAAAAAAAAAGTATTCTTAAAAAAAAAAAAAGACATGCCAAAAATGGATTCTGACATGGCAGCTTGAGACTCTTTTTTTCATGACTTGGACTCATCTATTATTTCATTTTTATTACTAACCCTAACTTTTTCTCAGAATCTGGACATGCAGTTACTTGTTGTTTCCTTGACTTACCCCGTCATTCTACAGAGTAATTTTTTTGTCAAGAAACCTGCTCTGAGATGACTTACATTATGCAATTAAATTATCAATCAGATTAATATGCTAGAATTGTCATTGTTAATGCTAATACCAAACAGATCTCTTTTACTACTTTTTCATTTAAGAGTTTCCAGTGTTATTCGTTCTGTTGTTTTGGCTCTTGGTGAGGAAAAATAAATGAATCTCCTATTCTCAAGTAAGCCTTTAGGGAATCCCATAGTATATTTGGCAAGATTTTAGGGGATTTGTTTTTATCCATGGATTTCTTGATCCCTTCACTTATAAACTCACCAAATTTGAAGTCTTAAATCCTTGGAAAGGAGTTTTGCCAGAAAATGTCAATATTAATAAAAAGTGAAATGGGCATAGGAGCAAATTTATGAATTCTGCCTGTACCAGCAGCTATTATCTGTGCTGCCAGGAGGGAGGAAATTAAGAACATATCAGTCCTAGAGAATTACTCTTGAAAGGATGAGAAAAGTATACTTGCTATCTGCCAGATTCCAGTGATGCCAAATATCTGATCGGGTGAAACCAATATTTTCAGACTTTCATACCTAGAATTGGGCTTCGTTTTTTTTTTTTCCACAGACGTTAAGCGTCCTGTGGCTTCTAGTGGCTTTACACCACAACCAAAAGTATTTATATGTCTCCATAGGGTTATATATTGCCCTGTTACATCGCATGGATGGGATGTAACAATAAATGCTCCCATTTGATGATGTTCTTCTGAACTGTCATTCATGCTGGCTGCACATCTACAACCTCATTTTGGTAGATGCTAGCAGGGGATGGAGTTCAGTACATTTTCACTAGTCAAAGCTTGCATCTAGGGTGACATTTGTTCTTTTTCAAATGGCAAAACTTTCCTCCTCATGTCTAGTTTGATCTAGCAGTGGAGAAAAGACTTCTTTTCAGAGTTTGCAATATCTATAACCTTAACAGTATAGGCTAAACCAAAAAAAAAAACCCACCTCAGAGTAAAACCCACAGTGGCTGTGCTCAGCTTTGGAGAAGGTCCAGGCTGCCTATTTGAGGTGCTGGAGGCAGGTGGATGGGGAATGTAGCACTCGGGTCTGGAGGACCTCTCAGGACTGCTGCAATGCTGCTTCATCCTCACTAACTCCGTTGACAGTACTTCACAGCCCTGCATTCACAGAGGTGTCGTGGGCATTTTGCTTCTCTAGAAGTCCCTAGAAAACTCTTGATTAGGCAGCTCAGCCAGAGGGACAGTATGTGAAAGGTTCAGTTTCCAGGATTATGCATGCATTTTCCATAAGACAAGTGTTAGGTTAAAAAAAACAACAAACAAACCCAAACACCTTAAAAATTTAAGGAAGCAGAATTCAGGTTTGTCCTCTATGCAGCAGAAGCTACAGTTTATATTGCATTTTATTCTTCTGGTGGAG
This sequence comes from Stercorarius parasiticus, assembly GCA_013396915.1. NCBI lineage: Eukaryota > Metazoa > Chordata > Aves > Charadriiformes > Stercorariidae > Stercorarius > Stercorarius parasiticus. The sequence goes on along the minus strand of VWZL01002396.1, from coordinate 715,258 downwards.
TGAACCTCAGCTTCGTGGCTGAGCTCTGGCCGATCATTTAAAAAAAGGAACAGAAAACTCATCAACCAAGAATAGCATAGTCGCTAGGAAGGTCTGTTGGGAGACAGGTGATATGGGTCTGAATCTCCTCAGGCTGGCAGAATTTGAAGCCAGTGTCACCATTCCATGCCTGAACAAATGCTCTAACCACCACGATGCAAAAAAGGCAGCAATTGCCATTTCTGCCTCCCCGGTCATGGTTCTGTATCAGTTGTGATGCATGGGAATGGCCCAAGTCCCAGCTGGCTGACAATTCGTATGGACCTGATTTGAGTTTCGTGGAGTTCAGATGCTGTCAGAATATGTGCCATTTTCCTCCTGGATGTCCCTAGGTAGCACTCTCCATGTCAAGGGATTTGTGAATATCCTTGCAACAGCACAGTGATCCTGTATGCTTTTGTACAGACTGAAGCCCATGTTTTAAGTACTGCAATAAGCACTTGTTTTAGTGGGTCTTAATCTTGTCCCTTGGGATATGTTTAACTTTCACAAAAGTGACCAGCGAAGACACCTTCTATATACGATGACAATTTTGCCGTGATCCCTCTGGTAGTCATTGCTCCCAGTAAAATGCAGGTGCTATCTAAGGCATACGTAATTCTCTCTGTTAGTGGTGAAAGTTTGCTTTGTTAAGTTTTGAATATATATCATTTTTTTGTATTTTTTTTTTTTTCTACACCAGGAGTTTTGGTGTTTGGTGGGGGTGGTGTGTTTTATTTTGTTTCAAGAAAAAGTTTTTTCCTCTGAAAAGCAGGGCAATCGTCCACATTCTCTGAGGCAAATATTTTCTTCAAGGAATTTGTAGGATCTTCTGGCGTTCTCTGAGCTGGAAGGTGCTGCTAGTGAAACTGTTGTTTATTCCTTAGGAATTCTGCAGTTTTCTCTTTGTTTGTTTTTGTTTGCTGAGAGAATAAAAAGTCTGCACAAGAGCTCTAGGCCAGCAAATCTGCGCAGACAAAATCCATGAGGCAGGACATACGAGCTGACTTGCGTATTCCCCAGAATCTGCACTGGTTTGTCAGCAACGTGCACGGGTCACTTGGTTTCTGACTGAGCTGTAGCAGCATTTAGATAGGAGTATGAAAGCAGAAGCCCAGGGATGTGATTCAAGCAGTGAATGGATGGGTAAGAAAAATTAAATTAATTGCTGAGTGTGCTGCATGCATGGTTCCGCAGTCCAGGATACAATGTGCTTTTATGGTGTTTGTGCTACCCACATAAACCCTAGCGCAGTCAGGGAAAACATACAGACAGGTTAAAAATAGCATCTGGGAATTTACGGCAAGAGGTTTTTTTGTTATTTAAAAGGGTCGTCTTGTTGTGATTAGAAAAATACACATTCTTAAAGCCTCTTATGTTGCTTCAGTTGCTCTGACTTGCTGCTTTCTCCTTTCAGTGTTTCCAGTAGCTTCAACCAATATATACTGTACTTCTAAAAATGAAATGCAACATTGCTGTGCCTACACACAATTATTGAGGAAAAGGAACAGATTTTTAGAAGCAGTAATTGAAATAAAAAAAATGTAACTGAATAATATTCCTTTACTATAAATAAACCACTTGCCAAACAGAAATAACTATTGTTGTGGCAGGAGCATAGCTCTGTAACCTATTGTAAATGCAGCAAAGCTGTGACGTCTTTGTGAACTTCCTTGAGAAAAGCTTTCAAGCACAGGTTAATTCTGTGCCTTTTCCGATTCATGCCTGAATTACTTCATGCAATGGAATTGTTTTGTATGCAGCTTGACAAATGTGACTACTTTTTAGCCATTTCTATGAGAGCCTAACAACGTGACCTGACATCTGTCAATGTCAGAACGATATGCCAGTTTGGGAAGCTTAAAAATTGCCTACAAGTCATATGTGTTGTGTTAACGAAGGATTAGCTTGCACAGAGAAACAGAGGAACCAGTCATAGAACTCCTTATGGCTTTATGGTCTATTTTTATCATTGGTTGGTTGGTTGATTTTTTTTTTTTAATTTTTTTTTAATATGTACTTGAGTTCCAGCTTTCTTATTTGATATTATTTTGCACCCTCCTTTCTCTGTATCTCACAATAAATGGAGTGGTCTTCCTCATAGCATGAAATTGGAGGATGGGAACAGTGGGTTCTTCTACTGAGATAACTGAATAATGGGGCATCCTCCTTTCAAAAGAAGAATGCTTGTGTGTACAGATTGTCAGATTAGCCTGTCTGCCTTCATGTGCCCTTGAGGGCATGCTCGCCTGGTAGTCTGTGCTATAGAAGTATTAGTTTGTACTCAGACTCTTCTGGAGCATGAACAGAGTGACTTCAACGACGGGAAGATGGCCTCAGTGGATAAACTGTAACAAATAAGCAGACGTTTCTCTGCCTTAACTGGATCTAGAAGTCAAGTATGGCAGACAAGGGCTCTGCCATTCACCGTTAGTTTGACTGTACCTTTGCATCTTTTTTTGTGTGTTTTGTTTATTTTCTTAGTGTTGGAGGATACAGATGTTTATGCATTGCATAAACGGTGTTATAGGCTTTGGAACTTCCATGTAGTTCCATGCAGTGATTTATGATGGCAATGATGACAGCAACAACTGTGAGACATACACTTTTTTCTTTTTTTTTTTTTCATGGTAGACCTCAGCACTGGTAATGTGGAGCTCAGAGAGGAGAACTGTGACGTATGGACCACAAAACTGTGGGCTGTAAGGGCCTATGCAGCTGAATTCACGCTATCAGCAGGGTCACCTTCCACAGATTTTGCAGGGTATTGTAGCTTACCGATGTGGTTTCTTTTTGCCCTTTGAGAATTTAGCATCCACTTTCCTTATCAAGAGAGTTTAGGCAGATGGATGAGTCTAGGCTGTTCTGTGGCCCCATGTGTTTCTGAGTTCATGCCATAAAGCAGGTGTGGGAAAAAAAATAAAATTCAGGTAATGCAGATATGAAAATCAGGGAGTTGTTTTCCAGCAGCTCTTGAATGCTTAAGAATAAGCAAGAAAAAGCAGAGGTGGAAAACTTCTCTGCAGACTTCCCCCTTTCCACTGACATCAGGAAAGGTTTGCCCTTGAGACATTATCCTGTTGTGGAGCAAATGTCACTACTTCAGGATCATGTTGGTGCCAACTTGCTGTTCAGCTTAGCTGAACAGGATTTCTTTTTTTTTTTTTTTTTAATGTGTGTGTGTGTGTGTAGGGTATTTACCATAAAGCACTTGTAGCTTCCTTCCTTGAAGCTTATTTTAGCTGGTGACTCAGGCGCTATAAACACTAGTACTTCTTGTAGAGCTCCTGCACAGTCCGTCTGCTGCACCAACCTGTATTTAAATTGTCTTAATGAATAGCTTGCTGCTGTCGTGGGAAGCCAATTGCTCCATCCAGTTCACAGTGCAGAAAGTAAAACAAGCAACACTAGTGCAAATTTTTGCTCTGCTCCTCTGGCAGTAGACTGTCATTTGGGAACAATACTGCAGCTACTTTCCTTGAAAGAAGAACAATACTTGGTTGGCTTGAGAGATGCTCCACCCCTGTGGTAGGAAACAGGTCTTCTGAGGGGATCATTGCCCATCAGTGAGTAAGGAAATATGTGCAAATATAAAGATCTAGGGGACCTGGTGATATGCGTTTCTTTCTATTTATTCCTCCTCTGTAAGGGATTTCTCTTCTCTATAGAATAAAAATCTCGGAGCCACAGGAAGAGCTGTTGTCTCAAAAGTGTTGTAGTGACAATATAGCTTTATCAGAGACTGATGAAGAATTGGGCTTTCTAGTGCATTGCTCCTCCCTCTCCCTCTGGCACTTTGTGAGCCAGTGACCTGAAGGAAAAGCTTCAGCTGGCTGATAAGAGGAGGAGTAATGCCTTGCTAGCTCAGGTTGCATGCTCATGAAGGAGAGGGTACCAGAGGATGTCCACCAGCCAGAGCCTTGAGCGCTGTTACCAACAGTTCTCTCAAACGCTACCATCATACAAGGCACTAATGGGTTTTCTCAGGTGAGATTAGGGTGTGAAGAAAGGAATCGTGTTACTTTTGAAGAGTTAATGGAGTTGAGCCTTATGTGCTAGCTTTCTCCTCTAGGGGCATGCATGACAAGCAACACCTTTTATTGTGATTTGCTTTGCAGACGTGCTCAAGGAACTGAGAGCTGAAGGCAGCAGCAGGAGGAAGTGGGGACTGTGGTTGTGTGTGACCTCTGAGAAAACTAGGTGTAGTAGCCATAGAACTGGTGCCCCAGTCATAGTGGTCAAGCTGTTTAATAGAGTTGAGACATGTACTGGAGATGGTATTTTGCCCCTGAACATCTAACATAGTGATTTTGTTAGTGTGACTTCCTGCTGCCTGCTGATGCACTGCTGCTGTGCTATTACCTAAGCATTTTACCTCATAGGGCTATTGCTTGCTACACACGACTATTCTCCTTAATGTCTGGGCTTTTGAATTATTACTGTGTTTTAAATCTGTATGACAGCATGCACAAGATTTCTTTCTGTGCATGTGTTTCTTTGCCTTTTAGTTTGGTAGTCACCTTGTTGCCAAGGGGATGTCTTAACATTATGCTGGTTTGCCAGCGCATGATTCTCTGATTGATTCATTGGGAAACTGCAAGCTCAACTTGCCGTATCATTTGCACAACTAACAATCACAGCCTAAAAATAAACTGGTTTCCTGATACATTGAGGTCACCCTTTAGAGTGGTTGCCTCTTTCCACCTGGATCGAAAGTGCTTGGAGAGATGTTCCAAGTAAAAATTAACAGTAATTGAGCAAGAGAGTTTCCATTTCAGCACAGCAGATAGAGTTACTAAAACAGACATACAGAGCTCATTAGCAAAATAAAAGGCCTTGACATACTTTGTCACAAGACGGTGAAATTGCTCTGCAGTGAGCTGTGCCAGCCTGGGTTCAGTTGCGAGGGAGTGCTGACAGTGTATATCTGAAGGAGTTTGCTTCTTGCCGGGTGTGTGTGAGGAAGGGTTCTTGCTGGCAGACGGTTTTGCAGAGATGTGCTGAATTTGTGCGTCCGGCAGTCCCTAGCTCTTTTACCTCTCAGGCTTTTTAACCCCATGGGGTTTTTTTGGCTGTGTTAAGTCTGCAGGGCAAGTTATTGGCCGCCTGCAACTGTAATCTAGCAGAGACCTTGAAGAGAGGTCAGATTGGCAAAATTTAGTGTAACAAGGAATGAGTTTAGTCCAATTAACGAATTTAAACAAATAAGAGGTTTTCTTTTCCTCCTCTTCTTTGCTGCACAGTCCCCTCTTAACTGTTTAGTTAACGGAAACAGCCTTGGGGGATATACAAAGAGTGATCTAACTTTTGGCTGCTACTAACAGATCATGAAATATGATACAAGCTTATCTGAACCATCAAGAGAAAGCACTTGTCTCTTACTCACTGCGTTTTCCATTCGCATGGATTCCATAGTAATGGCAACAGGCTCTTTTGCTACTCTCCCACTGTTTATTTTCCTTTGCTTGATAACAGCAATATTGTTTCACGCTATGTGCTCCTGATGAAAAGTTGAGTGGGAAAAATTGTCCTTTCTCTTTGAATAGCGCCTTCTATTTCACTTCTAGCAATTAGAAGCTACAGAAATCAGGATTGTTAAATAGTCTGACAATCAGCTTGAAGGAATGAAATGCAGAGGAGACTGAATGGAAATGAAGGCAAGGCAGGCAGCAATGCAAGAGCAGCAATAGCGAGGAAGGTTATACTCTGCATTGTCTGGTGACATATATGTCCTCCCTAAAAATATCCATGATGTCAGAGACTTGTCAGAGTTTGACACCCACAGTCACATCTTTCCATTAATAAAATTTCCTATTTTGTTTTATTTAAATGTTTAGTAATGGATAAAATTTTGTTTCCTGCCTTAAATAGCTTTTTTTGCTGAGACACTCCTTTGCTGCAAGTTAGGAAACCTAACTGGTCGAATGGGTTTTGGTCATGGTTTCAAATATTCAAGTTCTGTTTTTATTGGTAATGAAAATTTTACCATGTATGTAGGGCTATTTTATGTGTTTGTGTACGTATACATTTGTTTTATGGCTTGGGAACGTAAAACTCCAGGAACTCAATGAACAGTTAAATTGCAATAGGCAGTGTTTCCAAGCATATTTAGAGTATGAACTATATTTTGCTTTTATGAAATTCTAATAAGAAAGCACTTTCTTTGAGGTGTGCAGAGCATCAATCATACAAAAAGTAATAATAATCTAGGACATGATCACTTTTGAAAATAATCATGCAGTGACTGCTGGCACACCCAATTCAACTTTCATGTTCCAGCAGCGTCAATTGAAAATTGAATGTTGCTAGCCATTGTGGGAACTTTAATGTGTACGCAAGACATACAATCTATAAGTGATTTCTAGAAAAGTATGAATTACCATTTCCCAGAATTATTGTAGAATTTGTCTTGTATGCATTATAGAATTACCACACTGAGCAGAAACTGCTCATTTGACCTCGGTTAGCTTCTGCTGCACTGGATCTGGGTACCAGATCAAGTGATCATGCGTTCAAGTCCTGTTGTTAAAGCAGTTTGCTGTCATGTCATATGTGCACCTCCTGCTTGCAGGTCACAGCCCCAAGTCTGCTCTGTTCTGTTCCGGGACCTTTTTTGAAGGGGCCCAGAATAATATTGTAAAACAAGCTCTGCTTCCATTTACCTGAATTTATACACTGTACAAGCCAGTATTGCTGGTCAAAACTTTTAGCATCAGTATTTAAAGCTGGGCTCTTTGTGTAGGCAACAAAGTGTTATAGGCTTCTGGTTGCACTGGCAAGATTTTTGCTGGCTTGTTCCTTACTGGGAAGTGGAGAAAAGGCAGCATGCGATAGACCTGTCAGTTTTGACTCTCTTATCCCTCTCCTTTGTCTACAGGGTGGTGCGGAGGGTAGGGATAGTACTGAACATGCTGGTGTTAGTATGATGTTTCTTCAGTTCCTTGCTGATGTTGTAGCAGCCAAAGAAGCATTCATGCAACAGGCTTTAAATCTTTTTTAATGTCATTTTATAAAGGCCATGTACTTTTTGATCTGGTTGTGTGCTGTGACAAAACTGAAATTTTTGCAATATTTGGCAAAACTGCGATATGTTCATCCAGCAGCTTGGGATATGCTGTGCAAAGATAAGCGATTGAATTAATATGAGATTTTTAAAATATGCACAGAACGCTGCACAGCAGTGCTAGATAGTGAACCTTTGTCACTTGTGCATTCTTCCAGCTGGACAGCTAATTCCTTGCCCTGAGATTGAATAATTTTAGAGATCATATGAAAGCTAAGAACGTGAAGTTTTATGACATTGATATGGTAATTGTTCAAAAACCCAGATAGTCTCTATATGGAACTTTTTGCATTTCAACCTGTGGCACCTGTGATGGTATTCTTGGTTGAGCAATGTTGATGTCAGTCAACACAACAACTTTGATCTATCTTTCCTTAGAGATCTTTTTTTTCCCAGTTTCTCTTTCCCTACCTAGCTCTAGCTTTCCACTGACTGTTGACTTCCAAGGCATGGTAACAAAATATTTTATTCCAATGGACGTGAAAACGGTGTCTAGAGTGTTATACACTGCTGTTCTACTATATCTCTTCTGATTTTGCTCTCAAAATATGATGGATCTGTTACATGGGAAATAAAACTATTTTTCTCCTCAGCACCCTCTTCCCTGTAACATCCTGTTCTTTTTCCTTGTAACTAATTGAAAAATAATATAATCCCTCTAAATCATTATTTTGAAGAATCTCAGACTACATTGTTATCTATTCTTGACCAGATAGTTTGAACTGCCTTAGAAAGCAATCTGCATATGCAAGTACTGCAGTATGAATCATGTGTGGTGCTCTGACTCTAGTGGAAGATGGAATATTAATGGCCGTTAATGAAATATATCCAGGCATTTATAGTGGTAGCTTCATAAACTTGCTACGAGACATTATTTTTCAAACGTGTGCTTTTGTAATCATGTACACTACAGATAATGTAATGATGATATAACTTGTCCATAGCGCCATTCTGTAAATTTGGTTCCGTGTGACTAGTACATGATATTCTTTATATCCTGTTACTTTCATGCAATCTGAAGTATTTAGTTGGGTTCTGTCTAGTTTTTCATTGGTGTAACCAAAGATGGAAAATATGCATACTTATCCACTGTAGATTAAGCTCATATATGAGTAAAGTGTTGGTACATGCTAGCATAATTGTTTTGATGTTGCTTTTGTTAGTAATAAATATTGAAACTCTTGATAAAATGTGTTCAATGCTTGATGAGTTAAAGGTGTTAGAAAGGTGTTAACCTGGAATCTGACAGATGCAAGAAAAATGCTAACAGACTGTGGATTTGGATAATTTGTTTGGTTTTGTTTTTCTTCCTTCAATTTCAAAGCAATTTCCTATCTATAATTGCTTTTCACTTGAAGCTGATTTCCAATATAACAATGTAATGAATTGGGCTATTGATGGGTATACGACATCTTCGGACTTTGGTGCCTTCAGGGAACAGTTTATGATTTCTACATCATCTAATTTTACTAAAACTTAACACTGATAAAACGTTATTCTACACTGACTCCTGCAGGTATATTTCTTTGTTTCCTTCGTATCTATAGAAGACCACTTTTCATGGTTGTGTTCAGTCTCTAAACACACACTATAGAGCCTGGCTTTTCCACTGTAACAGTAAAGTATGGTTTGAACTAGACCATATCTGTTCATAAATCTATAAAAACGTCTGATATATATGTACACTTCTTGATAAACATGTATGCTATCTTTTCAATTCAGTGGGCAGTCTGATTATGTAATATTTCTCAGTTTAAGATAGGGTTTAAAAATACTGCAGCAAATCTGCTGCCAGATGTTTCATTTCTGCTTCATGTAGCAAGCAGTTCGTGTATAACTAATGATACCTAAGGTGGACTGAAAATAAAAGAAGGCGGCAGAAAGAACAGAAAACCTGTTACCACTCCTTTCAATGATACTATATTGAGTTTTGACCTTGGTATAGCTCTTATAACGTATGCAGGACTTGTATGTGCAGGGAAGCAGAAATAAAGAGGAAGGGGGTGGGGAGAACCTGTGGAGGCTTGAAATTACTAACACCCAAACTCTGTAACGATGGTCAGTAAAGCCAGCTCAAAACTCCTTGGCAGGGAAAGTGGAAGTCAAAGGTGGCAGTATGGAAAAGGGGATCTGGGAAGCCATAAAGAGATGATAGAAAGGCCAGGATGTACGGCGTCTGGAAGAAGAAAGAAACTTCAGGAAGGTGGGACTGTGGTGGGACAGAAGAGAGTCCCCTTATTAACACACACTCACCAGATCTAACAGTGAAGTATGGCAGTCGGACCTAATCTGGTCTCTGAGAAATGCTCTTACCTTTAGTTGACAACTGTTCCCCTCGCTGTCCATTAACAACAAAGGTGTTGCATTTAGAATAAATAACTTGATTTATTACAGCTGAGAGAACTGAATAACACCCCTTCCCTTGGTGCTGCCATCTCGGAGACCTGAGAATGTCCAGCATCTATCTCAACACTGGGGAATGTTTTCCATTTTGAGTAGAAGTCAACCGTTGGGAATCATAAAGTTATTTGAATTTTCAAATTTGAAATTTAAATTTTTGGAATTTCCTTCTGTTTAAAAAAAAAAAAATACTGAGGGGAACTGAAGGAGCAGTTCCAAGAATCCTTTTAGGATTTCTTCTGTCTGTGAGATACAACCAAAGAAGTAGGTTGCAGTGCTTGCGGACCTGAAGAAAATAGAAGCAACTAGTGATTTGGGGTGAGGAAGCTCAGTGACACAGAGAGAAATTGTGTCATAATGAGTGATGTGCCAAAGCAAAAGGGCTCCAGACAGTAGAGGTAGAATCATGCTTTGGGTTGGCGCAAAACATAAAGTTGGCAAGAGCGAAGAAGGGAGGTGGTAACTAGTGCAAACTGAAAGTCACAGATCACTTACTTGTGGACACATTAGTGTGGCAGACCACAGCAGGTGATGTCTGAGGTCCTCTGATACCTCACCCGGGGCTCCATGTTGTATTTTGAGGGTACCCAAGAAGTTAGACTTTACATTACTGACCTCGGAGGGGTCACAGTTTGTAATATTTTAGAGCACTTGCTCAAAATATGGGAAACCTAGGAAACCACGTAATCAATTTTATAAGTTATATGCTAGTTATTATAGCCTGTATCTTGCTCATAGCATAATACTGCATACAGGGAAAGGGTTCATCTATGGGGAAATGAAATAACCTTGATGTCTCAAATACCATTGTTCTGAAAGGGCACCTTTGAGGGAAGGCAGTGTCACTTCTAGGATGCTCTCTGCACTTACATCCAGTTCTTGGTGATGTCTCTGTCTTCTTCTGGGATTAATTGAGTTTTCAGAGGCAGGACAGAAAATGGCTCATTTGGAAACTTACTCAGAAATTTCTCTGTTGGATCTGAACTAACTCCTCCTTTTCAGTGACACCTCTGAAAAGTCAGAAGAACCCAGTCTTTACAATGCTAGAATAAAGTGGAAAACAACATACAGATCAGAAGAACTAGCAGGCGATAACAAAATAAATGGAAAAGAGTGCATGCATTTTTCTGGGAAGAACAACATATCATGGCAGTTAAGTTATTCAAATGGCATTTCTTTTTTTTTTTAACTGGATAAATTAATGCAATAGATTGTTAATTTGGGGGCTTCTGCACAGATCAAGATGGTACATTTTATTGCCCCACCTCTCCGCTGAAGCATGCAGGGAGCAGAAGTTTGCTGAGGAAACAGAGACTAATTATCATGCCAGTCTTTTCTATTTAATGTATTTAACTGAGTTTTACTAGGAAAAAAAAAAAAGGCTACTAAGGAACACACCCCAGTATGAGTAACTTCTCAAAAGTAGGTCAGCCAAGTTTGTATTTCATGCTTTGGCCAGTGCAGAAAACAAGCGTGATGCTCTCTTAGTAGAGATGCAAACACATCATTCTGGGACCTAAAGCCACTTCAAGCTTCTTTTTAGGGATTTACCTAGAACTGTGACTACTTTTCTGGAAGTGCATTCTTTTTATTTATAGGTAAATAATCTTCTCCTGACAGTTTTTACAGAAGAAATTCTAGTTCAGACCTCTTAAATAAAACACAGCAACAAATAATATGTATTGCATATGGGATGAATAAGTTATTCAGGACTGTTCAGGCCTTTAGTCATACAGCGAGGGGCATTTCTACATCTTGCATGATGATTTTTTCAGTCTCTGATTCCCACTTTGCTTGTATTCAGCTTTTATTTTGGTTGAGTTTTTGCTTCCAAACTCCATTTTTTTTAGCATCCTGATGACTGTATTTAAATGTCTTTGTCATCAAGGAATCCAAGTAAAACTGGTTTCCATTTATTATTCATACTTGAAAAATTCTGCCCGTGGTGCCTTGTCTTTTGTTTGTCACTGCATCAATCACACCCTCCTCTTACACTGTATTGAGTCTATTTGTTTACAATAACCCATCAGCAGCAATCAAGGCTGTGAATGAATTTTTCTATCTTTGTATTGATATGGGAATGGAAAGACAAAATGGAGACTGCAGCACGAGCACTGCTCATCCAGTCAAAATAGCCTGTATGGACCATCTGCCAACATCCTGTCACTTCGACTAAATTCATGCCCATGAAACTGCTGTTTTCTTACAGTGCTCTGCAAAATGCTGAATTCAAAGACCATTGAATTCGGGGCAAATAAAGGTCTGGATGTGATTTATGCGGCTGGAAGTCTTTGCTTTCTGCGAGCAGGCTACTAGTAAAAGGCAAACGTGGCATTTGTAAACAGAATATTCAAATGCTTGGACTCCTTGGACTCTTTAAAAGAATTTATAGAAGTTATGGACACAGGAGACTTGGCTAATGTGTTACAACTGATTTCCTAATGCAGTTGACAAGCTACATGCCTGAAAATCAAAGAATCTAAGTTTCTGCAATATGAGATAATGCCCTTACAAGGATAAAAACTGTTAAAAGGTAGGAAACTATGAAAAGTCAGAGTGTAAGTGGGACCTTACAAGAATCAGCTGGCATCTGGAGGGCTCAACACCTTAGTAACAGGTTTGAATAGCAGTGAAGTGTCAAAATTTGCTGATGATACCAAATGATTCAGAATGGTAAAGGCTGAGTGAAGAAAGTCACAGAAGCACTTGTTGATACCAAAGAATAAAAGAACAGCTGAAGGTTGATCTGGTTAAATTTAAAAGAAGGTGGAGGGAGAAACACTCTAAATCCTGCATGCTCTGTGCTGGCTCCTGGGCCGATCTGTATTGGTCTCTGGGAATAGGATCTTGGGGCAGGAATAGTCTATAAAAACATTACTTCATTGCTTGTCAGGGGAAAAAGCAAACAATACTAGAAGAACTACGAATCAGAGTACAAAATATTATATAGATCAGTGTTTCTTCTAGTTATGAAATACCTGTTTTTCCTTTTGGGTTGTCTAGTTCAAAATATCTGTTATGGCTGGAAAAGAAAGAGGGAAACAAGGATGGCCCAGGATTAGAAGTCTTCAGCCTGGCGAGAGATGACAGAAAGCCATGTAGGTGTAAGCACTATGTGGAAGATGGACTGGGAGCAACTGTTCAGGGTCTCACTCACTAGAAGAGCTAGGGAGCACTGCCTGAACTTAACAAGTGAGGAGATACTTCACTGAGTGCAATAACTCTGCAGAACTCCTTACCATGGGACATATTGTAGACATCATTTTCTGTCACAAAGTTGATCAAGGAAATTCACGGCAGAAAATCCATCTTGGCAGTTAAATTCAAGGACACCCCTACTGTCTCAGGAAGCTTTTGTGCCAGAAAGCACTTGAGGCTGGAAAACAGTTCTGCTGGAGTGTGATATGCTTTCTGTCCCCTCATTGTCTTTCTTGGACATCTGCAGTTTGTCCTTGTTAATTATAGGGCCCTTGGGCCTGACCTGGTATATGTGTAAGTAAAGATGAAGAGCAACGATTATGTCTTTGCTTAAAGATTAGCATTTTTGTAGCTTTCATTGTATTTTGTGATATAGCATGACAACAAAATCTTTGCCAATATGCCTTACTCTTACAACCAAAAGCATATGTATTTCTTTTTTGTCTGTCAACCAGAATGTACTTCTCCAGATCCAGATGTCTCAGAGAGGAAAAGTGAAGCAGCTGAGGCAGGGAAGAGAATGCTTTTTAAAAATGGTCTTTTTATCTTCATAAAATACTGCTTTTCTTTTTTAAAAAGAGTTGGAGTAAGGCAATTGTTTTCCCATGTATTTTATAGATGCTTCCCAGAATGTTCTTTTAAAATATTCTGATGACCATTCATACCTTTCAGGTCCAAGAAATGAATTTTTATTTATTTTTAGGGATTTGGGGAAATGGGGAGAGAAGAGTGGGAAGTTAATGTTATGAACCTGATGTCCCGGCTCTTAAATTTCTTTTCTGTTTCACTAATCCGAAATACTGTTTATAGCAAAAGGAACTCAAGGAGATCATGGAATAGAAGGAAATGCTTTATGAAGCAACAAAAAACTTTATAAAGAACCTCTTGGTTTTTCCAGAGACAGCTCACATGAATTAGAACTGTGAGTATTAGAACTGTGACCTATTGACTGAAGCAATAGCTAGCTTGTTTGGAAGTGCAAGCATCCCATGTAATGCTCATCAAAACAGTTGACTTTAGGCTAATTTTACTCCCCCTGGCCCCCCCTCACCTTATGCACTGTCACATGGAAGAGGAATAACAGATGACTGTGAATGAAGTGGTGGCTTGGAACTCTATGTGAACTGGAAAAACTGGGAATACTTGTAATTTGGGTGTATAACACTGATTATCCACACACAAATGAGCAGTAAATGAATATCCTACCCTAATAATAACTCATAGGAATGAATAGCTCTTCAGATGGCATGTGTTTTTCTTTTTGTTCCACTGAGGAAAACCAGGAAACCTTTATATCTGTTACAAATATTTAAATAAAACAAGGGTGAAAATGTTCTATTTTTTCTAGAATTTTTTTGGGCACTTTTTTGCAGCCAGATATGTCTAAAAATGAAATTTTTAGTGTTTTAATTAGTGCAAAATTAGTGGTTATATAGGAAATGATGGCTGCTTGTTGACACAGATTCCATAAAAATGAGAGCTACTAAATAGATAGCAACAGCAGCTCACGTTCAAATCAGGATCTGTCAAATTAGTGACTCTTCAAGATCCACAGCCTGATTTAATTTTCTGGAATGTCCTTGCTATGAGGGAAAATATAAAAGGCAGAGGGCCAGGATCTCTGGTCAATATCAGCAAGCAATAAACGGCCAGTGTAATAACCACTCTGTGTGATCCCACAGTAAATACATAAAGAATCAAGTTCAGACTTGGAGTGAGTTGATGTTAACTCCCACCCAAGTGTAGTCCAGCCAATAAACCATTAAGGTTCTTCTCCGGAGCCTGTGCAATCTCAGTGTAGTTTTTTGGTGTCCAGTTTGCAGCCATCAAATTAATGTCTTACATTATGTTCCTTTCAACACGGTAGGCAGAGGAAGTTAAAAGTGATCTTTCCTGTTGGTGTCTTACAAACGAGCTTAGCACGCGATGGGGAACCAAGATTGCGAGAGTCCCAGGGACAACTCTACGTGACACGTGCAATGTTGGGCACGGGCTCTGCTTCCTTCGTCGTCTTTGGGCTGGGGAGCAGCGACTGTGTCCTCCAGATGCTTACAAAAGAATGGCCAGGCCTGTGGTGAACATCGACCTGCAAAACCATCTCAATGTAATGCATAGCTCCTATTGTAAAGTATTGTAGTTCTTTTTCTGGTCTTGTACAACCATAAAGTGGGATGTTTAAATCGCTTAAGTCTGTTCAAATAAATTACTAATAAGCTACCACATTCCCACGTGACACAAGGGGAAAAAAGTAATCTTCAGAAAACACCTCCTTTAACATAAAGTGCACTAAACTAAAATGCGTGGGATATATTCATAAGATGCCTTATATGAATACAAAGGATATATGGCTTAGAGTTTGTCTGGATTAAGAATCCAGAAGTATGTTTCTGTGTTAAAACTAGATGGTGACAATTAAAAGGTGTATGCTGCCTGCTCGTCAGGTCACAAATCCAAAAGTATGTCTCCCATCTACATCAGTCTAAGCTGGTCCCATTTCTTAGTCTCCTTTGCCCTGTGCGTTCCCTTGCTCTTGTACGTGCTTCCCCTTGCTGAGACATCTGGCTTCTGAATTTCCAGGGCTTATTGATTAGATACATTCTGATAATTTTCAGTCATCACAGCAAATCATAAACGTGCACCTCAGTGACAGAGATTTGTTAAAACAGATTTTTCAGTTGAGTATCATCAGATGTGTATCCAGATGCTCAGATGATGAGTGTCTTGGGAGCACTTATCTACAGCTTAAAATTTTCACCACATTAGTCTTACCCATGTGTTACCTCATGCACACTACACGTGCACAGCTCATTAATGCTGATGTGTTTTGCTCTAGAGCTCGATAATTTAAAATCCACTTCAGTTCTGAACAACCAAGTCAAACTTTGTATTTTGCATCCAATTCATGAACCTGGTGGAAGTTCACTGTCAAGTGTTCGTTAGCTGGTTGCTGTCAGATTCAAATTATTTAACAGATGAAGAAAATAGCCCTCTCCCAAGCTCTGGCAAAGTCCTTGTTATAATCCAAAGGATAATAAAAATGACAAAATATTTTCCAAAGACTTCTGATTCTGGGTAAGGAACATCTTTGTTACCACCAATGATTTAAATAACTTTTTTTTTTGTTTTCTTTTTTAAATTAATATGCTTTTAAAGTGTTCCTTTTCTGTAAGAAAGCACTTTCTTTCACATTGCTTTCCTTAAAGTATGTTATGAAGATGACATCCTTAAAGAGTGTTGTCAGGCTATTGTCAGCTAAAGACTGGAATCAAGGGAAAAACCTGAATGCAAACCATCTAGAAAAAGGACTTTTTTTTTATTTGTATTTTTTGATGTGTGTTCTGTTTTTTAAAGCAAGGAAAAAGATTGTCCTTAGGCATTTAGCCAGTGTCAGGTAATCTACAATGATGGTTATCCAGTAGTTCTAAGATTTATCCTCACCGGGACTGGCAGCTTCAACTTCAGTGTGCAGAGGAAAATCCCAGTGACTCTAAGTTGTCAAAATAATCTTTCTTGTGGCTAATGCATGCCAGTGCTAACCTCACTTATTCTTGGACATATATCTACAATATATGTTAACTGAGTTTGGGGAATGATCCAGTGTCAAAACATCAATGTTAAAGAATTTTAAAAAAATGGTATGATTTAGTAAGTTTTCCTTTCTCCAAAAAGAACAAATGAGAGCAAACGGTCTTAAAGTACCAGCACAATTTTAAATAGCCAGTGGTTAGTTTGCTCTGGATAACTTGTCATTGTAGGATGCCACAATATCATTGACTTTTACACTGTTCTTTTTCTCCCCCGACACCTCCCCCGACTATAGATTTATTAGAAAAACATTGGGGTTTTCTGGGGGAAGATCTTCCAGATCTAGGCTATGCATTTAAAGCATTTAATTTTTTTTCCCCAAAAGCCTTATAAGTGGAACAATGAAGCAGAAATTTCCGCATTTTCCTTACATGGTCAATTAACTTGGTTGTGTTTTTCATAAACTTCTAACACTTGGATGCTCTTTGAATGTGAAAGGCACTCCAGTCAACATGCAATGTGATTGCATTCAAGAACTGGTTTTTGTATTGTATGTTATTTCTTTATGAAAGTTAGGACAAGTCTGTCCAGGTTTTTGGAAACTTAGAATGTACTTAAGTGGTGATGTAGTACAAGCATACTAAAAAGTAAGTAAATCTCACAAAAGAAAATGCTTTGTCAGAAATCATAGTAAGGAAAGTTCTCACTCACTTTAAATGAGACAAAAATGCAATCTCTAACTTTTCAAAGACCATTGGAGGTACCAAAACCTGGTTTCCTATGGATTTGTGTCCTGCTTTTCAGACTGCCGAGTTCACACGGCCTCCTGTTTGGTTTGCAAAGGACAGTGCATCTTGCTGTTCCCCTGAAATTAAGCGCCTGTTGGTGGCAACCCATAGGAACACAGTAGCATCTTTCTTATTTCACAAAATGATTATTGCCTTATCCATAGTCCAGAGAGTAGTTTGTATGTCTTTCCTCTATCCAGGTTGAACCTCTTTTATTTTTTTTCCAGGTTTTTTTTTTTTTAATTTGATGAATTTGGAAGTTATTGTTAGCACTGATGATCACAGAGTGCAACTGTCTAAGGTGTTTCTGTAAGAAACCAGACCCTCCCCATCCCACCCCCCAAAATGTGTGATCTAAATGAAATGCTAAGATGTCTACAACACAGACCAATGTTTCTCTGTTTTAAAGTAACTTTATAAATTTTAAAATTAGAAGATGATATTTTGTATTTTGAGAACTGCATTTTAATATTCAGGTAACCTCTTTAGTATTGTTTATTAAGTATTAAGAAGTGTGAAATATTCTAGTAACTTTTTCACCCTGTTCTTTTGTGTGATAGATTTACTATCTTACTTAATTCTCAGAATTTATATATTGTTGAAAGTAGAATGTTAAAAGACATGAAAGAATGAAAGGATTTGTAAAATGTCAATTTTATAACTCTTAGTCTTTTGGAGGAAAGTAAGTCTAGTTCTTTACTCATTCCTTGGAGTCGTAAAAGTTCACCATGAACAAATGTCATATGTGCCAGGTATCTTTCTGACAAAGAAAGGATAAAAGGACTTGCCAATACCTTTCATATTTTTTTTTTTGTATAGTGTAAGGAAGCAAAAAAGATCACAAGTCCAATTTTAAGGGAGGAAAAACAAAGACTTTGTGAGATACCTTAACATCATTCAAAGGGATACTGACTTTGTAGAACAATGCAAGTTTCCAGGGCCGTCTCTGAAGTTGTCTTTGTCAGTACACTGGAACAAGATATAAAACGTCTTTTGTGCTTGTCTTCTCACCTGAAAAGAAAGTACCACAATGTCAGAGGGAAGTGTTGGCATTAGGAGTGTGCACAGCTGTCATCTGAGTGGGGAGGCATGAGCCTCTGCCCAACACAACAAATATTAAAAGTGCGTTTTACATTATTCTATAGCCAAGGCAACGCATTGTAGTAACATATGTGTTCTGCTGCACTGATGCAGCTGCAAAGTGAGCTAGATTTAAACTCAAAAGAAAGAATACTTGAGGAAAAGAGTGTTTTCATGTTGATATAAGAAAGGAATTTTTTACAGTGAGAAGAATCAATCACTGGAACAACCTCCCCAGGGATGTGGTAGAGTAACTGCCACTGGAGGTTTTCAAGATGCAATTGGGCAGGGTCCTTGATAATCTCATGTAGGCTCCCTTTCTCATGAAAGGTTGGACCCGCTGAAATTTCAAGGTCCCTTCCAACCCAGGCTGTTCTACAGTTCTATGATTCTCCAGCACGTTATTTCTCTGCTAAATGCAGAGGTAAGAACAGGTGTTATTTGGTGGTACTGGTGACTGCATTCCTCTTCCATGTCAAAAGTATGAGAAGTATTTTTGGGAAAAAACCTGCGTCTTGGAGTGTTATTTGGTATAGTTGGTAGGATGTATTTCTTCTGTATGTCTATCGAAGCCTGATTAGAACCCACAGACTTAGTCATATGAGGATGCAGAAAAAGGAAAGTATACTAGCATGCTAAGTTCCTATGGGCTCGGTACTGGGACTAGTTCTCTTTAATATCTTTATCAATGATCTGGATGGAGGGATTGAGCGCAGCCTCAGTAAGTTTGCAGATGACAGCAAGTTGGGCAGGAGTGTCAACCTGCTTGAAGGTAGGAAGGCTTTGCAGAGAGGTCTTNGCATGTCCAGAGAAGGGCAATGAAGCTGGTGAGGGGTCTGGAGAACAAGTCTTATCAGGAGCTGCTGAGGGAGCTGGAGTTGTTTAGCCTGGAGAAAAGGTGGCTGAGGGGAGACCTTATTGCTCTCTACAGCTACCTGAAAGGAGGTTGTAGCGAGGTGGGGGTCACTCTCTTCTCCCAAGTAACAGGTGACAGGACAAGAGGAAATGGCCTCAAGTTGTGCCAGGGGAGGTTTAGACTGGATATTAGGAAAAATTTTTACACTGAAAGGGTTGTCAAGCATTAGAACAGGCTGCCCAGGGAAGTGGTTGAGTCACCATCCCTGGAGTATGGATATACGTATAGAGATATGGTTTAGTGATGGCTTTTGTCAGAGTTTGGTAGATGGTTGGACTAGATGATGTGAAAGGTCCCTTCCAACCTAGGCAATTCTATGATTCAATGTTTTTCTCAAATAAGAATATATAAATCAACCTATCATGGAAATTACTTATGAGCTTAGAGGAAAAATAGAGTTATCCTGACTTACTTGACTGCCAATTGAGGAAAAATAATTAATCATCACATGCATGATTTTAGCCCCTGGCAAATGGAGGTAAAAGGCTTAATTTCAGTTTAAGCAAGTTTATTTTATTTCATATTTGTGATAGGTTGTGTGCGTACTTGGTTCATTACCATCTGTCAACTGATGCATGTTAATTTGTTAAGAGATGGTAACAAATACGTTCACATGATTAAAGCAATCACCGTTGCTTAATATATTGCTTTTTATCACTTTCGCATCTGACCGTGAATGCTCCTAGTTTGCTACGGCTGTGCAATACTGTGCTGTGTAGATTACCAAAATTCTCACAGTAAAGCGATTGTCTAAACAGGTTATAAACTCTCCATTCTTGGTGGTCTTTTAAAAACAGCATAGATAAACATCTGTCAGGGATGACGTGAGACAAGCTGATTCTGCCTGTGGACAGGGAATGGACTAGGTGACCTCTTGAGACCTCTTTTAGTCCAAGGAGTCTATGATTTTAGTTTAACTAACTCAATGAAATGCCACACCGGGATTTGTGCTAATTAAATTAAGTTGGCTTTTAAACAAGTTAACAGATGTTTACACTTATAGATGCAACCATTTAAGGTCTAGAGTGCAATCTATTCCAGTACTTCACTGTCCTTTTAAATAGGAAACTTTTCGCAAATTTCTAACTGCAACATGTATAAATCCATGCTACCTTTATGTATCATTTATGCTACTTTTATCCCGTCCACCACAAGCACCTTTGTTATAAGGGTTTTTTTACTTTCTTAGAAGAAAGTGCTTTCTTTCCTGCTTTGTTTACACTCTTTGCTCTTTCCTCCATAGGTTTAGCAGCCTGTGTTTTGGAGTCTTTTCACCCTTCTGAATATTTTTCTCTTTCATTCCCTCCAGAAAATTTCCAGTTAAACTGTGTCTTTTCTAGAACTGTGGCTTCCCAAACTCTATCACTTGTTAGTCTGAGTCTTTATCAGTACTGATAAAGCTGAATGATATTTCCATGGGCAGTGCTCTTGGTTATACGTTCCAGTAATTTTAAACTTGCTTTCAGATGCATCTGAAGGATCCGGATGGAGATTGCATGCAGATAACTAGAAGTTTGAAATCGCATTCTTCAATTCATCTCCTGTAAGTTTTTCATAAATAAAATGGTTTTATGTCCTGCATTTTATTTTTAGGTGAGACCAAGGCCTTTGTGAGGACTTGACTCTTGAATGTGTTGATATGTGCCTCAAGTTTTTATTTTTTTTTAATTAAAAGGAAACTTCTGCAGATTGTAAGGGGGATTTCTTTAATATTTTCTGTTGCGGACTAAATTCCAGAGTAAAGCAGTGTTTCTCACCACTTGAGAATTACTTGGATTCAGAGGCAGGATCACTGAATCTGGAGAGGGGCAAGATTGTTTGAATTTTTCCCCTGACGTATGTCCATTTATATGGCCTTTAAAATGTCAGTAATAATCATATAGCACAAGTAACAGTAGGCGATTGCTCATCACATGGAGGGGAGTGTGTGAACAGATAATGCAACTTTCTGCTGTCAACTTTGTAACCTGTTTAAGACTTTGGGTGTTTGGACTTATTCATGCTCTCAACAGAGGCATGGAAGCAGACCTGGTGTTATCTGATTGTATCTGCATGCAAACACTGACGCTTCTTATAGTTTCCAGTAGCCATCTACAGGGACCATCCTTCCTGTCCTGTTTTGCTAATTGCTTATGTTGTTTTCTGGATATTTTCTTTGTTTGTTTCACTTTCTCATCTGCTCAGTGTTAAGTTTACGGATAGAAAATATTTTCTCTCAAATTGACAAGAATTATTGCTTGGGAGTTTTTGGTTTTTTGAGCACTTTCCAGTGCTTGGAGTTACCTGGGCCTCTGGTCCAGCTGGTGGGAAGCTTCCAGCCAGCCCATCGTCGTCTTCTTGTAGGAGCAGATTATCAAAACTTCCGTCTGAGTGCTGCAGCTGCAATCGATTGATTCTTTTGATCTCTAGGCATTTTCATGAGGGTAATTGCCTGCTAGTGCAGGAATCTTTCCCCTTTCCAGTGACATAGTTGCTTTTCTTAAGGTTTCTTATTTTGTATATGAAAGGCTTTAAGCTTATTATAGGGTGGATGGTGTGTGTTTTTGGTGAAGTGAAGCTGTGGGATGGTCTAAAATTCTGCTATATGGTTACATTCTGTGCTGGAGGACTAGATTTGATAGCCCGTATCAGATTAGTAGGAGTCATGATGTTGTTATTGTGATTTGTAGTGCTGCAACACCTTCCCTTCTGGCACTGCAAAAGCAGCAAATGGCCCCTGTCACAAACTAAAGAATTACAAAACATAGGACTGAAAAGGTCATATAATCCTGATTAAGCAGAATCAACTGTTCCTAAATTCCTCTGTGTTATATGGTGCTAGGCAATAAAGTGTATTCCAAACACTCAAAATTTAAATAAGCTGTAGCGTTAATCTAATTTTAGTACTCTTTTCTTTTTGGATCTGTTCCTGAAATACTTTGGTGTTTTTTTTCTTGTCTGTCTTCCTCTTTTGCGAGCGAATAAAGTGAAGACTTCTGTGATAGGGCTTTTATTCATGAGATTTCCTTTTTTGTCAACCTTTAAACTCTGACCTCACAGGTCAGTCTCTAAGATATAGCTGAGCCCAAGTAGAATTCAATTTAATGGGCATCTGAAAACAGGGACACGCAAGGGCTATATTTTGATGAAAGTTTTCATCTGACACTGTTTCTGCATTTCTGTGTATTTATTATGATCTTGCCCTGGCCATTCATTCCTGCCTTAGGCTTGCCTGCTCTGTTGTGCTGGAATTTTTATTTAATCTCTTTCATTCCAAAGAGAATTCATGTTATTAAAGCAGCAAGAAAGATTTTCAGTGGAGGATTACAGGCTCAGGAGCCGTCTGTGGGGGTGTGTATTCTCTGCATATGTGTGTGTGTGTGTGTTGGTGAGAAAGAGGGAAGGGGAAGTGTTCAAAATAAGGAAGCTCCCTTATGTCTTCTCACATAGAAAGTAGTATGTTTTTGTGTTTTGGTTTCTTTCTCCAGTTGCCACTTCTCAGAGTCTCTGTCTGTCTCTCTCAGGGAATGGCAAACCCAGTCCTTAAAAAATCAGTATGTGTTTTAAAGTTTCACTCCAATCACAGGCATCAGTGAACGTTTTTGAGCTTCTTTTCATTAAATCAATGATAATAAACAACTGGAACTGCTTTAAAAAAACCTTTACGATCATGATGACTAACCACTTCCGTGGTTTCTACTTCTTTCCACAGAACCACTGAAAGAGATCTGGAAATGCGTAGTTTAAGCCATCATTGTTTGTATCAGTAGTTTCTTTTAATTTTTTTTAATTTAATTTTAAAAGATTTCTTTCTAATGGAATTTGTCCCCTCCCACCACACTTTTTTTTTTTTTAATTTTAGCCTAAGTTTGACTAGTTGAAGTGAAGCAGGACATGAGGATAGATTAAAGTTTTCAATTAGCGTAAATTGCTTATGCTTGCTATAGGAGATCTGTACTAGAACCAAGGATTGAATAGTTTCTTCTTCCACTTTTGCCATTGCTTTTTATGAAAAAATATTATAGCTATAAATCTAAGGATCTCGAGCATCCATCTTGCCTTGTATTTGCTTGCTACACCTACTGATGAGGTCCTTTGAAAACTCAAGTAGGCAGGGACTAACTTTGTATGCCACTTGAATATCCCTGTACAGAGAAGCATGAAGAATTCTGTTTGTTGAAGAAATAGGCAAAAAATGTTGAGAAGGTTTCATCCAGGGCACTTTCCCATAACAAGGCCAGTACCTTGTTATGCCTAAGGATAGGCATAACAAGTCTTGGTAGGCAGACATGTGTCCAACCTGTGACGTAGACTCTGCAATGTCCCTAGACAATCCTATTCCCAGTAATTGAGGAGACATGTGTAACTCATGGCTAGAGCTCATTGCTCTAATGGGCTTTAAAGAATGCCATTGGGTAAGTAATCTCTTAGTACATGCTGTTGCAAATCCAAAGCAAAGAGCTAAGGTTATGTACCAAATGTCTGCGGCAGTGACAGGAAAAATGCTGTGAGGATATATATGCACACAGCAAATACACAGCATTTCTTTTAATTAGTTTATGAAAGTAAACTTCTGAGTGGATGTATTTTTAAGTTGGTTGTCTCTTTAATTGTCACTGTTAACTTATGGGATCATCTAAAAAGAAAACTTGTCTGAGAACGGCCCCCTTTTCCATTAGAGATTCATAGGGAATACCTGTATCTCACATGGGACGCTCCCTTTGCCACAAGTTTATAGCATAGGAAGGGAAGATGGAAACAGCTGGGCTGGTGACAGTGCTTAAACTTACTCTTTTCTTGGCTTGTTTTACATATAGTCTTGTCTAGTTCAGAAGAAAATGGAAATCCAAAAAGGATGAATTAACAGGCTCACAAGAAGAGGAAAAACAAACACTGAGGAAGTAACTAGAGTGGTAGACCTAATGGGGGAGGTGGGGCAGGCCGGGTAGGAACAGGTGCTACAAGGAGACAGGAAAAAATGAATGACTGTAAAAACACTGTAGGATCGCAGGGACTCTGAAGGTAAACGTGCAAGGAAGTCACGACAATAAGGCCATCAGAAGCCCGAAGTGCTCACTCTGTGCTGTGAGAGGCCATCACAGTGCCACCCCTCTCCCTAGAGCGTGCTGGTGCATTGGGGAGCCCTGGCTGAGCTGCCCATCTCCACCCTCACCCTGCTTCTGCATCCACATCTCTTTGTGGCAGCCCTTCCACACCTCTCCCCACAGAGTTTCCCCTTGTAATTGTATTTCTACTTTTCCCTGAGAGCCATGGGGATGTGACATGGTGAGCACAGTGACATGTGTCTCCATCACCACATAGTCCAGGCCTGAGGAGGTGCAAAGGGACCACTGATGAGCAGTTGCCTCTGAGACTGTGAGATCAAGCTCACAGGGGATGGCTGCAAATAGAGGAAAACACAGCACGTATCTTCTGGATTTACCTTTGAGACTAGGAGTGTTATGTGATGAGTGAATGACAAGTTGTTCATTCAATGATCAAGAAAGTGGTTGCTGTCAAACTCAAAACATCTTTAAGCAAAAATTAGCATGAACCACAAATTCTTTGTGAAATTCTTCTGCCAGATCCAGCAAACTACTTTCATTTCCTTCCTGTTTCTTTTGTTATTGTGCTGTTGTTGACAGACAGCCTTTTTTTTTCAGCTCCAGTAAATGAGCATTATGGCTGTTGTCCTTCTCCAAAGCAGTCATTTACGCCACTGGAGCCAATGTGAAAACTTTGGTTTGGGTGCCAATCCACTGGGTCCCACCAGCCTTACCTACTCTGAGGGGCATGTATTATGATTTACAATTTAATTAAATGATTCTAGAGGATCCATCACAGAAAGATATGTAAGCTGGCCTGAAATAAAATAGGACTAATAGTACCATATTCTGCTCTAAGCTGCTGGGTCAAGACAGGCTATTGGAAAGTTGAAATTAGTTATTTGCACTGAAGAAGGTTTTGTTGAATCATAACATTTAGTTTGATATCATCAGGGTACATTGTACAGCAACCACCACTGGATGAGGTTAGAAGGAGAACATGTGAGACCATTCCTAAATGTTTTGAGACATTGAGGGAAATAAATGCTTGAGGTAAACTCTTCTCAAAGAGTATGTCATTGTTTTGTGTTGACAAATTAAAACAAACCCTAAACAAATACACACCAAAATCCAACAGCTAAGATTGTTCTCTTCATCCGTCAGTTAGAACTCAAGTGTATTTGGAGTACAAAAAGCTGGAAACCTTACCATGCAATCTTGACTTTGGTTTCATCCCACCCAAACTGGGACAAGCAAATAATAAATCTAATCATGCAAGGTTTTCTCTGCAGTTCACAGAACATTTTTCACAATGACTGAAAGGGCAGATAGTCTCCACTGACTAAAAGTACAGTACTTAGTGATTTAGGCAAGTTTCTGAAATTAGATAAGATGAATCCAGACCTTGAGAAGTCAAAAGGTGTTTCAGAGGAAACATTTCAACTGCTGCTTTCTACCAGAGAAAAAGAACTTGTTAAAAATAATAACAAATAATAAAAAAATGATATATAAA
This sequence comes from Stercorarius parasiticus, assembly GCA_013396915.1. Taxonomy (NCBI): domain Eukaryota; kingdom Metazoa; phylum Chordata; class Aves; order Charadriiformes; family Stercorariidae; genus Stercorarius; species Stercorarius parasiticus. The sequence continues at coordinate 689,733 of VWZL01002396.1, read as the reverse complement.
TCTTTGAACCTGTGGTGATCCAATCAAGACTGCAATTTGGCCTTTAGTTATCTTCAATTTGAAGACGGACTTGGAAACAGAGCCAAACCCACAGAAGCCTCTGGCTTCCAGGCTGTACTTCCTCGCTGCCGTGTAGAGAAGAAAAACCAGCCAGCTCCTATGCAACCCATGTAAATGTTGTAGGATTTCTGGTTTGTGGTTGGCAAGAAGATGATGATTTTATTGAAACAAAATAGAATGTCCTCTTTGATTTTGATTCCCATATGCCACTTAAGATGGTTCTTAGCTGAAAATGAGAAACATTTTACCGCTGAAGAACCCTTACCCTGAATTCAATGGGTAGCACGTCCCTGTCTGAAACATCAATACTGGGCGTTTGATTTGTGATTAGCCATCTGACTATCCCCTGCTTTTTTCTGAGTTGACAGATTTTGGAAGTTTGACTCTTCCTGTGTGATCTTCTTCATGCTTTATTCTGGGATTCGGAACATGTTAATAAATTTCTAATCCACTGGCAGACTATTGAAAACTTTATTCTTCAATTACTGAATAAAAAATTAGCAACTGCTTGCTCACAATTTTTAACCAGAAGTCTTCCTGGTATAAAAATGTTTTAATCCTCTCAGTAGGAAGTTCTTTTTTCCTTTAATGATGAAAATGTATATTCACACTATGATCCCTTCAATAGCTATTCCTAAAAGTAGTATTTGATAAATACTGTGATGTTGGAATTAATTCAGGTACAGGAATTTGATTCTAAGTTTAATTTTAAGGTAAAGTATGATACCATATGTAATGTGCCAAAGTATCAATGTATCCAAAATTACAGTAGTCACTGAAATTTTCACTGTGCATGAATGTGTTCATGTGTATGCATTTTAAAAAAATTAGAGTGTTAATATAGATCTTTTATATTAAATTTCTATATGTTTGGGGTTTTTTTTTCCACTTGGAGAATGTCAAATATTAAAGTTTCCTTAGTCACACTCATTCAGTCGCATTGCACTGATGGCTTTTTTCATGTTTTCTTTTTCTGGCCATCCCTGGCAGATAAGTTTCAAAGGGTAAGATCACAGATCCCCCTTCTCATTCTCCATGTTGGCAAACAAAATGTTGCTCTGAACACAGAGAGGCCCGCTGTATCTTGGACCAGCAGTGATGTAGATGAANACCCATCCTTTAAGTATTTATAAGCATTGATAAGATCCCCCCTCAGTCTTCTTTTTTTCCAGACTGAAAAGACCCAAGTCCCTCAGCCCTTCTTCATAAGAGAGATGTTCTAGTCCCCTAATTATTCATATAGAAACAGCAAGGTGTACAGCAAAGGCAGACAGTGTTGTAAATGACAGCTAATCATTTAATCCTATTTCATCCTGGTTTGAGAAGTCTTAACTTTGTGGCATGTTTGTACATAGTTGTCTGTATGAGGTTGCCCAAGGAGCTACTGCTTCTTTGTTTGTCTGCCTCCTTGCCTCAGCTCTGCCCTGTGTGGTTCTCTTCTGTGCGTGGATGTGGATGAGATAACAGCTAGTTCTGCTTTTTTGTTTCCCTTTCTCTCTTGTCTATGTTTACAGTAAGGTGCCTGTATTGCAATTGCAATGAATATGCTGAGTCTTCTAAATGATGTGGAGGAGGGACTTGCTTCCTTTAGTGCAATTTTTTTTTCTTGGAGAGGTTTTTCAGATGAAGTTGAGCAAGACTCTTAACAGGGCTTTTATTTCTATTGCAGCTGAGAAAGACAGAAGCAGCTTTCACAATGTATGTGGAGGACTCCCACAGAAATCAGTAAGGCCTTGGGTTCACAGGGGATGACTCTGCTATCTCCCCACTGATGCACTAAAAAACTGGTTGCAGATGGGGTATAAGAAGGTAGGACGGTATAAGCAGGCAGGAGGGTATAAGAAAAGATTCCTCATCTATAAATGTTCTACAAATACCAATGAATTTAATGGTCTAACGCAAGGCTTCCCACCATTTCACAGTACAGACTGCATCTGCTGAGAGGACTCATCTTGCAGACGTGCTTTTCTTTCGTCTATGAGGACACCAACTTTCCCTTCCTCCAAACAACTACACTAATATGTCTTTCTGTGGTGGCTTGTGTACACTGAGACAAATATTAGGAAACCCGATCTGTCTTTTAACGTGATTTAGCAGTTGGAAATGAGGAGATCCAGCATCACGTAACCAAACAGTTCTTTGTGGACCACAGGCAAGTGCTCCACAGACCACAGGGCTGGAACTTCTCAACTAATGCATTTCCCAAATGCTGCATAGCCAATGCTAACCGCTCCAGCCACCGCAGGGTCTGAATGCCTTCTTCTCGTTATTCGAACTCATCGCACTTAGTTATTACAGGCAGCCTAAGTAGAAATGGCTATACTTAAGGCTGCCTGAGAATTTCCATTATAAAGCACTGTTTTCAACAGCTTATAACTTCTCCAAAGTTTAATTTGTTTGTAGTTTCCTACACTAAAAGTTTGACTTCTTTTTTGGGGCGGTGAGAGGAAGGTGGGAAAGATGAAGCGGGTAATAAAAAAAATAGACTAAAAAAAAAGCTGAAACTTTGGTAAGATTTTATCCATTTTTCTCTTATAAAAATATGTGTATTTTTAACCTGCCCCATATGGGAGCAAGGATAGTAGAGGGTGTTTGTGGCATGGAAAGTAGTTCCTGTGGTTGATCCTTTATAAATGTACCCGTGGTTGAACCTTTGATAACCTGTTTGAAGATGGTCAGGCTTGTGACAGTTGACAGTTAATTTCGACGACGACGATGATGATGATGATGACAACGACGACAATGATGATGATGTGCACGCTGTGTGTGCTCCTACCCCTTGCCAGCACCCATGTCCCATCAGCAGAGCCAGGCTGAACACATTCCTTCTTGGGGTGGCGCGGGACCCATCGGTCCTCACCATGGCCAGGAGCTGCTGGGACATTGGGCATGGGACCTGAAACTCTTGATTTGAGGACATGTGAATAGAAAAGACAAGAAGGAGAGCTAAGCTCTTGGGGGGAAAGCAGCCTTGTGCATGTGGCAAGATGGGTGTCAGTGTTGCGAAGGAGCAAGGAGGCAGCAGGGCAGGAAGAAACCAAAAAACTTGGAAATAAGACAGCTGAAAGCCAGCACTGAATGCTGCCGTTATACAACTTCTGGAGGAGTTACATGTATGCATGTGCACACACAGTTATGCAGTTCCGAACTGCAGGAGCACTAATCATTTTTTCCAAGGGTGTCCAGTGCTCAGAGGGTGAATCAGGGCTGTGTCATAAAGGCAGCTGCTCCCTGCAGAATCCCTTCCTCCTTTGCGGCACATGAAGTTGAGAGACAGAGGAATGCTGAAGGAGAGAAGATGGATTTTGTGACTTGGTCATGAGCTGTAATCAACACTTCTATTTTGCTAATTATTCATTTGTTACATGGGGGGTTTTTTGTCGTTTGACTAATAACTGTTTATTGTAAAATGCGTATTATGTGGATGAACTCCATGGAAATAAAACCTTATGAAACTTACGTTGTCTTCAGAACAGATTTTCTAAAATACCATATAAATAAGCCATGAGACTACATATTTAAACATTTAAGTATTTTGATCTATTTTCATTAAGTGTTTTTTCATTGAGAACAGTCCATCCTGTGCATTAAATAGAGAATCTCTGGGGGGAAATAAGTGTACGATACTTGAACGAAACATTGTCTTGGCATGTAGGAGAGAGAAGAAAAATGTAAGGTTTCCTGTGCAAAATTATTTGGACTGTTTTTAAATTTTGAAAGCTTAACTGTGCTACTTTAGTACTGTATTCAATTAAAATCGTTTGTATTTGTTATTTAAGCTAATCTGGAAATTGTTTCCCTGAGTCTTTTCACATACGTGTGTGCTCAAACATATATGCATTTAGGTAAAGTGTATTTATTAGGTATACATAGAAATATGTGATGTGATATATGTTGGACAGAACTCTCTCATTCCTTATCTGCCTCATGAGACTTTCAAAACGATGGTTTCCTGTTTACTTGTTAATTCATCATAGTAAAATCCAAATGCTATTAGTGTTCTCAGTGTTCCTGGTGCGTATCTGGAGTTTTAAGCATATCGTTTATTTTCATAAAATGAGAAGACATTATTTATATCACTTTGATTTAATTTTAACAAAGAGAAAGCAGAATGTTTTTATAAAAAAAAAGTCTCATACATCTGAATAGTAATTACTGGGCATATTCACTGAAGATTTTGAAAACACAGTCTTTAAGCTCTTCTTGTATTCCTGCTATTTTCAAATCCTATATTTTAAAGTAAATTCGTGTGTCACTTTGGTGTTACTACTGATTTTGCAAGGTGACAGGACAGGCAGTGAGCTACACTGAACAATGGAGAAAAAAACGTGTTGCCTTGGTGTGGTAAAAATCTTAAAAATGATGTTATCTTTCGACCACCCAGCACCCTTTCCTGGCTGATTCTGAAACCAGCTGTCAGACCTGCTGAGTCCGTTTTCTCTGAAGCTCACTGCAGATTTGGGACAAGAATAATGATGAAATTAGATGTGGGCATTTAAGTTCTGTTCTCTCTAAATCTTCAGAAAAGTGCAGGTTTGGATGACTTGACCTTATTGTAATTCACAGAGAGCTCGTGCTGGAAATTCCAGTTTTCTGCCATTGGAACAAGCACAGCTCCTATCCTGGAGCAGCCTCTGGCCATTCCCAGACATTGTTTATGGCAAGAGTTCAGGAGGATGTGAGCCAACTCTCTTAGTTATTTGTACCATTTATCTCCCTGTCCCCCACCCGATCTCGACTTTTTTCCACTGCTATGAGAAAAAAAGATTTTATAGCCGTCTCTACAGCACCGTCTCTCTACTGATGTCCCCATCAAGCATGGTCTTCTCAATACAATGTGATAAGTCAGTCCTAAGAGGGCTTCCAAATATGTGGTGGGTGACCAGTTTTGCATATGTTTCCTCTCCACCTCTTCCATTTCTTCTGTGCGTGTGTACTGCCCGCAGACTGCACTGGATACTCAGCTGAAGCATGTACATTGGCGCAGGCATTGATCCTCGTTCTGCTTGCAGAGTTTCGCTGGCTGTCCCTCCTCTCAAGCTATCTTACCATTAAAATGATTGGGTTTGAGTGGGGCTTTGACACTTGACCAGTTTTTTTTGCTTACAAGGTCTCTGTCTGTCTTCTTCAAAAGCTTCCCATGTAGATTATGGTTAGTCTTTGAAAAGCTTTATTAAATTTTGTGCAGTGGAAGATTGGCCATTATAATGGCATTTTGCTGGGGTATGTTTGATCCCATAATAAAACTTAATTTTCAGGGGAAAGAAAAGTTTTAACTGGTTCTTTAGTGGTAACATCTGTAGAGACTTGGGAGTGTAATTTTGTTTTGCTTTGGGGTTGTTTTTTGGTTTTTGTTTAGCTTTGGGTTTTTTTTTCCTACAAAAAAAATGTGTTGGTTTGACACGTATCCTTTCCCCTCACCTTCATATGTTATGCCACAAATTTGTTAACCAGGGGTGTTACTGGGTAGCTGGGTATTGCTGTACACTGGATGCTCTCCCCGTATTTGTTACAAGGGGAAGTCAGATCTTGCTGGTCTGTTTGAACACTTCTTTTGACATTAACCACACTGTGCTCCTTGATGAAAGGAAGCACTTCATGGATCCAGCTGGAAATCCTCTTTTATTCTTTGGTGAATGCCAAGTCCTCAGCTGCACATCACGCTCTTGTGTGTAAGCTGTAAGATAAGAAAGAACTTTGAGAAATGGAATCTATTGAGTTTATTGTGATACCTGGACACAAATTATTGCTTCAGGTGACGATGCAATCTATCATTTACAGATTGTGTATTCTCCTCTTTGGCTGACACTGATGCCTCTGTGGTGGTTGTCCAAATTGGATACAGGCATGAGGCATCTTGATTCCTTCTTGGGAATCACGCCACAATCTGTACTAATGCTTTTCCTGTGGGCCAGTTGCCCACAGATGGATAATGGATGAATTCTTTTATGGTTTTGTTAATGTTGTGATAAAAGTCTTTAATTGTGGAAAATCATTCTATAAGAACAACTTTTTGAAAGATTTTAAGAACTCCTCCTCTATGGAGTGTTTTAAATTTATGAATAGATCAAAGACAGAAAACAACATCTTAAAAAACTGGAAAAGCTTATTCCTATTCCTATATTAAAACAGTTGAAATAGAGTGGTAAGGAATGCCAGGCCAATAAAGACATAGTAAAACTAATTAAAAATAAAGTCCTGAAACTGTATAAAACCAAAACAACAAAATCTCCCTTAATCAAAAAGAAAAAAACCCTTTGTGCATTTCTACGAAATTGAAACCCAGAGATTGTGATGGTCAGACACTGAGAATCCTTTCATTCCGTGTACCAGAGGTTTGCATTGAGACATGCAAATAGAAGTAGTTTTTTTGGTCACAGCACATGCCATAACCAGACAAGTTTTGAGTCTGATCCTCTTGTCTTGGATCCCAGTACTAACAGTATTTGCATTTAAATAGCTCTGCATCCTATTTAACCAGACTATTTTTAAAGCATGTGCAGGATGGCTTAAATATAAAGACTGAACAAAATTAATTGATGGGTTATTTTTCTTAATCCCAAAGCACTTTCTTAAAGTACATTTTGTCCATTTAATCAGTCAACTCTTAACATTACATTTTGTCAGAGACCTTCATTTTTTCATTCCACTCTTTAGAAATGTTGTATATTTTCTCATATCTTTAACTATGTTGTGTAGGTTAATGAGGTCAGACTCTTCTGGAAGAATGGAAAGGTTCTGAAGCTTCATGTAAAGACATGCAACAAAGCCTTTCCATGTGAAGTCGTCGGGTATTTTATACAAGATAATTCACTGTTAGCAGGAATGTTTATATTGTATTTTGCCAGCAGGCAGTTCCTTAGCTGTTTAAAACTCTGCAAAACAAACCCCAAGCCCACAATTTTAACTGAGTCTAAAGAAGTTTAATTAGAAATTAAATAGACACCGGTGCTTTCTCTTGCTTGAGTATTTGGAGAAATCAAAGAATGCTGGTGGCAAGTCTGAGCAATATTGGTAAAACCAAGCTGGAAATGTACACATAAGGTGAATTCTTACATTTAGAAGGCTTTCTTAAAAGACAGTTACATTCTTAGGCCAAGAAAGAACAAAAATCCTTTCAAAAGTAGTAAATTTATACTTTTTTGTTTTCCTTTTGTGCAAAGAAAATGAAGGCTGGTTTGTGCAAATACAGAGAATATTCTGCATGTTCTAGTTAACTTTTATTCTTTATTTTTATTTGCCCTCACTTCACAAATACATACATATGGAATAGTTTGCCTGGAAGAGCAAAGGTGTCCTCATCCAGTCGACCTGTTCAAGCTGCATATCCAAACTTATGGGATATTTTCTTGTTGGTTTTGTGTTTATGTCAAAGGGACTCTGCTTAGTGCAGAAAATAATGAAGTTTCCTTTGAAACGTTGTAAACTCTGAATTAGTTTGTAGCCAATAGAGTTCAGAAAACAGTCCCTTCACTTTCATCTCTTTTTATCTAAAGAGAGCCACTTCCCCTTGCTACCTTGTTTGATTTGAATCCATGCTTCCAACAAACAAGAAGAGATGACAGAAGAGATAAATTACAGAAAGAATTCACAGGTAACTGTAAAAGTAGAAGGAAAGAGCTGAAGAAAGAAAGGGCAAAATCAGCTTGCAAAAAAAAATTTGCAGAAGATGCTGTTGTATACCAAGGTAAAAATCTCTGTTTACACCCAATTCAAAATCAAGGTAGAAGTTCACAAAGCGTACATGTATTTTGCGTGAATTAGCTATTTCTTTCTGTATATTTTCACAGCCAGCATTTGTTAATTATCTATGCAAATCTGCTGTAATACTTACTCAGGTTACCCCCAACTATCCGACATTAGAAAATTTTAAATATTACCCAGGCTTGTAATGGAGTACTCTAGCTATCTTATTACAAACTTCATCAAACATTGGTCTATAAGCAGACTTTATGAAAATAATCAAAGTGTGAGCTCAACATAGTGTGGGTGGGATATACTGCAGTGTTATCAAAGATCTGAGTCACTCAAGACTTTAAGAGGGAAACGACTGAGGATCTATGTGCAAAGGGGAATAAATTAGCAAGATAAAAATATTTGAGAGGCAAAAAGAAACAAAACAAAGCACACAGTTGTTAGTGCCATAGCAGTATATTTTAAATGACTGGTGAATGGTGAAGGTGTTATGATGATTTGTGAGGAAAAAGATGATGACAACGTCCTAGAAGAATGTATGGGAACAAAATCCTTACTGAACTCTGATCTCAGACCTGGAGGGTAGAAACACCTTGGCCACAGTGTTACGTGTAATGCTACCTGAAATTTGAGATCATGAATGTCTACCTATGGAGAGGTCTTTTTAGAAACACGTTTGGATTAATCTCACAATTTCTTTGAAAGTATAACCAGAACAGATACCACAAGCCAATTTTATGAGTGAAGGATCAGAGGCAGGTTGGGGAAAGCAAGATGAGGACATGAAAGAAGATTTCTTATATAGGATCTGGTTACTGCCCTGTCCCTGGGTGCAATGACTGGGTTTTGAGCTAAAATATACCAGTTTAAGCAAGCTCTGGGGTTCCTTCTTATCTGGGAGCAGGAACTTCTGGAGGGGAGAAAGAAGAGCTCATAGGTGATCACAGGTTTCTTCTAGGTGCAACTTCTCCTAAATGTAAGCTAAGCTGTGAGCTGCAAACCAGTGACACAAGGGAACATAGCGATGGTTTCCTGTAGTGAAGGGGAATTCCAGCCCACTACTGTTCTGCAAAGGAAAGTGTAAATTATGGGGTATTCTGAAACCAGATATTGCATGGCAAAAAATGACATTTAAAAATGACACAGCGGTGTCATCTGTGCCGCAGTTGTGGTGTTGAGCATTGTTTCCATGTTGAACGTGGGGTTTCTTTTTAATTTATTTCATGTTTAAACCACAAGAAGCAAAGAAATATTTTGCAGTGGAGCACTGCCAATTTTTATCACCTGGATTTGTGGGTTTAATATTAGCTAAAGCAAGGTAAATGACATGCAGGGAAAATGAATACTGAGAATGCACCTACTGATTGTTTTCACAGAATTTCATTATACAATTATCTATCAATCCTTGTGCCATTAGGGAATCGATTCTAAATTTTGTGTCATCTTTCTAGTAAGTATTCTAGTAAAACTGTGATAGTATTTTCTTGTCCCTGGACTGAGGTCTCTGAGGCAAATGCATGGGTTTAATTTGAGGGCAATCAGATGTTAATTTTTGAGACACTTCTTGTTTATCTGTGGTAATTTACTGCAAGGGAAATTTCAGTGGTACAAGGCAAGCAGGAAAACAAAGCAGTTTGGCTCAAATTTCACTCACACTCTTTGAATGGGGACTGTGCTGCTTATGTAAATCAGATCTTTGGCCTAAAAGAAGTGAGGAGGGCTTTAAAAGGTTCTAAATGGATGGGCGTCTTACTATCCCTGCATCATTCCCACAGTCTTGATGGCTAACGGGACTGAACCTGGCCCCTTCCTCTGTTCTCTAATCCAGCTACAGTCTTGCTCTGTTTCTTTGTGTATGTGAGGGAACAGAGACATGCCTGTCCTTCTCTTCAAGTCTTCCCCCTTTATCCCTGCCTGGCAACTACGCCAAGCAAGAACAGGGCCATTTGAAACTTGCGGTTCAAAAGCAAACCTGGCATTGGGCTAATAGTGGGCACTGCTACTCTTTAGGAAAACAAGGAGTTCTTTGAAAAGCAGAGTTAGTGAAACCATGTTTCTTACACCTTTATACATTGTGATTTAACCTCAGCGTTTTCAGCTCCTGCTTCTCTTGTCCTTTTTTAATACTCCCTCCACCACTCTCCCCAGGAATTGCATTCCAGCAAGATTCTTTCTTTTTCTATGTCCCTTACTTTTGTCCCCTCTTTGGCATGCTATCCAAAAACTACATAAGCACTGGTTGTGCAGCTGAGCACAGCCTGGTATAAGGAAAAAATGTTTTGGGACATCTACCCCTTTGTCAGTGTCTTTAACAGAAAATTTCTGGCGAGCTTGCATCACACTCCTTTGAGCACATTTAGCAGCTTGAAAATCTAAGATCACCTGAAAAGAACAGGAAAAACCTGAAACATTAAACTTCTCTGTATATTTGTCATTCTGATTTGGACAGATATTTGCCAAGATGGATTCACCAATCACTAATACTTGTTGCCTTGGGAAATGTCTCAAGCTTTATCAAAGAATTAAGGCAGTAGAGTGTTACTGATCTACAGAAACCTGCTTCATTATCTCATTGCTAACAAAATGACTTCTTTTTTTGTTTTTTCCTTTGAAAACTCTGTGTGTGATCTGTTGTTCAAATAGGGGTTAATTAAAATTTATTTAAGAGTTTTCTGTGCTTTAATGTGGGTGGGTATCTACTTGACCACTGGGATACATTGATACCTAATCCTAACCCTTATTACATAAACAACTTAGTGATTTTATTTTCTTTGTTGCTTCCCTAATGCAATGAAGCATTGTTTCTGTTTTTGTTTATAGCTGCACGTTGACCTGAAGGCATAAGTCTTTTTTTTTTTTAAATTGTGTATTACATTAAATTCTTCAGTACTTTTGTCACAGTGTTAGTGCCTCACCACATGAAAAATGACTTGCTTTTAATTTATTATAGGGGAAAGGTCCTCTATTTTACACTTCATTTGGCTTTCTGTTCTGTAGGTGAGATGTTCTGTAGGTGAGATATTCTGAAAGAAGTATCAGAAGATTTACACTTGATATTCTGATATAGATTTACTGACTCTATTATATTTAATATTATCAGAATAATTTTGATACCACTGTAAAATTTAAGATTCATAGAGTAAAAGGGCAAAAGGAGCCATTTTATCATCTTCTCTGATCTGTGGATTCCTGGTATTTAATCCAGTTACTAATATTTTGAGCCAAGTGTCATGAATTTGATTAAATAACGTTATCCAGAAAAGCTTTCATGCAGTGGCTCTTGTTACACCTTTCATGGAAAATTAGAGAAGTTAGTGCCCCCAGCCTTCCCTTTCCAAAGGTAATTACAGAACTCTCTACATCATCTTTGAAATAAACTTAACATTACAACTCTGACTTCAAGGCATTTTATCCCCTTCCCAGTCACTTTTGTAGATCTTTATTGCATTCTCCAATACTATAAAATTCCCCTTTGCAGTATGTGTAGCAGAAATATAAAATAAATTTCAGCATGTATTTAAAAAAAATTATATGTATAAATAACATCATATTTCCTTTCTTATTTACTTTTCTACACCCTTCTTGCCTTGATTTTTTTTTTTTTCAAAGCTCTGACTATAGCTAAATCCTTTGTGATCTAGGACTTGTTTTTTCCTTGTGTTGACACCTTGGTTCTGTGATTGCAAGGTGGTTTACCCCTAAAAAGTTATGGTAACTAGAGAAAGTTAAGGTGGACTTAGGAACTATATGTGGGTGAACCTTATCTCAGTCCATGGAAACACCATGGAGTGTATCGCCTTTGAATTAATTTCCAAGCATATGAAGCTTTAAAAGGCAGTCAGAAATGGTCTACCCAATTTACCAAGGGGAAAACATGCTTGACCAGCAGGGCTGCCTTCTATGGTTAAACAGCTTTCAACGTGGATGAGCAGGGAGCAGTAGATGAAGCCTGTCTTGACTTCATTAAAGCTTTTGATACTGCCTCCCTCAACATCCTCATTTAGAATCTGAGGGACATATGCACGGGATGCATAGACTGGTTTAGGTGGGTTGAAACTGTCTGAATTTCCAGGTTTACATAAAGATTTGATGTCTAGTAATGAGTGGATAAATACTGTGCATCAAGGATAAATATTGAAGCTCCTGTTATTGAATAACTTTATCAAAACTCTGGAAGATGAAATCCCTTAGAAAATTTAAAGACAACATTAAAAGAAAGTTTAAACACAGCATTAAATTTGGAGGGTTTACTGGTGAATGGGAGAACTTCAGTCAAGACAATCTTAAGGTCTGGGTCAACAGAAATATCATAGATTTCAATAAAAAGCTTGCATTTCCACACAAGGGGCAAAATAATAGCACATCATAACATTAAGTCTGGGCAGGGACAATCAGGGCTTGCAAGTGACCTCTTGGCCCTGAAGGGAAGGAGAAGTAAAGCTAGAGGATTGAGATATTTTTTCTCCTCTGCTCAGCACTAGTGAAACTGGAAGATTGCATCCGCTTTTGAGCTTCTGTGTTCAAAAGGACTATTAAGAGACTGGCTGGCATCAGCAGAAGGCTGTCAAGATGGTCAGGGGCCTAAGGTGTGTGACCTACCTGGAGAGGCTGAAGGAGGAGGGATTACTGATCCTGGCAGGAGGAAGCTAAGGTGCAAGTCTAGCAGCTGCCTACAGATGCTTGCAGGCAGTTACAAAGATGATGGAGACAAGCTCTTTTCATTGATGGCAGATGGTATAAAGAGGCCAAAACCTGCACTTTGGGAGGTTTACTGGCCATGACATTGGGAAGAAGTCTTTTATTTGGAGGGTTATGCAGCACTGGAACAGGTTCTGTCCTTGGAGGGGACAGACTGGCCAGACAAAATGGCAGCTGACCTGACCTCGTGTAGGAGATTGCTGTGCTTTGGACAGGAAGCTGGAGTAGATGACCTCCAGACATGTTCGTCAATCGTAATGCAATGATTCTGTGATATATAGTTTTGTTTCTCTGGATCAAAGTCCCCAGTATTTTACAGGACCATTCATACCTTCACATCACTTAGTACTTCATCAGTCTTTCTATCCCATCAGTAAACTTTATCAACAGTATGTAATCTGTACTATCAAGTTGTTGTTGACAATGTTGAATGCTAGGCCTCCTGGAGAAATGCCACTGTTTCCTTCCCTAAGCAATGAAGACTTTTTTTCAATACATAATTTAGTTATTTGTTAATCTATATTACTGATGAGGTGTTTCTGATTAGGAATTTTGTTAAGGCAAGAAACTCATATTTTAAAAAAAGTCTAAATGTAAAAAAGCATGATTACCTTTACAATCAAGCAAGTAATTTTCCCTCAAAAATTGAAGTCAGATATAATGACTGGTGCTGATTATCTTTCAAACCTGCTAGTTGTTTCACTTTAGTTTGTTGTTAATGCAATCCTATGTCATCTGTTCCATCACTATGCCTGGGATTGATGCCAGGTGACCTTTTACAACAGAATTATAGTTTTCCATTCTTCTGGAATTTCCCCCTGGGTTCCAGAACTTGCTACATATGAACATCAGTAACTCCGAAATTGTTTGTCGACCCTTTAATGAATCTTAGATTTAGGTTACCTGGGACAGCTGGTTTGAAAACATTTAGTTGATACATCCTTATCTTTGTGAAACTAACCCCATATGAAGTGCTTGTATGTGCACACACACATCACGCTTGTGGACCCTCACTGCAGTCTAGTAATTGGGTTATTTTTATTGATTATAAGGAGATCTGAAACACCTGCCTTGTTTTCACACTGAGGTGGATCTTCAGGTCAGATCATTCTCTCCCATCCTTTTTAACACTTCTGATCACGTTTTTCCCCATATTTCTCTTGTAACAACACTAATTTTCTTCCCTTACAAACTTGAGCTTGAGGAGTAATCTGTCCTCTTGCCTACTTTAATCAATACTCTTGTAGCAATAGCCTTTTCTTAGCATGTTGATCTGTATTTATCCAAATTCCTTCAGGTCTGAGTTACGTTTTGGTTAGTCATGAGTTTTGGTGTGCATGTACATATATGTGTGTATATATATGTATTTGACTGTCAATTCCATCCTTCTGAAATAAATTAGCCAGAGATAAAGAGTAGTCTCTAAAAAGAGAGAGTGGCAAAGAGTAGTCTCTAAAATTTAGAAAAGATCGAGTGGTGTTTCTCTGATGAGATGAAATACACAGCCTAAGTTAAATTATTTATATTATTGCCATTAGCACAGGGTCTCAGTACAATCTATACTTAGAGTTTCCTACTTGAACCTCTCAGTGACCCTCTTTGCATTGATGGAAAAACTGTAAACTTTGGTTAATTTTTCTAAGTGATAAAATTAACCTCTTGTCTTTTTCAGCACCTGGGCAATCAGAGTTTTTTGGGAGGAGGGACGCTCTCGCCTACGCTCTTATCCTTCTTCCTTCTGCCTAGGAACTGGATTGCATGAGAGAAACACACTGCCCCAGCTGCTCTTCTTGCTTTGCAGCACTTGTCAGCCTCTTCCCTTAACACTGGTTCTGGCCTTGGGACTTACATAAAAACAAAGCACTTCTGGGGGGTTTTTTGGTTTTGGTTTTTTTTTAAATTTTTTTCCTTGGTGCTACCATCAAGATTTTTTAAGGTGGGGCTTACTTTCCACTTGATAAATATTTTTAATTATTTAAATATAATTGTTGGTACAAATCAGTCCTATGCAAACATTTGCCATAGTGAAGGAAAATACACAGAAGGACAAATGGAATTATGTAGATACAAACCTGAAAAATGAAAAGAATCAGTGTTCTCTTTTATTGCCCCTGTTCCAAGTTTTTGGCCTGACCCTCCTTAGTAGAGTGCTTAGAAGGGTGAGGAACCTCATTGCAATAAAATATAGAGAGTTAAGTAAGCGTAGCTGTATGTCTGCTTTGATCCCACCTTGTTTGCCAGCTCCGATCTTAAAGGGAGAATCACTCCCTGAATAAAGCAGTAGAGATCACTGGTGAAAGAGTTGCAGAATTACCTCTTGAAGTTGTCAGGACCAAGCTATGTAGAAAGTTCTTACAAGAGTAAGGCCAATGACTACTCTTTTTGAACAACCCGTACAGTGCTACTCTCTGGGAAAGTTAACTTTTTCTTTTTTTTCTTAGAAGTCATTTTGTGTCTTCTCTGAGTACAGGATATTCAGTGACTGATGAATTTGGCAAGGGTAAGTGAATGATGTAATTTCAGTGACACTTTTTCAACTAATCAGCCTCCCTCAATAACCTGAGGGGTTTTGAATATGCCCAACTTTGGGCACCTACTGCAAGCAAACCTCTGAAAACTACTGAAAATGTTAAGTGCTGCTAAAGGCACTGGATAATGAACTCAGATGGACTGCTGTGTGGCTGCAGCCTGTAGTGCTTCCAGTCACTGAATTCTTTCATCTGGAACCTGCTCAGACACCTTTGCATCCCACCTTGCAGACAGAGCCTAGAGCTCAGCTTTGCTGAGAAACTGCCGTTTGGTTTGACTTTGCAGAATGCTCCATATGGCAGGAGCCTTGACTGTTTTGAGAACATGCTTTTACTTGTCACTTGTGTTCCAGTAAATGTCAACATAATTGAAATCCCCATGATCAATGTCTGGGCTTTTTTACAAGTCTCCCTTTTTCATGCATAAATGCTTCCTGTTCTGCCTTCTAATCCTGCCCTGGAGATGCATAACAGTTCCTTATGACTGTTGTTTTTTCACTATTTTCACTCTCATCTCGGTCCAAACTCTTTCAGCTGTGGTAAGCAGACTATATTTGTAAACTTTTCCCTCTGAGACAATGTCCTTCCTCACATATGTTTGCATATAAATATAGTGCATCCTGCTACTTGAATGCTAACATTGCCAGTTCCTTGGTTTATTGATACCGACATGGGGTAGTCACGATCCACCACTTCATTATTTGTGGTAAATATGTAAGGATAAAGAGGGAAAAACATCCTGGGTCTCCCTGTGGTTTTTTATTATTCTGTTTTGTAAGCAGGATGAAAAACTAAGTGAGCTAATAAAAAGACTGTCTTATTTACACACAAGTGTTTCTTAGAAGATCTGTGACAGAAGATACTGTCTTAGGAACCTAAGTAACTCCTAGTCCAGTGTCATGTTAAGATTGATGTGATGTTTCCCTGAAAGTCTTTGCAAGACTGGTGATTCTACAATTTTGATACAAAATCTTATGATGCTCTTCCAAAACTCACTTTTTTTATTGTTCTTTTGGACATCCTTTCCTGTTTCTCTCGCTGTTTCCATGGAGTCTCCTCTTGTGGTGCTTCCATAGCTTTACATACCACCTTTTGCTGACAGCAACCACATGTCCTGTTAGATTATCAACAGGCTGCCCATGTGAATTAACTATCCACATTAAAAGGGGAAATTATGTAACCTATTCTATTTTGTTTTCTCCATCAGGAGCAGACACCAGGTTATTCAGAAACACAGACAGAGTCACCATAAACCAAACCATTCTCTTTTTTTTACCCTACATCTTCTGATAAAACTTTTTTTCCCCTTTCTTTCACTTTGAGAAAATAAACCCACACCCAAACCAAAGCAACAACTTCTCCTTTTCTTTAAATTCTTGCTGCTGTGGTCATGTCCCACGTGCTTCCTGGAGCCTCCACCTCTGACACCACTCTTCTTCGAGTGGTTCAGAGCAGGGACACTAGAGCTGTCAGTTTGGTCTGGACCCTATGTTTATTCTAGCAAGATTTTGCTGCTTCTTACTATTTTCATGGCTTTGTGCAGATTTCACTGACCCTCTCAAATGTAATTTCTTACAGTAGCCGTTTCACTTTTTTCACAGTACTTGCTGTCCTTTGGATCAGAAAGCTCTGTCTGGCGCTTGTCTCTCTCTTGTGGTAATGAAAAAACCAGCACCTTCATGACACAACAGGTCACTGCTCTCTTGCTACAGAAATCTTTCTTGAAGTCTTGGTATTCTGTAGTTGACCTAAACAGCAACTTATATCACAGTGCTTTCACCGGGGAGTGACACAGGGGAAAAAAAGGCCAGATGAACTGTGCTCTAGGACATGAACTTGGCTGTATGTCTCTCTTGGATGGCAGTCTAGTAGTGGTGGGGAATGCCTTTATACTTTAAGAGTTGTAGCACAACTCTTTCACCAGTGATCTCTACTGCTTTATTCAGGGAGTGATTCTCCCTTTAAGATCGGAGCTGGCAAACAAGGTGGGATCAAAGCAGACATACAGCTACGCTTATCTAACTCTCTATATTCTCTTCTGTATATGGTTATGTATTCCTAAGTGACTAAAGTTTAACTGTGGAGGGTGATGTTCCCCCCGACTTCTCTCCCCTGACAGGAATTAGAGGGCAGCAGACATAAAAATGAAAGGAAAGCAATAGGTGGAATGCATTTTTAGAAAAGTGGGTATGATACAGACCATGATTGTAGACATATTTGACCCTGAGACGGTTTTGACTTCTCCGTGACAATTCATTGATATTATTCTCCCCCCTGGCGAGGGTCATGTATGGGCAACACTGCTTAGGTTATTTAATGTAATCAAGATTTTTCTGCCTCTTTAAATAAAATATAGAACTTCAGATACTTCCATCAGTGTAATACTTAACTATTTTATATAAGCAATAAGAAAACCATACACTCAATTTGATTTCATCTTGAAAGTGAAAGTACTAATGGTAAATAATATAAGACGTTCAGTTTTGTTTAATGCAGTTGTAGCACTCCTGGGGGAAAATTAACTTAAATACAGATTTAGAGTGAGGGGGAAATGTAGAAAACAGCACTCCCAAAATAGATGAAGAAGCAGTAGGGACTAACACTCTAGGTGTGACTTTGCAGTGTAGTCCAGTTCCTAATGACCCAAGATCAGCCTGCCAATTCCACGCTACTCAATCAGGAAGCAATGGGCCTGATGTGCTGACTTCAGCTTTTTCTGTCCTGGAGATAAGGAACTGTATCACTGAGTAGCAAGAAACGTAAGTGGCGTGGAGGGTAGTGTGGTGAGGATTACTTTTAAAAAAGCTTGAGGACAGCAAAATATGTGAAGATTGGCAAGTTTGACCACAGGGAATAAAGTATGAGATGTTGGAATCATGAAAAGGCCAACAGGATTGGTATATCCTTGCCCTTAACATGCGTGGGAGCATCAGGCAGGGATTAAGAGATAGTGATTTAGCTGAATCATTAGAAGGAAAACTTGTGTTGCTTTGTTCTGCCATGTAAAATGCTGAAACGATTTGCCAAGTCAGGTGTGTAAGCCTTCATCCGTTCAGACACACAGTGGAAAATGCACTTTAAGAAGAAAATCTGTAAGGTATTCCCTGCCTGTATTTCTGGTTATTCTGGTTTTCCTGTGCTTATCTTTTATACCACAAGCCATAAGAATCATCATTATTATTAATAATTCTAGGTCCCAACAGGGCGCGCCTGTTCCTCTCAGGCTCATAATGCTACTGCTGAATCAGAAGACAGAATTAGCTACAGGACAGTTAGGACTTCTCAGGAGTGAAGGAAGAGAGCCTGGGCATGGAAAGTCTTCTCTCCATCTGCTAGCATAATGCAGACCTAGGATATCCCATGCAACAGCTATTCTTTCTCTCTAAAACTCTTGTTGTAAAGGGTGTGGTTTTCAGTTCCTAGAGAATGGATGTGAGGTGCTGGAATAAATTTTGATGTAGTTTTGGAATAGATAGTATCAGAGATTTTGCAAGAGTCATTCTGACACTGGAATTGTTCTTTTCACCTGGTTCGGATTGAATTCTTCTGCAACATCCCTTGATAAAAAACAAAGTGTAGGAATCAACTAGCATATAAGAACAAACTTGTTGTATAGAAGGATATAAATAAGCATCTAAAAGCAAATGAAATTAGACTTTCATAAATTGCAGCAAGCAAAGCTGGGGAGGGGTATGTTGCAGGCCTGTTAAATCATGAATGATGTGAAAAAAGTGAGCAGGGAGTGATCAGTCATCATTTTTCACTGTGGAAGAACTAGCCGTCCTCAGTGAAACTATCCTGCAGCAGGTTTAAAGCAAACAAAAGGAAATCTTTATGATGCCTATTAAATTGTAGGAATCCTCGTGGGACATTTTGGAGGCCAAAAGTATAGACGGAGCTGGAAAGGATCTGGATAGATTAATGAAGATTAAGTCTGTTTGTGGCTATTCCATGCAGCCTTTCAGATGCAAGCTTCATGTCAGACACTCCCACCGATAGCTAGAAACAGGGGATTACAACATAGGAAGAATCCTTTCATGTGCGCCTTGCTTCTATTCTGTTTTGTAAACATCTGCTGCCAGCGGCTCTTAGAGAAAGGATGCTGAATATATGGACCTTCAGTCTGGGACACAACAGAACCATTTGTAGGAAACAGCTGATAGCTTTCTGGAAGGCAGAGGGACGAAACACATCTTTGCTTGGCTCTTTTTCAAGCAAATAGTTAATGTGAGACTCGGAGGGAACTTTACAACTGACAAATGTAAGGCCATTTGGTAATAACGCTATCGTGGCTGTATCTCCTGAGTTAACTGCAGTGTGCCAGGTGATCTTTCACCTTTGTAATGATAACATTAATTTAATTGCAGAATGTTAGTATTATTTATACATTAATATCAGCTGCATAGCATGTCTGTCATATATAGCACGAATAAAAAGCAGATATTCCTGTGGGTTTAGAAATCCCTCACTGAAGTTCTGAAAGTTTGAGAAAATAAGAAAGTATGATGAATTAAGGTATTTCAGGTGCTGTTATACAGAAAAATAACACTATGTTTCATATTGGACACAGTAAAAGGCCTGTTTCTGGGTTCTTTTCTCCTTTTCCCCAAAATAGATATATGAAACCCATATTTTCACAGTTTTGGGAATTTCATTTCTTCTCTACTCATTTGAAAAAAGAAAACAAAGAAAAGAAAAAAAGTTAAAAATAGGAGGTGATATCTGGGTCTGGCTAAGGGGAATTTGATGGGTGGGCACTGCACTTGTGCACAGCACCTGCTCATGCACAGAACACCCTTCTGGTCTGTCCTCCAGGACATATTTGGTGAGCCTAGGCACCCCAGACAATGTGCTGTGCTCTGAAGAGGACAACTCTTTAATTGAAAGCTCTTTTACAGTAAGAAAGGCAGCCACAGTTGAAGGCTTACCACTAAAAATGCTTTTCTCCAGCCCTTGTCAGGTCTGCCCTGGGAACTAACTGCTGAAATCCTTCTGCCATCTGCAGCTGCAACTCGTAGGTGTAGAGAGAGGTGACCTCTCGGTAGGAGAGCATGCGCTGCTTGATCAGTAGGATGCGTATGGGAACAAAAAGTACTCTTTCTGAAGTGTAAGTGTCCTGGCAGTGGTTGCTGTATGCAATGGCAAGGTACCAAGCAAGAGCATGTATCATAATGCATGAATGATTTACAGCCAGATATGCAAGGCAGGGGAAAAGATTCTGTATCCGGTGATTAAAGTGAAATGCTTGCAGGATACATTATATGAATATCTCTTTGTGTTTTGAAACATATTCTCTTTGGTAGTGTTTGTGCCACTCTTTACTTCCTTTAGAGCATTTGCTAAAAACGAATCTACTGGCGAGAATTTTTACAGATCTAGCAAAGGTCAAGCAACTATTGCAAGCTTAGAAAGCAAAAGTTGTATTTATAATGGTTGAGAGCTCACGTTGAAAAGGGCACAAGCTTATTCCTTCAGGTATGTGATTCATACAGTACAATGTGATCTCCTTTTTTAATAGAAAAAGGTCACATTTCAGATAGAAAATGTTTTCAGAAGCAAGAGAAAAATTATTTTGAAAATAATTTTTGAATACAAGTATGAAATTTTTAAGTATTTTTTAGGGAGCATAACTATTTGTAGTGAACAACTATTTTTAGGGAAAATAACTATTTTGTGACAAATGGTTCACTGAACTCTGTTTTGAGCATGAAATGAGTATTTCAGTTATGCTATTGTGAACTCCGCTCTCTGAGACAATCAGTAAGATAAAAAGGTGAAACATTTTCTATTATTGTGGTATCCGAGCACAAGAAGCTGAGCTCTTTAAATCATTCCCCTGGAGATCTTGGAAAAGAAGGTTGTAAAATAGAAAAAAATGCCTACCTATTGTAGTCAGCACACAGACATATGACTTTTTTCCCTGTGGAATTTAAAGATTCCAGGAGTATTAACTTTTTTGAAGAGGTGAACATTTGATAGTCCTATATTTGAATAGAAGTGGTACAGTGACAGAAAAATTCAGCGAGGAAATTTCTGTTTGTTGTAAGCGTAACACTTCAAATAATACACAAGGAAAATAAAACTTGTCTTACTCTTGTCAGAGTACTGCCTCCTCTACTCAGAGTAGCTGGCATTTGGTTATGTAGTAAAGCCCCTGAGCTAATCAGTTTTTATTATTTGTTCTCTATGGTCCTGTATTACAAGAAAAAAACCTAACAAAACCCCCTGAAGAACCATCATGCACTTATTTGCTTTTTAAAAATTCTTTTTTAATGTGAAAGAATGCTAAGGAAGGATACTCCTTACAAATGGCCTGGAATGATTGAGCTTAAATTTGATAAACTTTGCCCTACAGCATGAGTGAGGAAAGTTCACATACCAGCCAAAAGTATTGGAAATAATATTCAGGTGCACAGAAAAGTCCATTAAATCCTATACTTTACACCAGTCCCAGAAGCTATATGGAAATCCCAGGAAGACCAGCCCTTGAGCTGCCAGTGCTTTCACCCGAGTGGTGGCATTTGTTTGAGGGACAAAAGTAGCCATTCCCAAATGAAAAGCAGAGTTTACAAAGAAATTCATGATGGAACTTCACTCAGCTACACACTAGTTTGGCACCCAGCATTCTGTATCTTGGCCTTTAGTCTGCTTTGTGGTCTTGGGGCTAGAAAATGTATTTTGTTCCAGCAGTTAAACTTTAATTTTACGTTTCTCAGGACCAAAATTTCTGTCTGAGAGATTGCCAAGCTAAAATATTAATCCAAGGGTGGGGCACAGCATTGAATAAATTGTACGTGTTCTCTCAGAGGTTCTTTTTTACTCCATACTATATCCAGCACAGAAATGATAACATCTTTAACTGGGTTAAATTTACACTTTGATTCATTCCTTGGGAGCATGCGACTGCAAGGTGCCAAGCCTCACATTTGGTCCTCAAATGGCTCTCATTTCTTTGCCTCTCAGGCAGACTCAGCATTTCCCCGGGCTCAGCTATTACGAATTTTGAAGAAAAGATAATTTCCAGTCCTGTCAGATACTGAGTTCATCCAAGCTCAGAAGAGAAATATCGTAACCAACGGACCTGCTTGACAACTTTGTGAAGGTTAGATCAAACATGTGTTTCCCACTGTCCCATTGTTTTCCATCCCACGGTTATAAAATACATTGTTAAGCTGTGCTATCTGTTCAGGCCCTTGTAAACCCTATCTTTCAATGAATCATATTAACCAAACAAAAAAATGTTTTCACTTTCTATTATCTTGTTTAATGTCGAACATGTGCAGCTTGTTTTCCTTATGTTTCATTTTCCTTCGTCATGTTTACATCTGTATTACCTATTCTGCTTTGTCTTGCCTTCTTTAAAGGGGGGACAACTGTGCTGTGGAAGTCGCTGATCACTAGATTTCTCAAGTCCTTAGGTCTCAGCATCAGGGGTCTTGTGGTCTAACTCATGGACAATCTAGCGAGCAGAGGACTTGGTGGCTCTGAGTCCAGAGCTGAACAATGCTCTTGAACTTTGTAGAAAGATTGAAGCTTCCAAATTAGGATCCACAGAAAACACTATGACGAGCTGGTTAAACTAGTTTCCTAGAAATGCCAAGGGGAAGTTTGAGCAAGATGTATCAAACTCTTGGCACATACATTTGGGGCAATGCCCAGGTTCCAATTTCTTTGAAATAGATGATTGATGATCCAGTAACATGGAGTCTGCTGTGAATACATATATCAGGAATCGAGACATTGTGTCAGACTTGAAGAAAGGGCTTATTCATGTACCTGTCTTACAAAATGTAGAAAGAAAAAGGAGGAGCTGCCTCGCTCTGTAACACAATGTGGTTGTTTTCAAGCTGCAAGCTTCCTGAAGAGGGAATCAAAGACTGTGTGATGGCAGTCTTGTGTTCCTTGACCACCATTTGCAAAGCCTTGAAAAGTAGCCTATAGATAACCAGGGTGCCAGAATCTAGTAGATGAACACCGTTGGGGCAGTGACAAAAACAGTCTTCTGACATACGGCCTTAAACATAGCTGAGTGGTCTTCAGTGTAAGTACCCACATTCTCACCTAAAAGATACTCTGGAATGATACTTTTCTTAGGTCTTTTTGTTGTAGTTCTTGCCTGTTTTGTTTTGTTTTGTTTTGTTTTCCACCGAGCCAGAAAACCAACAAAGAGTATAATACATTAGCTAAGGAACTAATTCATAAGAAATACAGGAGAGGATCCACCTGTTTTCTAACCCTGCATGGTTGGACTGATTTTTATATGTACGTATATAAATTAGTGTGTATATATATATATACGGGTGGGAAAATGTGAAAGTATACAAACCATTATTTTTATTATTTTTTGGATTGTGATTTTTTCTGTGCAAAATTAGTTGTTATTCTTTATGGTATACCATACTGATTACAGAAATAATGTTTTGTGGCTTGCAAGAAGTAAAGAACTGATGCGAGTACTAAGTCAACCTCCCTATTGCTGGACTTGGCTGAAAAGCTGTTCATGAGTCTAAACAGATGTTTAGAACAATGAAAAGTTTATGGAGTGTATGTTTGTCTTTATAAAGAGAATGTTTAAGAGTTCATTCAGGCTCAGGATCCAGTCTTTCCTGGAGGACTTTGACTGCCTAGCTAGATTAGAGCAAAACTTAATGATCACAGAAAAACATTTTTCAATTATCATAAAAGAGATTCCTTTCCATTGGAAAGCAAAGACTAGACCATGTGGAAACTGTGTTGCTCGCTGTATCCTTTTTGAAGAACCAGACTGATAACAAAAATTCTTTTATCCTAAGTTTTTGGGTTTTTGTCTACTAGGCTTTTGAAGATGGTATTTGTTAACTGATTACGGTTCTTGACAGATTTGTAGAAGACAAATCTTATAAATGTTCTTTACTTAGAATAAATTAATGGTTTGCTTCTGTATTTAGAAATGTTTTAAACAGTATTAATGCTTACAGAATTGATCAAATATTTGCCTCTGGAAGGTCTGCTTGTGTGCAGTCGTATGAAAATAAAACCACCTTTCTATCCAAATATTATGCATTATTCAAATTTATCCCGAACGTAGAGATTTGTCTGTAAATTACCTTAGATATATTTTAATATATTATATATATGTGTCAGTATTGATTTTTTTCTTTCCCCCTGTATTTCCCCTTTCTACATGATCTTTTTGTGCTAGTGATCTTGTATTTACCCAGTGAATCTTTAATTCCCTTTTCAAAGTGTTTAACATTTTAACAAAAATATTCTGTCTGTAGATAAACTTTCTTTTCAATTAAAGTGACATTAGATAAAGAATCCTTCTGGCATGACAGCCAGAGTGAGCATTAATAAAATCATAGAATCAGCAGATCTATCAAACCCCCTCCCCAAAACAATCATCTGTCATCTGCAGTCTGATATAAGAAGATACAGCTTCCAGGATAAAGAGATTCCATAATAAAAATGCTATTATCTTGGCAAATAAACATCTAGGCTTCATTGCAGTGTGTAGCAGTTGGGCTCTGTGCTTTGTCTTCTGTGAAGAGGAAGTATTAACATGTGACAGTATTATAACTTCTTGAAGTGATCTCTTCATTATGTTACAGAAAAAGTATATGTGGCAATACAAAGAATGTTTTATTCGCAGAGAATGCTGCTCGGTCAGTGCTGACTGTCATGTGCTATCTATACCCATGCTCCAAGCTGGGAAGATGCAAGCTGGCTTTTAATTCAGAACTGCACAGCCACTTCAGTGCCTTTACTCACCAATTCATCTAGGAGGCAGGATTTGTTAGCAAGTAGAAAAATTATTAGCCTGAAGGGATGGCACAGATGAGCAGGCTCCTGTTTAATTGCCTAAAATTATGGGTAGAGTGAGAGTGTGACTTTTTGACGTGTTTGATTGTTGGGTTTCTTAAATCCTTGGGAAAGGCATTGTTGAAGTGGATGGAATGAGTAGACAGGCGAAGACCTGGAAATGATTGCTGGCTTTATAGCATCTCAGAGAGCAGTATAATTTCAGTGCCGCCTTCTCAAGGCCAAAGAGTTGCATCAGTAACCACCTTTTAGTCTGACATAGCAAAAAGATGGATGTTTTAGATTTGTATTGCAGACAGGACTTGGTGTATCCTAACCTCAGACTTCTTCTGGATGACGTTACGGTCATACGTGAGAGTGTCAAACATCAAGTGGTTTAGCTGCATCCTTATGCAGGGAATGCATGTTGCATTTATATGCATGGCATGTAGGTGACTGTCTCCGTATTACTTTGCCCACAGGAATCCTCACCTGTGAGATGAATATTTGTAAGGACTCTGTCTTCAGTGATTTCAAGACATAAAGAGAGGAAATCACTCAGCAGAGGCTAAGCTCTTATCATCCCAAGGGTGGTAGTAATCCAAAGCATTCTTGGGCAAGGTGCTTAATGGGAGTAACAAAAAAGCAGCTGAATATAAGCCAGTAATCTGGGCTCTGGCATCTGCGAAAGGAAAATAATGATAGTATATTTCCTTCTCCGAAGTCTTGATGACTGGCAGCCAGAATACACTATGTAGGACAGTAATTTAATACCGTGTCATTTTTTCCCCAGATATGTTTTTGGGCAGAATTAACTCATGAAATAGCTATGAAACTTAAGTGTCATACTGTTCATCTGAAGTAAATTCAGCCATGAAGTTTGTAGTTTTTACACAGGTCGACAGGACCATGGGAAAACCTAGGCTTTAATTTGACTTGCAGATACATATGAAATATACAGATTCTTGCTTTTTTGTGAGATTGTCAGTTAGTTGTTTGAACTAGAAGACTTGGGGAAAAGATTCACAAAAACTCATTTATCTGTGCTACTGATTTATCTCCTCTGAGGTGGCTCTTGACCAGCCCACCAATGTATTCTCAGCACCTCAATCCCATTGCTCAACTGCAGATTGCAAACAAACTCAAACTATGGGGAAGATATAACTTAAATAAACATTCCTCTTTAGAGCTTCACACGTGTGATATATATATATTGTATGTGCCTGGCACAGTGGGAATGAAAGAGAGCTCAATTTATGATGGGAACGCTGCTTTTAATTCAATAGCTTGGCACGTTAATAAAGAATGATTAAATGTCAGTATTTGGAGAAACTCATGTTATTCTAGAAATGTAACATTCTGCTTGACAGAGTCTTGAACTCCAGTGAAGAGTAGCCCTTTAAATCTTGAAATCCAACTGCCATTTGCGTGGTGGGCTGTCTTATCTGATGGAATGAAGGCCAACTAAGGGTCTCCTTGTTTGACCTTAATCTTCCTGTTAACCACCTACGGCTTTAACTCAAGATGCCAAGAATTTTCTTGGCATCCTTCCACAAAGTGCTGGGCCAGATTCTGTTTCTAGTTACAGCAGCATAAACTTGGGATCTGATCTGTCCTCAGCTCCTTCAGCCACATTGTCTGGATCTCAGACTTGCTTCCGCCTCCCTATAGATCTGACGTCTCATCATTCCTTGGATAGAATGATTTACAAGTAACCCACTTTTTAAATTTTTTTTTTATACCCCTGATAAAATGGCCATTGTTCCTGCCTAGATGACACACTAGATGTCTAGTGTGTTTCTTTGGAAATTTTGCAGTGACCAGTGTTTTCATGCTGATTTTATATAGTGGCCATCCAGTCTAACAGATCTCAGTTTGATGTGTTTGTATAATGAGTATTTCTTACATTCACAACCATATTTTAACAGCAGTGCTTTTTTTACCTCTCTGCCATTGTAATTGATGTTGGATGAATGGAGGAAAAAATATACAAATAATATTTTATGGTAATTTCCATCAAATGACACTTTGTCTTTAGCCTCCATGAGCATTTGACACATTAAGTAAATGGACTTTAATTATCTGATTTGTTTTTCCATTTGCGTATGTGAATATTTCTTTTGGAAGAGGCTGTAGTCTCATCCAGCCAGGTGAAGGAAAACACGCTACATGACTTATTAGTATCTCAGTTAATTTTGAGAACTAGACTGCCAAATACTGAACATCTAAAGAACTCCTTGTTACCAATTAAAAGTTAAGCATTTGCACATGAAAAAAAATCAAATAATAATATTAAAAATCTAGAATGAAGTAGATCAGTTTATGGATTAATCTTCTTAAGGCTATTCCATTGACAGAAAAACTGAGGCAAATCCATAGTTCATTACAATGTACTTGTTCACCTCTCCCCCGAAATGATAAAGTTATTGCTGCTTTGTTTAGACTCAGGAATTTCTGTAATTCAGTGCTCCGAACTTACTTTTACAGGCTCTCTCAGTTAATCCACAAAAACTCACATCGTGGAGACTGCTGAATTACTGAGTGTAGGAGGTTAGAAGCTAAGTTGCTGAAATTGTGTACCCAGGTACATCATCAGTAAATTCAACTTGTGGAGGATGGAGAAGAGGTAGGAAGGAGCTGACATTTGCAAAGCAAAGACCATTATGTCTTCAGTTGCCAAGTTTCAGCTAACCTCTTGAAGCTAGGGGAACAATCTGGGGCAGCATTGCTGAAGGGACAAATTAATAATAGAATCACGATGCGTACATGCATTCATCCAGAGGCAAATCCATTGCTTTTAATTGCCACGCTTACTTCTACAGACTTGGAAATTAGTCTTATATCAAAAAGGATATCCTCTCTGCTATCCCATGGAGTGCTGGCTTATGAGATTTAAACTTGTCTGTAAATTGATTCAACCCACATATCAAATTAAGTTATGTTCTATTATCAGTCATGATCAGATCCTGAGGGCATATCCCAATACCTCTGTGCCACGGTTCTGGCTCGTCCCTTTCATTTGGAAAATATTTTTTCATTATAGTAGAGTTATCACATCTTCACAAACTATTTGAGACAGAATTTTTGGAGGAAAGATCAAAATGTACGGTTCCTGTTTCACAGCAGATTTCTGTGGACAGGAATGCCTTTTACTGTCCTACTTCACTGTAGTACCAGAATGCCTGATAATACTCATCCTTGCTGCTGTCTGTCCAACATGAGTGGTTTTGAAGGAATCTCCAGGTTAAAGTGAAACTACCTTCATTTTTATCACTCAAAAAACTCAGGAAGATTACAATAGTCAGCAGCTACTCTGTTTTCTCTTAGCAATGTTTTTGTTGGTTTCATATTTTTTTTCTCTTCTGCAAAAAGCATTTTCTTTATATATAATAATTTACGAGTAATTCATTCAAATTCTGGAACTACATGTCTAGCAACTCAAACAGAATTGTATTCTTACGACTGTTGAAAATGCCATGAAAGCTTGATTTTTCTCAATCTATAACTAAGTTTTGAAAAACTGGTATTTTTTTTTCCGCTGCTGCCTAGGAATCTCTTCCCACCCTCTTGCAAACAGGAAATGCAGAAAGTAGGATTAGAGTTCATTTTAAGGAACTGGAGAGATAAATGTGTTTTTATTGATCCCTTGGTGCTCTGAGTCACAGTGTTTAAACAGGCTGCTGCCAAAAGTTAAGTAAAAAAACCCTCTTTTCCTTTCAATGTTTTCTAGCTTTATTACAAACCAGTCCAAGTGGGGCACATGTAACTAAAACCTGTAGTACTCTTGTAGTACAAGAGTAATAACTGCCATGCTGGGCCATGTTTGTACATGAATGTCAGGCTACAGATGAGGAGAAAACAAACAGGTTTATGTCAAAAGAAGGTACTTCCCAGTGCCAAAGAATTTAATTTCAAAACTGTAAATTTTATTTAAATCATTGTGGAAAGTATAACGTGTAGTATATTCATTCTCTCTATAACAGGGAAATATCATCCTTTTTTTTTTCCCCTAAAGTAGTACAATATACTTATCTGCCACATTATAATTTAAAATATCACGCTAGCTTAGAAGGGCAATGGCCTCTTTAGGAGGGGTGACAGTAAAATCATCTGAGGCAGTCAAAGCTAGACAGTTCACAGCAATGATGACCTGATAGTAGTGAATAGTCCTTGATTTGCAGGCAGATGGTCTGTGTGACCTACTTAATCCTTATAAATTTTGCAATTCTTTTCTATGAGGCTTTTCAACAGTCTTGGCTTGGTATCAGTGAGTTGGTGCATGAGATTAGTTGTTCCTTGGACTGGTCTTACCATATTTTATTTTTCAGCTGTAGCATCATCATTTTGACCGAATAAGCTAAAAATTTCCAAGTGAGGTGCTTAAAGCTGATTTCTAAATATATTCTGAAGTATTGATACAAGTGTCTCAAGCTCCTCAGTGGACACAGGACTCATATAGCAGCCTGGAGTCACTGAGGACTGAAAGAGTTCATCAACTTTAAAAAGTGCATTCATTCTGAATAGGAGAGACACTTTCAAAGGACCCTAAATCAATGAGCCTTAGATCCCTCAGTCACATGAACACTTTTGAAAATGTTGTCCTGGTTGCCTTTTAGGCATGTGACAAAAAAATCACAGAGTGAATTTTCTAATTGATTATTTAGAAACTCTACAGGAAAGCTACTTGAGATTAGGGGTTTTCCCCAAATATTTATATTGATTTTTTTAATTGATTTAGAAATAAATATAAATATATTTGTAATAAATTAAAAAAGGTGTGGGTGCAAGACTGTGGAAAAATTGGTCCAGGGAGACCCAACACATTGAAAGCAAAAAGATGGTCTGGGGTAGAAAGTATATCTACTTTTTGTCTTCTACATTATGAAAGGAATTTAGCACTTCAATTAGAGTTCACTTTAAAAAGTCACTTGATGTGCTGGAATGCAGTTAGAATACTGCCTTTCTACCTGCTAAACTGCAGAAGAGGTTTTTTTATTTTGCTAAACACATCATAGATTGAAGGCAGCATTTTCATTGCACGGTTTCCTCTCTAAAGCAGTCTGAGACTCACCTTGTGGTTGCAGGTAGTGTCCTTTTTGTGATCTGGGTTATTGCAATTTCCCCAAATCAGATGTTTTCAGGCAATTATTGACATTTACACTCTTCCTTTTCTAACTTGGAAGTGATTAAGAAGCCATTTTTTCATTTATATCTCTTTACTTAAAACAGGGCAGGCTAAAATGAGATCACATCTCAGCAAGGCTCTTGTACTCCCATATACTTTTTTGATGCATGCAAAATATGCTCATCCCCCAAACTGCCACCAAACTAAATACTGGAAAAAAGAATCTTTCCACCCTTCATCATATTCTGCTTGCCCAGGACTTTGTATAGGATTTCCCACAGCTAGTGGCTTCTGGTGTGGCCACTTGCTGTGCCCACCAGTTTTAAACTACTAGAGAAGAAAAGCAGAACCAGCAGTTTTCCAGAAATTCCTGGAGCCTGTTGTAATTCTACGTTGTTGTTAGATCTTGTGCTGAAAAACACTCGCAAGAGCTGCGTTGGCTGGGTTTGAAGGCTTTCTGCAGCTTCAGAGTCTTGATGTGCTGAAGCAGGCTTTCAAATGGTTTGGGCACTTTGAGAATATGTGCAACTGGTGATTCTCTGCCACCTCATTGAGGAGAAAGGGAAGGTCTACAAGTGTGCAGTGCTCATTAAACTCTCTATCTCTTTCAGTTAAATATTTGGTCAAATAGTTCAAAGTATCCACTGAGTTTCCTTGGTAGATAGCCCTACACATTTTTTTGCGTGTATGCGTGTTGGACTAAATGTTTCTGCTGCTAAGTAGTTGAAATTTCAATTATTTAGGTATGCAAGGAGTTGGTCCTGATCAACTAACTCTTCATGGGTTCAGATTAAGAAGATCACACTGTTCTTGGATAGAAATACTTGTGCAAAGAAGCAACCAGCAGTATTTCCAAGTGCGGAAGCACCTAGAGTTTAAAGTAGTGGTTCAGGTGTGTGTGTGCATGTTTCCCATATCGGGAATGTTAAGTTCAGCCTGCTAAAGTCAGCTGCAGAATTTGGATGGGGTTTCCTAAATTCCTCATATACTTTTCTTTCCCTTCCTTCTCACCCATCCCTCTTCTGTGTCCCCAAATATGGGATATAGTTTAAGATATTATGTCACCTTGCTTTTTCACAGTGGCCTGCACAATGATAAAAGGAAAATTTAAGACTTTCCTTTTAGACCATAATTTCAGTATTCTCCCCGATTGATTTAAACCCAAGTCATAGTGAAAAATGCAGACTAATAAAACACTGTATGATTCATGTCATTTTTCTGTGGACGCCTCTTGTTCCTCTCACAGGTAAGTGTTGAAAGTGATCATTTTAAGTCTTCAGTAATTTAAATTGCTCCTAGATGCTTTCACTAATGTTGGTTCTGAGTCCTTGCATTTTATAAGCCAAGTCTGATTGTAAGAGGGAAACGAGCAACTCAGAAGGACCATTAGAAAAGAGAAAAGAGGTCAAAATTTACAAAAGAAAGAAATGAAGAAGAAAAAAAAAAAGGAAATACAGAGTCATCATTTGCCTCTGACAGCTTCATTGCTGTTAGCTGATGGGACTTCCTTATTTTTGTGACTCTTGCATTGACTCTTGTGTTGCCTCTTTCATCCATGATTTCATCGAAATGGTGAATTTAAACTGCTAGCCATAGGATATGATCAGCAAAAGCAGTTTTATTTTTCTGCAGAACTGAGAGGATTTACAAATTTTCTAATGTGTCCTCAGTGTCATGCTAATTCTACAGAACGGACACTGAATGATCAGGAAGGCATGGGGAAATCTGATGTGCCTGGAAAAAAAATCAGTTAATTAACATATGATCATCTCAGTTGTGCAGCTATATTTACCCTGCAAATCGGTAGTAGCAAATGGGGGGAATTTATGATGTTTCTTGTCAAGTGCAAAAGCTTAGAATCAACACTTCAGTGAGAGAAGTTGAGATGGTTTTGCCCTCATGTGCCTTTCTGACACTAGGGAAGACAAAAAGCAGAGTCACTCAGTGATTTTGTCTTGAGAAGGTCATGGACTGGCAGACGTGCAGAAAAAACAAGGTTTAGGTGGTGACCAAAGGCAGGCTGTGAGGGAGCAGACTGCCTGCCCTGCTGATGTACACCCAGTCACAGAGATTTTCTTAAACTGTCTTGATGCCAGTGCAGGAAATACCTGAACTGGTTTTGTAAGTTAAAAACTAACACCTCACAGAAAAATAATATGTAGTTATCACTAATTAAAAGAAATAATAAAAATAAATGTTTTCCACTCTAGAAATAGTTCATACCCTTGTACCAAATAAAAGGTCTATCCTTTCAATATGTGTTCTTGCATACATTTAGCACTTCAGCAGATAGCATGCCCCCTGGAACGACTTTATATCATAAATTATTGTTCTTTATGCTTGTTTATACTCACAAAGAATTGGAAGCTTATCATACATACAAATGCACTAATCACAACACGTCACTGAGTAGGTTCAGCAATTTTCTTCCTATCAATTGCTCATGGATTGTTGATTTTGAGTCCTCCCTATTCTCAATTATTTATTCTTGATGTATGATCACTTACCTGATTCATAGGGCATGGAATAATCAACCCTCTGATTAGATGACTGAAGTATATTTAGAAGCATTTTAGACAGTAATGAAAGGTAAATTTTTGTTGACAAACAATGATTCAGATTATCAGCTGTAGAAGCTGGTGTAACTGTTGGATAAGATGGCAGATATTATTTCAAGTTACAGCTATTCCTTTATGATCACGCAGTACCAAAGCCTTCCCCCCCCCAAAAAAAAAAAGAAAAAGGAAAAAGAAATGTCCCCTTACCAAACAAGTTTCCTATACAAAACATTGTAGAGAATTATAAAATATGGAGGCAAAGCATTTATGATTATGTGATTATGATTTGTATTGGTGTTCAGGTTTAGACATTTTCTGTCTTATGGCTTCCCAGTGTTACCAAAAATATGGTGATGTGTCTTATCTTCTGACTATTGGTGGGACAGATTGAGCACATTCAGGTGTCATATGGCTTGATATGGTAACTGGCATCTGCATTTTGCCGGCAAAGGATATCTATGCATCATTCAGTGAAATTAATTCTGCTTACCAGTTTATTACACTGACTGCAGTAAGAGTCTGAAGGGTCTAATTTCCATTTATCTGACTAACCTTTATGAGTATGTTACATTTTCATTATTCTTAGAAGCAAGGACAGAGGCAGATATTAGAAGGAAAGAACTTGCTAGCATGAATTATTGTCAGGGCTTGCACCGCAAAATGATTCTGCAGATCGAGTAGAAGCTGGGCCATTTTCTGCCTGAAGAACATCCTTCTCAAATGGCAACACACACTATGATTTTTAACATCTGTGCTTTCAAGGGTATTTGAGCCTCATATTTCAAAGGGCATTCACAAGTTCTCAGATCTGACTATTCACAATGAAATAATAAAAATCATAACTCTGAATAATGTGACATATTGAAAAAGAAAAAAAACCACTGTGTTGGGACACAGAGCAGATGAGTCAAAAACCTTTTCTAATTCAGAGAAAATTATTTTATGTGTACAAGGTTAGAGGAAATGCCATGAAAATTTCACTGTCTTGTTTGATGTGTACAAATTGTGTTAGCATTTGAAGGTACATGGTTGAATTCAAATCTGTGGATCTATAGTGATCACAGGCAGTGCTTTCATAATGCTGCTAATTCAGCAGACTTAGCATTGTGTGTAGCAATTGCTTTGCAACAGGATGAACCAGGAAATATGGTTCTCTAAATTCTTTCTAATCGAAGAGATATCACTAGAATGGTTTCCAAGATGAATTGAAGAATTTCCAAACAAAATATTTGTACTAGGACATTGTGGAATATGAAACAATAATTATATTGATAGGCAAATATTTCCTGTCCAATAAAATTGGCTTGTGAGGCATTGAATTCCTTCTCTGAGAATTATCTTGGTTTGTATTCATTACAGGGCACTGTGAAGTCTGCAGTGAGAGTCTGAAACAGGGCTTGAACTGGGAGGCAAGGTCGCTAAAATGAAAAACAGAAATAAACGTTCTTTTCAGCTCTGAGCTAACAGAGAACTCCCAAACAGACAATCTGTTGAAAAGTCTTCACGGGCCAGATGCTTCAGCAATAAGAGTGCAGGTTCACAGAAAATTTTCCATCCAGCCATCTGAAAACTACAGCTTATTCTGGGAGCAAATCCATCAGAAAAACTAAAGTTGCAGAGGGTTAGGATGCCTGAGCTTTCCAGGAAAAATTCCTAAGAAAATATAAGCAAGGTCACATGAACCAAGCTACTCAAGGAAATTCTGTTTGTTTTCCCTAGTGTAACTAATGATTCAGTTTCTCGCACCCAGGAATATACACAAACATTAGTGAGAATTTTAAATTGCTACAGCCCCAAAGAGAAGCCCCAAGACATATTGAAGATTCAGTGTTTGGTTTTTGATAGTGATCAGTGCACCCACTGCAGCCAACCCTTTGCTCACAGAAACGTTGCTGCAGTTGGTTCAGAAATGTCTTGATGAGGACAGTCAAAAGGAACATCAGCTGTTTTTCAGAATGGCAAAACTGATGAAAAACGGCTTAGATCAAAACTGTGCTGGAGAAGAGTTCAGTTACGGTGCTCCACATTGTGTTAAAATATGGCTTTCATCCACTGTTGGACTAACATATTCAAGTGATGTATGATTTTACATGTACCTAAAGACAAAACTGATGACTTCCACTTTAGAGATATTGCAGAAGCTCAAGATTAAAAGCATCACTTGGAGCTTTTTCTGATTTATAGCTCATTCTTTTTACTTTTTTTCTTGAAAAAAGGGGTGTGTTAATGAGTACTTTTGTACAATGAGTGAATTTGTCCACTATACGTGAGATAAGCAAGATACTGTTCCAAATTCAGCATGCCTATTCCTCTATTTCTGCCATACCTAATTTAATATTTCATGGTTTTTTAGGGGCTGGGGATTCCCATGTTAACACAAGTCCATGGCTGCCTGCATTCTCCCTTTCTTAAATCAGAGTAAGGAAAGGCACAGTTCTTGACCACTCATATCAGAGAGAGTTTCAGCATCGACTTTGAGAGGAATCAGGTGAAATTTGGAAGACAGACTGCTGATGCTACGTATACCAGATGGATCAAGACTTCAGGCTGAGGTGAGGTCAGACAGGGCACTAAACATCTTTTATCTTGTCTTGCCTTAGCTGAAAGTAGCTCCTATACAAGGACATTTTGCGGTATTTTTAAACTATTTTTCTTCTCTAATTTTTTTACTGAAGAATTAGAAACTTGCGAACAATTCTATTCTTTGGTTTATAGAGACCCAAGATGCAAGGAGTGGGTGAAAAGGAGTCGTCAGCTGCATCTCCACAGGGTGCTGCACTGGGAAACTGTGATTAGAATTAATTCTCCTCTTCTCCAGCACAGCAGTCACACGATGAACTCAGAGGGACCACGAAGCTGACAAATCTGTGGAGTATGCTGCACACTCCCTGGGGTCCTGAACAGTTGCAGGTGGCTTCTTATGTATGAAAGACAGTGATGTAAACCACTTACAACTGAACTCCTGTTAATCTGACCTGTTTTACTGGTGGTGAAATTTTCTTTTATTCGCTGTTCCATCAGGACATGACTTTTTAAAACACACTGAAAGAGGCCCTGATGTGGATATATTTGAATTACAAAAAGCATGTGTTTTCCATTTCAAAGAATGTCAGTCTAAGCATTTAATTGAGAAGTAGGTACATCTGGTGTTTTAACTAAATACATTGTAGTTGTTGTCAGCCTTTCCAAGCAAAAATGTTAATTTCCATATAGCCACAAATTCCACAAATTACAAGCACAAACCATGTCCACAGTGCCTCATAGTTGCTTTAATCCCAAATCCAAAAACATGCCATTAGTTTTTTTTTTCCTTGGGTCTATGTGTCAAAAAGAAAGGAAGAAAGAAGCAACAGCACGAGAAGCAAACTAAATGTTCTTACTTTTCGTTTTTTACAAGAATGGATTTTGAATGTTTGGGATCAAAAAAGCCCAGAGCACATCTGTAAATGATAGCTCAGATCTCCTGAGGAAAATTGATTCATTGGTCTTATTACCTCAACCCTGTGTGCCTGCCTGGAAATGAAATAAATAGATAGCTTGCCAAGACGAAACATCAACATCCAGAGTCCAGAGTTTGACTTGGGATGCTGTAGACTTAGCTCCCAAACTGGAATGGGCTGCTGACCAAGGCTGATAAAACATCTTTCAGGATGAAACAGAGTAAAAGCTAAACTGCATAGCCCTTGCAGCTAAACAGACAAATCAGTGGTTTGGCTTCTGTCCAACTGTTACTAAAAATAAAATAATAATAAAAAATAAAAAGTAATAAAAAAATGCTAAACAGTAACTTTTAACGGTGTGTCTTTTTATGTCAATATTTTCCATCTTCACCATTAAAACTAGTATCTGTAGTACAAAGTACATTATCTAGAAGTCATGACCTATTTCACTCCATCCATGATCACCGTAACTAGGTTATGTGAAATCCATAATATACATCTATTACCTGACAGAGAATAGGTCGAAGACTAAGTCACCGCTTTGCTCAGGGTAGAAAGCTTGACAAAGATGCATTTCTATCCACAACAACCAAATTAGCTTCCAGTGTGGCAACTTCTCATCCCATTTTTTAAAACATATGCAGTATTTCACCTAAACTTCATAAACAAACCACAAAATTTCATGCAGTGGATGCGGACAATGCATAATCCGAAGTAAGGCAGGGTCCCTTTTATTTTTAGAACAAACAGCTTTATTTGAAAGAAATAGCACAGCATATATCTTCTATTATTGGATAATCACTTGTAGCATTAAGATAAAATGAAATGGAGAACAAGTATCCCTGGGATATAGATTTAATTCCTTGCTTCTATGGAAAGGGTGTTTAATGAGTTTCCAGACATGGGACATCATTCTTACCAAACTGAGGTGACAACCTGACTTGAAACTACATGCTATATATATTAACTCTTAAAGTGAAACTCTTTACTGTTGTATCCTGAGCTCTTATGTGTTTTAAGACAGTTATCTTACATTATCAGTCGATAGTTTTAAGAAGCAAGAAATGCAAAAGAATAGATGTCATCATAAACAAATGATAGAGATTAAGAATCCGGTCTGTATGACAAAATAATCCTTAACATCTTGTTTCCAACGTCGCCAGCATGCTGGTTTAATGAACTCAGTAAACTCAGACCATGAAGTTATTATGGAGTTACTGCTATGAAAATTGCTGGGTCATGAATACCTCTCTGTCAGCCCAGGCTGGCTTGACGAGACCTGCCTGACAAGGTGGTCATTAAATCCTAACAGGCAACTACTGAGCATGAAACACCTTGGGGCATCAGGCTGGCCCAGGCCTTGGTGATCAAGGGGGTTCGGGTCTGCAGCAGCGGGCAGTTTGCCAAAGGCTGACACAGAAGCCGAGTGTTAGGGGAAGAGGATATAAACAGAGCGAAGCCCCACAGAGATGGTAAGTGTGTTTAATGAGGGGGAAGAGTGCAGGAGTCAGGTTTGGATCCAGGAGTGAGGTGCTTGGAGGGTGGTGTTTCAGGTGCTTAGAGCAGCCACCTGCTGAATCTGTGAGCGTCCCAGAGGGGAGCTGGTGGGATGGTGCAAGTCCCATGCTCTCAAAACATTGTTCTTTGATCTTCTAGGTGCATTTTTCCCAACTGGAGAGAAGGAATGTCACAACCTGTTTCTGAGATCCTGAATTGTGAGAGCTCTTCATGTGGCAGAGGCGTTATCATGAGGGAGGGTGCTAGTGAGTCTTCTCCAATGTGTGTCCCCACCTCAAGGTCAAAGACTGAAGAACTTCAACTGAGAAGTGTGGGATAAAGTAGAAATGTGACTGTAAACGTAGCCATTGAGGACAGCCCATTGGCAAAGATCTGTTTAATCCTTCCAGAGCTCTGGAGTGCCATGAAGGCAGGTAAGAAGGAGAGAATGCTTACTCTACTGTGAAGGTCAGGCTTTCCTGCCTGTGCTGCTGACCCGTTTGGATTTGCTTTGCTTTGCTTCACCGCAGCAAATGATACAACACTTACGGCTCTGTCAGCAATCGCTGGCCAGTCTTGCATGTCAGGAGGGGAGACCCTCCCATGCATTTGTGACCTCTGGGCTTGATTATTA
This sequence comes from Stercorarius parasiticus, assembly GCA_013396915.1. NCBI lineage: Eukaryota > Metazoa > Chordata > Aves > Charadriiformes > Stercorariidae > Stercorarius > Stercorarius parasiticus. The sequence continues at coordinate 651,718 of VWZL01002396.1, read as the reverse complement.
TCTGCAGGAATGAGATGACTAAGCTAAAAAATGCTCAGCTGGTTCGTAATTCAGCAGATGAACAAGACAGGCTGCTGAGAAGACAGCACCCATGCACCCTGCTCTCTAGAGACGGGTCCCTGTCAAAGACTGAAGTTTTCAGTACCCTGCATCAAAGCCCAAGTTACTTTTGCTGTTAACTTTTCTTCCACATTGGCTAATATTCCAACTGAAGAGGGGAATGTTACCCTCAGCAGTGATATCCGTTGGTATAAAAGGGAGGGGTTGCTCCTCAGTTGGTCTGTGTTTCTGGTTGTTAATCTGTAAATAGCCAGAACTACTGTAGACCTCATTATTTTTACAGCAAAGTGCAGTTTACGCTGCTCCGAGCTACTCCGCTTGCAGTATCAAACAGACAAAGATCACAAAACCATTTCAAAGCCAGAAAATGTGAGGAAAAAGAGTCTTCATTCTCTCAGTAGTGCTCAAATGTGGTCTAAAGTCTGGTCTGACTGAAGGTGAAGTTGGGTGCATATGTATCCACATTAGCCATTAGCTGTTTTCTGGTTTACTCCCAGAATATGCTCTGGAGTGAGCTAGCTATTTCCTTCCAAAAGGAGACCTAGAAACAGTTGACACGATAACTTGTTCCAGGGTCTGTTCCTGGATGCAGCCCACGCCAAGATTGACTCCTTCCATCTAGGACATTCCTCCCACATTATCCCATGTGGTAGAGCAGCACATATCCTTGGTGTCATGCTATGAAAAACACAGCTGTGCCAGACTGCATGCAGCACAACCCTCACATTATTTTAGGCATTGTGAACTGGGAAATGATGACAAATAGTGAGTCTATCCTTGACATAAAGGGATCCCCATAAGAGGGGGATGCCTTCAATTTACAGCTGCAGCCATTACATCCTGGGGAGCGTGGCTAGGTCAATGCTGGCTGTTCCGTGGTGCCTGTAAAGGGCTGAGATTTCTCAGCCATTAACATGGGAGAGATCCTGTGAGACCACTTGTGAGACCACCTTGTCAGGTGTAAAAGACCTTAACCTGTCGGTAAGGTCTTTAACTTATTTGGTATATGGAAGGAGGAGACACCTTTTCTCTTCAAGGCACAAGTGGTAGAAGTAACAAGAATAAGAAAGCATCAGTCAGAAAAATATGATGACACTGATTTGTAGAATTAATCACAGAAAAGTTGTTTTTCATAAAAGTCTCCTGATGGATTCTTTCATGTATTTGGTGGGACAGAGGCATATAATATTCTATCATCAGTAATCCAGCTTCTTTCATAAACGAGCCAGCACATGCTGCCGCCTCATCGCTATCCAGCTGAGGTTCATGTGTAACTGGTTTTAGGAAATGTAAAATAAGCTCAATAAGCATTTTTTTTTCCTGAAAACAATGTGCCATAGTTCCAAGGCTGAGTAGTTTGGGGAAAACTGGTGGGTGTTTATAGCAGTAAAATAACATCTTGCAATTAAATTTCAAGATCTAATTCCCAAAGAGATACAAACTCCATATCTATGTACATATGTATGTCCATATTTAGGGATTGCTTCACTCATCAGGGAAACAGAGCCAGTTGTTGGGAGGCTGGAACATGGCAGCTGCTCAGTAGCTGATACTCCCACATTTTACAACAGGGTGAAGAACAATAACACCCTCAAGAGGGATTAAAATTCTATTTTTGTCAAGCATAGCAGCTCTCTTGCATGCTGTCAGTGACCACTGGTAGCTCACCTGGCATACAGAATTTTAGCAAGTGGGTAAGTATTGATGGTAACACCATCATTTTGCATGAGTTTTTGTTGGGTTATCTCTTTTCTGACTGAAGATACGTCCTTTTAGCTTACAGCTTGTGGAACTCAGTTTCATAACTGTTATTCTCTGAATTTTTGTATACATTCTTATCCTGGTTTTGAACACACAATAAATAACTTCCCATGTTATTGTCCTGAATAAAGATGACGTGATAGTTTACCATAGGTTGTACAATTGCTGCAGGACAGAGATGTATATAGAATTCAAGTGAAAAAAACTCTGTTTCTTAATGAAACATATCATAATAGTATAAAAAAGTATTCTTTGACCATACGGTTTAGTTTCTTGGCAATATTCTTCCTGGCAATAAAATCATCTCCTGTACGGTTTGCAATGACTATTCCAATACTTTTCCAGCTGACATCAGCCAGGCCTGTGCCTCTGTAGCGACACTAAGACTGGCCTATTTATGTAACTATGCCCAGGGAATGCTTCTATATGCTAGTCCATCCACACTTCATTGAAAACTTTGAGCACCTTTTTTTTCCTTATTTAGTGTCAGAGTTATATGCTTTAGATTATAAATTCAGACTTGCACAGTTACTAAACTCACAAGGCACAAAGCACGGGCCAGGTGCAGTTTGCAAACATCAGTAACATGCTTCATATTTAGTTTTTGGATGTTCTAGTTTTTTATATTGTTTTAAAAACATTGGCAAAAGTACAGGCAACAGCATCAAAGCCCTAAAGGTTAGACACTGAAGCCAAATGCATGAAGAACTGTTACCCAACCAACAAGATACTTAGGCAATATGTTGACTCACAAAGGAAGCAAGCAAAACTTTATGTAGTTTCACACAAGCTGAACTGATTTTCACTGCAGTCCTTGTGCTAATCACTTTCCCTCAGATGCAAAAACTGAGCTACACCCCTGCATGTATAAATAAAGGCACATTTTAGTTTAGAAGATAAGGATAATGGTCAAAGTTAAGGGTCAATAAAAAAAAAAAGTTGATAAAAGAAGGGGGAGGAAAAACAAGGGTTTTAATAGTACCAAGTAGCTACATAACGAGGTGTATAAGCATCTTAATGGTAATGAATACCAAGCTTAAAAAATATGTACTGCCATTTTTGCCTACAGCTCCAGTGAGCTAACTGAGAAGTGAGGAAACTTAACATACGCAGCTGCATTCAGAGCACTGAGGAAGGAAGTTGGGTAGATTTCTGGGAATGCTGGAACAGAGTGCTTAAGTAATATGTTTCCTAAAGATAGACTTTATTTTGATTTTGGAAACTAAACCGAAATCCTCTTAAGCAGATATTTTGTATTAACGAAAAAAGTTTGAATGGCAAGAACTTGAGGATAATATGAAAAATCTTAATGTAGCAGGTGTATATTTTAGTATATGAGTTATTAAATTTTCCTATGTTTGATTTTCACATGGTGTGAGCACTGTCATATGTAGCCATTACTTGCATGTTCCCTTTGCTTCTACTTCTTTATTGTAGTTTTCTGCAAGGAAGATTTATGACAAGTCACACTATGGGGATGACTGGCTAAGGCATCAAAAGCAATCTTGCCTTAAGCTTATTTCTATATTGCATAAGATTTGAATCATACCAAATGTTGTCCTTATAATGCAGTCCTTGTTCTTAATAAAGTGCCACTGACTGGTGCTGTGAATGACCAATTTGGGACCATACTTGCTTTCGTTAATGCCAAGAGCAAGCTTGTCATCAAAGAAAGTTGATTCAGATCCTCAGATAAAAGGTATTAGTTTGCCTGTGCATGCATTGCCTTTGATTCTAGGATAGACTTTATAGAAATACCATTTGGATGAAAAGGCTTTGGAAACAAACACTAAAGCAGATAAAACTGTTTGGTTGCCACCAGTCAGTGTGAAATGATGTTTCTGAGAAAAAATCCTGAATATCATGATACTGCCGATACAAATATGGCTCTAATACAGGCCAGGAGCTATTTGAGGAGAAAGAAAAATAGTTTCATTGTTTACTTAAAAAGACTACAAAATGAACAAGTAAAGGACTGTTTTTACCATCTTCTTGCAGGAATTTTGCATCTGAGGACTGTATATTAGTTATTCAGGCTATTATGTCTCAGTCTGGATTGCAAAATCAGGTATGTGACTTTAAAAAAAAAATTACCTCGTGCTTAAAACCCCTAGGTTAAGCCCTGTAGAGATTTTCTGTTGGGTTGGGGAGAGAAGAATTTATTTACAAGTTAGCCATCTGGTCTGGATGCCTACAACACATTTATTGCTCTCCTCATTATGAACTTTTGAGCTTTGTCAAGAAAACGTGTGGAGTCCAGGAAATATTATGCTTTACTACTGAGACTTGTAGGTATATGGTAAAAGTCCACAGGTTTTGATGCCTTTACTACTCTAAAGTTGTGAAATATTTTCATGAAGAATATTTATTTTAATGTTGCATTATGAGTTTCTGGGATTGGTGCTATGAACAGTAATGTCATGCCTTTGTAATGTGCTATTAACTTTTATTATTTATATGCCTTTACAAGTTTTTTTTTCTTTTACTCCTCTCCCTTTATGCAATTTTGTGAATAAATATACATTTCAAATGATTTGTGGAACTCATGAGTTTCTATAAATTGCAGAACTCCCTTATATAAATGGACAGAGTAAAGGAAAAGATCATACAAAACAATTGGCAGAGGTTTGGGGAGGTTATGTAGCCTACATTCAGCCTCAAGAATTCAACTCTGCCATTGCCACCCCTGGCAAATATTTGTTTAACCCCTCCTTAGAAGCTCCCAGTGATAGATTTCACAATCACCCAAGGCAATCTATTCCCATGCCCAGTGATTCTTACAGATAAAAGGCTTTTCCTGATATTCAACCTGAATTTTTCTAGCTGTAATTTGAGTGTATTTCTTTTTGTCCGCTTTCCAAGGACATGAAGAACAGATTATTCCTTTGCGTTTTGCGGCAGCCCTTTCTGTACTTGAAGACTGTTATCAGGTCTTCCTTCAGGCTTCTGTTCCGTAGACTAAACAAACCCAATTCGTTTTCAATTACAGCTTAATGTTACTTAGCTGCCTGCGAGATGTAATATGGAAGGACCGTTTGCAAAGAACACAGCGTTAGCGCAGTTAAAGAAAAGTTTCAGAAGACACACAAAAAGAGTGCTTAGCTCTGCATTTTATGTGCTTCTGTCCCATCTATTTCCTAAATTTAAATTTAGAGCCTTATCTCACACTTACTTACAAGGCTTTTGTTAATTGTGACTCCAGTCCAGGTCTGAGTACAGATTCCAACAGCCCATATAGCCAAGGGAGTACTTTGTTCAAGAGTTTTAATTGAGGTAAGTGTTCACACAAACTCAGTTAAAACTGATGGCTAGAACTGCCTGAAAGAAAAGAACAATGGCTTAACATTGTACTATGGCTGAAAAGGAGGATACTGTAGTTGGACTTCATAGGAAGAATGCCTTTGAAAAAATGAGTTATTCTTTCCATTAATATATGATTTCCCTCACCTTTTTTTTTTCCTTTTTCCTGAAGGGAATTAGGGAGTTCGTAACAAAACTGACAAAGACATTTAATTTGAAAAGAAAAAGTGAGTAAATTTATATCTATTTCTAAACTGTCTCTCATACTTAAAGAAAATATCAAAAATTGTTCTAATCCTATCTAGTGTAAAGACTTATATCTGTGTTAATGTCAAAACTTAATGTTATCAAACCTGCTTACGTTCTTTATGATTCATAGCATTTAAAGTTATCTGGTTTTTGTATTAAAGAAAATATTAGCTACTCACTTTCTCACTACCGTCCAAGTGCTGTGCTTTCAGCTGTGTTTTTCTTTTTTGTTTTTTTAAGGTGTACAACTTAGGGCTTTATGGAATTGTCTTTGTTAAGTGGCAAAACATTTTTGTTATGATCTGCTATTATGCTATCTGTGGTTAGCATAAAAATTACTGGCAGAGTGAAAAATTGGTAAATCTTCAGGTAGAATAATCTGGAAAATTGATTAAGCTGGACCCACACAAAAAAATTATTTGAAGATGGTTTATTTAAGACCATGTTGGGTAATCTATACAGACAAATGGGGAACTGGTTTGGCAGCCAGTAGTAGACTCAGGGATGAGAACAGAGAAGTGACGTGACTTGTCCACTTTGATGGTACAGCAAAAAAAAAGGCAGAGTGGTATGAGTAAGGAAATGGTCTTACTTTTGTGCTTTCCACCTATGAGAAAGGGGCTGGAATTCTGTCTGCAGATTTGGCACTGGATTTGAAAGAAGAGTCTAAAAAATGGGAATACAACTGGAAAATACTACAGCGTACAGTCTTTTTTAATTACAGAAAGATTTAGAGGTGACTTGGCTGCTGCATAGGCATGTTTGGAAAACAGCAGGCATTAAAAGGCTCTTTAGAAGAAAAAGCCATAACAAAGATGCTTTCAAACCAAAGGCAGACAAGTTAAAACAGGAAATGAGGCACGTGCTTTTTGAATTGAGGTAAGAGCAAGCATTGTAACAGGCTGCCCAGGGAAGTGGTGGAATTGTCATTCCTGGAGGTATTTAAAAGACAGGTAGATGTGGTGATTAGGGACATGGTTTAGTCATGGTTTTTGTCAGTGTTGGGTTGATGGTTGGACTCCATGATCTGAAAGGTCCCTTCCAACCTAGGCAATTCTAGGATTCTGTGATTCTAAGAACAATTAAGATTAGCTAACAGGAGAAGTGATAGGCTTTCCATGTCTTTGTGTCTTCAGATGGAGACAAACTGCCTTCCTGTGAGAAGTGCTTCAGCAAACACAAGTAACCAGGTCTGCTGGGGGACAGTGGGTTGACATGGATGGGCATAAAGGCAGTGAGAGCAGATAACAGGTCGCTGTGGCTTAACTTTCTGGAAGTCAGAGCTTCTGGCAGTAAGCTTAAACCTCTGAATTATGAAAGACATCATTAGTAAGTTTTCTATTCAGACCCCTAATCTTGTTATTTCCTTCTACAAAAGTGGCAAGTAGATTATCTTTATCCTTATGCTGGTTAGTTGGTGTCAACAGCTCGCCTTTCACCTTGCTCACACAACCACAGTTTTGAATTCCTCCATTATTTTGTGAACTACCTTGCTGATTCCTGGAAATGTGCTTGCAACAAGGTTTTGTACAGAAGAGCATTCAGTGAGAGATGAGCTGTTTCTCCAAGTGCAGCTCTCAGGCTCAGAGTAATTTGCTGTATATTTCCATGCACTCAAAGCCTGGTGGGTCAGCTGGTGTCACCCCTCAAATTCCTCTCCGGACAGGATTCCAGTGGGAGGAATGAAGAACCACTTCAAAGGGCCACTGTTTTGTATAAGGAGGTCTTTTTCCCACTGATGTGTCAAGCCCCTGGGCCAAACTGTGTACAGCTCCTCTTCCAGAAACAAGAACCACTAACCAAGTGGCAGAGAGCAAGGAATGAGATCCCAACTTTGTCCCCATGATGAGCAGATGCTTTGGAAAACCAGCTTGGGAGCCATCAAGGATATAAATGGTTGTGACACTAAAATAGCAAGTACTGGGAATACAAAGCTGCCTTTGCTTTGCATGATCTGTGATATTCCTACTTGTAGCATTTCCTTCCTTACCCTGTTTTTTTCTTAACAGGATACCTTGATTTTGGGCATTGCTAACACAGATGTTTCTGTGTGCTGAACTCCACTCTTTTCATCTCAGGTTTTCCTTGATGCCTAACAGCAGCCAAAGGAGACTAGTTCCCCCCTGGGTAGCCTTGCCCACGGAAAGGAAACATAACAAGGTGCCCATTTGTCTTGCTGAAGTGACTTGTCAGGATAAAATGTAGCAGAGTTTGGCTCCACCTTGTCCATGCTGATCCCAGACATTTTCTCTGTATGTTAAAGATCTCTAGATTTGTTTGAGGAAAAAAAGCCAGCAAATGCTGGAGTCTTCTTTTACCTTCACTGAAGAGAACTGCTCTCTTCTGTCAAAGACCTCCAGCCAGGCAAAGGCCAGAGTGTCCCTTGGGCGAACAGGGTGCCAATTTTCCAATGAGCTGTTCCCTATCAGGGCTGGAGGGTGCTCATCGTGTGTGCTCAGGCTACATAAATCAGTGATGGTCTCTTTCACTGCTCAGGACTCTCTTATTTCTGTGCTGTAGCTGTGTATCACACAACAGAGGTTCAGTTCAGGCAACCCTTGCCCTGGACACAGAGACCTGCTGCATCTGAGTCCTTCCCTCTGGGGAACTGCTGAGCCCCGTATTCAAGGAGGTTCAGAGGGGAAGGAGATGGAGCAGCCAGGTCCATGTGTACTCCTTCCCTCTTCTCCAGCCAGGGCAGATCAACCAGAAGAGACATCCTGGGCAGGAACAACAGTTCCTCACACAAACGATCCCTGCGGAGACCATTTCTGCAAGGGATATAAAGCACCTCTTTATCAGCTTTTATTCATCTTGTGGAGTCTGTTTCTTGTTTACTGTTACCATTTCCCTTTCCTAGTTCCACCTAAACCCTGTTTTCAGATCTTTGGTTTAGTTTTTTATAAATAACACCTAAAAAAATTATTAGTAGTACCCTCTCCTGTTTCTGCTTTGCTTCCCTTCCCCCTTTCTCACTAGCTCTAGTTTCTGGTTTTAATTCTGTTTTGCTTTTCAGTAGAAATGAAAGACTGATCCTGTCCCCACCCTTTCCTTTCGTGTCACAGCTGGTCCTTGAAATACGATGGAATAATAGTTTTGCATGTTCTCTTCCCTGCCTCCCCTCCCCATCAGAAATGAATTTTGGTATTGTTGAAAGATCCCAGATGAAACTGACAACTCAGGATATCTCTAACAGACCCTATTGAAAGAAAATGTATTTAATAACTTACAAAATTATAGTTGATACTTAATTTTATATTTTAAAAGTGAACAAGGGGTGAAGGAATGCTTGGATCATCACGGATGGACCCAGTATGTGCTTTGTTCTGTTGGGCATCCTGATATTTTGCTGGACTATGTTGAATAACTTCCATTTCTTATCCATCTGGAGTACTGACAGCAAACCTGGGGATAGGAATGGACACCTAAGAGAAGACGACTTTTGTACTGGGGAGGAGGGATTCCATTATTTCTCTTTTATTTTGGACATTGAAAGTGGAAGCTGAAGAGTAAACCACTGGGAGAGTGGGAGTAACAGAGCAATGTTAGCAAGTAAAGATCCTTTATTTTCAAGGTAAGCAGAAAGCGCAAGACATGGCAATACAGCTACGAAACAGATGGGATGGGGTGGATGCACAGCAGAGATATTATTACAATCATCTTCAATGTTACACTTTTTCCATGTGCAGTGTTTACTGAGTGGAATTTAAAGAATCATGCAAACAGCTAAACAAACAGATTTTTGGCATCATTTCATAAAAGAAAGGAGACCGAAGATTAACAAAACAAAAAAGACAAACCCACCCCTTTATATTGCATGAAATTCAAGTGGAACACTGGCTAACAGTTAACACAGTCATGCCTATAAGTGATTTGTAAACTGACTGAAGACACACATGAACACAGTTTTTATTGCAACAGTTGCATGAACAACAGGTGATTATGTCCCAGTCTTGCAATGGGAGCTAGTCCAGTCCTTTGGGGAAGAACATCTGAAGTTGATACGTGGTTACACAGTCTTGGTATTTTAGCTGAAAAAATAGTGCAAACTTTATGCCTGTCCAACAGGAATATGTCTAAAAGCTGGCCTCCATGTATGCAAGCCTAACCTGATGTCCTTTTGGGGAGGAAAATTTCATCTTGGCATGCAGTAAGGGTGTAATTGTCAAGACAGCTTTGTCTCATAGATCAATATGAAATAAAAAATGAAATAAAATATTTTTTTAAAATTGTTTAATTGTAATTCCAAATAGTTATACCCATTTATCACTGTGAGCCCAAACATTACTTCCAGCTGTTCAATAGCAAGTGAAGAGCTGAACCTGAGATCATCCGCTACTGTGCTCACCAACTTATATAGAGTTTCATTATTGTGTGCAAGGACAAGTTATTGTGCTTTCAAACGCCTCTGTCTTCTAATAAATTCTAGCTTAATTCTTCACCAAATCCATGCAGCACTGCAAGTTTTCATGTACAACTCAGAGAAAAGAAAAAGATCTTATTTGGAAAGTCACATAGTTCCATGACTTTCCAGAAATGCTTTTCTGCAAGCTGAATTAAACAACTCTCAAGGAGAGATCCTGTGTGAAACTCAAGGTAGTAGAAGCTAGGAAAACTTGTCCACTTCTTTTTAAATATCCCAGTCTTCTCTAGCACGTGGCGGACTAGTCTGCTTCACGTATGTCTCTCGTGATTTGCAGTCAGAGTTTTTCTTCCAGATGTTTTGTAGCATTCCTTGGAGTATTTGGCAGGAGCTTTATAGATTTAACCAACTCCCATGGAGGAAAGAGTGAGGAGATTGCTCTTGTGGCTTGACTGTGGCATTGTTTCACCTCCCAGGCGCTGTTTGTGTTTACAAACACATATAAGCATAATATGGACTGGTGTAAATGCATAGGAAGTTTCTGTCCTTGCTACAGTGACTTCTGTAGCAAAAACATATGAGGGCAAAATGTAAAAAAAACAGTGCCGTAAAAGCTAATTAATTGGTTACTGTTACTGAAGTGAAGGGGAGAGGCACTATCTGGATGACTTCTATAGCTCAAGTAAATGCAATAGACCCATCTCAGTGTCTTCAAGGTTGGGCTTTGCTTTCCTTTTGTATGCGATGATGAGCTATCACTTACCATGTCTATATTAAAATGATTTTTAGAGTTCAGATTAAGTTCAAATAGTGACTCAATACAATGTTCCAAAACGAGTTATGCTATATTATATACTTTATTCAAAGCCTAAAACTTGACTGAATAAATAAGCTTTGAGTTTGAGTTCACTGTGTTTTGCTTCTTAACCTGCGTTCTCACTGAGTGATTATTAAAGAGTTCAAGCATTTCATAATGAAGCTGAAGGGAAATGTTAAAGTATTATCCTGGAAAATAACATAATATTACAGTTCAGTCAGCTCAAGGAAAGCACAAGCATTTGCTTCTCTTATGAGCGGAGCAACACTGAAAGATATAGACTCTACCTAATATCCCAACGTCTCTTCATTCTCTGTTGAACTGATTTATTACTTTGGCACAAAACTACTACCATGTCTTTAGCTAGCTGTTTGAACTTCATGGATAAGAAAATAACGCCAGCAAAAATTCAGCTCCACACTGCTGCTGTTGATGGCTTGATGTCTACATGAAACACTGAGCAAGTTCATTTCCAAAGGTTATTGAAGATTTCTCATACGGCAGGTTATGTGAATCGCTTTTCTTGGACATTTAAACACAAGACAGCTTCACTCTCTGTCTTTGTGTGTGTGTGCACTTCTAAATATCCCCATGGCTGTTTAGTGCTAAAGAAACCAACACTCATCTAGTTAACATATTAAAAGAGGGAAAAACCTATCACACTGTATAAGCTGAACCTTTCTGCAGCTAGTGATTTATTATTATAATATTAAGATTGTTATGCTAGCAAAATCCTTCTGAAGGTCTGCAGAGTGTTGGAGATATTCATACACATCCAATGGAGATCCTATGAGAGCAATTTTAGGGACTTGCGGTAGCAGAAAATCAGAAACTTTTTTTACCAGTGCTGGGATTGTTGGATATTTATACTTCTCAAGATGAACTTGATGGGAGTGGGGCCTTAAGGCTAGGAAGAGATCAGAGCTTGGATCTTTGCCTTTGCCTGACACTTTTGGCTAACTAGAGAAACTAGGACGGCTGCAGAAGTAAGGGGAAGGCTATGATTTGGAATAGTTTCTCTCCCCTTCTGTAAGTGGTGATAGAAGGACACATCCAGTCCCACGGCCTTTTAGCAATGTGCCATTCTGTTTCCATTCAATAATAAGCTCCATTTCTGGTTCCATGGTGAGAAGTGTAGTTCTTGCTACAGCATACAAGTAATACCCGCTGCAATGGCTAACTGAAAACCTTGCTGTTTGTTAACCATCTTGGGAGTGTCAGTAATTGAGCTTGTGGGTCAGTTCTGGGAGACCTTCACCTTGATGATCACTAAACCTGAACCTGTGGCATTAAAAAATAATCAATTAGGCTATGTATTTTAAACTCAGAAATCTGTTAAAAATTAGAAATCCTTTAGCTTACCCGCTTCAGAAGACAAGGCCCTTAATCTCTGCCAAATGCTAAACTCTCTTGGCTCCACAGTGATCTACCCTTCCTTCTCCACTATAGAAAACCTTTCAATGGCAATCGCTAGTAATGATATATGCAGCCCTATTTATTAAAGTACGTAATACCTTTAATTACAGCCAGTCTTCCCTGCTGCTCAGGTTTGTTCCAGAAGTAACAACACAAGTTGCCAGTTCAGGCACTTCATCTACACAAACCCCAGAGTTTTTTTCTGACTGTGTATTTTATAGCCAAGAAAACTGTCTTTAGGTTTTGCTTACCTAATTCTAAAACCAGTCATTCAGGGAATGGCATATATCTTGCAGATATGAGACAGTAAATCAAGTAATACATAAAAGTTCCTCGGTGACTATATCTCTATCTGTATCACAGTTTTGTCCTGTATAGTCTATGATATGGTGAAGGCGTTCATTGTTCAGTGTTTTTTAAAGGGGGAAAAAAAAGCTACCTAGTCCAAAATGTATGATGAACTTACCAGGTAAACACTTCAGTAAGCTTGGGCATGAAAGTAAGCCACTAGTGTTTAAAAAGGGTTACTTGAAAGTTCTCAATAGTTTCACTCAGTTATTTCAGATTATATTGCTGGGAGCTTTCTACCTCAGCCTGACACACCTAATAAAAAGGACTATGTCCAAAGAAATATTCACTCTCTTCTTTGAAAAAACCAGCAGGCTCAAGTCAAGTTTTCATTATTCAGAGAGCAAATATTATTTTTTTTTTTTAGTTCTTAAGAAATACCTTTGGTTTGGAAAGACACTTCTCTATGACATTTATGGCAAATTCCAACATTCAATATCTGAAGCTAGAAGATGTCCATCCTATCTGGCACACATGCTCTACAACAGTGATACCAATATATCTCAGAGAAGCTGCATGACAAAGCAGGCAGAGGACAAGACAGCTATTCAGGGGACAGAGCTTCTGTTCCTGACCTTCACATTGCTCTGCCATGTGACTGGAGAGGAAAGGTTTCTCCTCTGCTCTAGTTTCTTTGTCTGTAAAAATGGAGATGAATATTCATATTCGCCTTCTGATACAGTCTAGAACATTAATGAATAAATGAAGCTCTTTGAGCTACGCTTATAATCACATCTACACTTCTACCTGGAGAAATTAGTAACGCAAAAAATCATTCATTATACTCTGTTAGGAAATATACTTTTGAGTCATAATCATTACCTGACACTGCTTTTCACTGAAGAAGGTAATTGATTTCTTTTTCAGACTTGAACCTCTGGCTGTTTGTATTGCCAATTAACTTGGATTTCCTATTACAGGTCAGGTTTTATATGATTGTGTGCATTACTAAAAGTCCGCATTTGTACCAAGAATAGAATCAGTGAGACAGTCATGACAGACGATCTTCAAAGTGCCCTTATCAATGTTTCTGAAAACCTCACATCAAAGAAGATATGGGGGATAAAGCTCTGAAGAAAGCTGGCGTGTCTATTCAGATGTTTATTGAGCATCCTCCAAAGCTGAACAGAGCCTTTCCTGCTTAAAAAATTGATAAATGGGTAATGGGGACTAGGTTTGTAAGCCAGTTGATCTCAGGGGTTATTGAATAAGAAGTGGTAGATACAACACTGTGAAGAGCTTGTAAAGTAAAGAGAAGTAGCTTATGTTAATGCAGCAAAAACTGGGGGGGAAAGTGAAGAGAAGAAAATGTTATTTTGAATGCCGTCTGGATGGATATGAGCACTATTGAATTGGATATGAGCACTATTGAATTCCTCAAAGCCAGAGAAAAGGAGGCGCTGTGGGTGACAGAATTGTGATTGTCCCTCGTGATACCAAAGGAAGTAGTAGAAACAAACGGGAGGATTCAGATGTCCCAAGACCTCTGTGAGTCCTGTGTTCTTCAGTAGCCTAGATTTAGACCCATGTTAGTATAATATCTCATTAGACAAATAAACATGTCCAACTTATTTTTTTATTCTAGTACTTTGCTTATCACAGTTGAAAATCTAAAATGCAATTGAAGCATTGAATTGTATCAAATGATTAATAAGCAGATTGTATCATTACGTACATGAACAGGTCATTGACCTATTTTATTTGCCCAGTTTCTCCTTTTCTTTAAGTGTTTGACTTCTGAATATTCTGTCTGCCTGTTTTGGTAAGATTCTTTGTTTGATGCCTTCCCTGTGTTTAGATGCGATTTTGAAACATACTGTTCGTAAAATATGTTCAGAGTGGTTTGCACTTCAAGACTTTGCTTGTAGGAAGACCTTGAATACAATCTTTTAAAATGTTTTTCCTGTCTGGAATGCTATAAGATGGATCTTGGATCTCTGGGTCCCTGCTGCTAGACATCAGGATAAGGAAAAGCTGCAGTGCTGTTTCACCTGAATAAGCTCTTCATCCAGAACTCCAAGTGGACAGCATCACAAGCTAGGAAGGAGCCGTTTTCTCTTATCCATCAATGAAAAGAGAAACTGTGTTTACACTGGTTATACACTTCACTGGCATAGAACTTAATCCCAGACCCTGCTGGTGGGACTGTAAGATTAATTTGAAGTATACAGACTGCAGGACAGGGCAATGATAATGAGCTGAGAGATGGGCACAAGGCTGCTGCTTAGCAGGCATATTGTGATTCACCTCCACCAAGTACTGATGTGGGACTTTTTCTCTTGAGTGGGTAAAGGCATGGGAACCTGACGGCACAAGTTTGTTCCCATTTGTAGAAGGTCTTTTGGAAAATAAAGAGTCAAAGGAAACCAGGAGACCTTATCAGTCTTTTTGATCAGCCACTGCATTGGGCTGAGATCACAATAGCGGGCACAGATAGTAAAGTCACAGGACAGGCCACGGCAGCACTTCCCAGAGGACTGGAGAGAGGCATGTGAGAGCCACTGACACCATCCTGTGGGCTGGTGGATGGGGAAATGTGCGACCGCTGTGATATGGACAGTTTTGCCTTTGGGGCATTCAGAGTAATTGATAGAGATGGCGGTTAAGAGGCTATCAGTGACAGCTCTGTTTGTGTGTGAAAGTTAGTTATTCAGACAACCAGTCCATAAACAGATACTAAAGGGAATGTGCAGTACAAAAACATCCCTAATCCAATGACCGTGAGTACTGTGAGAGCAGGAAGGGAATGGATCACAGATAAGGGTGAAGCTTGAGTGCCTTTTCTGTAAGGCATCTCCTATGCCTACTTTTGGAGTTAATGCTGGATCCAATGTACCACTGGTTTGACCCGTGGGGCATTTCTTATGTTCATTTTGGTAGCTGCTGTGTCTTCTCACACCAACGTCAGTGCAGGATTTTTTTTCCCCACTTTAGCAGAATTCCCCTAATGGGTTTTGCAGGATCTAAGCAACATTATTAATCTTGCCACTTACTCTCCATGTGCATGACATGTTTCTTTAAACTTGCCCTCTCTCACACAGAAATGCCTAGCAACAGGTCTGCCTGTTACAAAACCAGCCCAGATCCCAAACAAAACTGACACCTGATTCTGTGTGAGCCTTATTCTGGGTGAAGGACAAGAGAGCAAACACTTTAAAGTACTCATAAAAGTCATTTGGACGTTATACTAACATGCTTGGTGTGAGAACAATTTTTTGTGTCTTTATTCATTCTTATCCCAATCTTAAGAGTCTTGTTTTTCACTGAAAGCAGTATGGACTAATGTCCTTTCTTACGTCGTTCAGTAAACAGATAAAAAAATGTTTTTCAAATATCTGCTCCATTGCAGCAAATAAAGAATGAACAGCCTTACATATGTTATTGAAATAGCTAGTGGACACCTTTTCTTAAAGATGTGTATCATACCACAAGGGTACCAGCTCCACTCCAGAAGAAACCAGAAACATATGACACTACCTAATGTCTCTACAAATCACACTTTGTAAAGCAACGTTCAGACATGCAGAAAAAGACAACTCCATCAGATTGCCACTGTTTTCAGTATTTACCAGATAGGCAATGTCAAATCTTTAGGAAGATTACTGGGAAAAATTCCTTAAAGATATGAGGAATTAGGCAGATGACAGTTTCTATGATGAGTTTGCTGGGAATCATACCTCATTTTCTGTGAAAAGGTGCATGAATGTATATAAATAAATATATAACCGGATCTGCGGATACCAGTGTGGGGATAATGGTCTTGGAGAAATCTGTGGGAGAATAATAAGGGAGAATTAATTGCCTCTTTAAATAACTTCTTAGTTGCCTTACTGAAGTGGCTTTGAAACTGGGTGGTAGGGCCAAGGCTATTTTCTAGCAAGCACCAGAGTGAGAAGAAGTACTTTTCTTGGCTTGCCTGTTTAAATGAGGACCAAGGAGGACAAAAGCACTGTTGCGTTATTACTGCCCAAGGCAAGAGGCTTCAGACTGAGTAGGTCACAGCAGCAACTGGAAGGAGCAAAGTAGAAGCTGAAACAGCCAAAAGGGAAATCCTTTTTCAGGAGCAGAAAGCTGGTGTCCCAAGAGCCAAAAAGCATTGGTCCTAATCAAAAAAGAGAGGTGTTGTTTGGAGTTTTCATTCACACAACAGGTAGAGATACAGGTTTGTCATTGTGCTTGAGGCAGCTGGGACTGTGTGTGGATCTTGCTTATCTGGGAATCTGAAAGAAAATCAGAATAGTCTACTCTACCAGTTTAGTTTATCTTTCCAAAGTGGGTAGGAGAGAGAGCTGTAAAGGACATAAGAATCACCCTGGATAGAGGTTTTTTTAGACTATAGAGGCTATCTAATATTTTGTAGAGGCCCTTCTCTGCTTGACTAAAAACTTTACGGCTGCTTTTTTACATCTGATGTCGTGTAAAGAATGGCATGAACTTCTTTAGTGTCTGCTTTCAGTATGCAATAGTAATTATAAAATAAGAGTATTGACTTACAGCACAGGGAAAACAAACCACCTTAAAAAGATTTTGTTCTCATGATTCAATTAAACAACACAAGAATAGCCAGAAGTAATTTTAAGCTCTGTATGTGAAATACACTCTCCCACTACATCATACAATCCCATCTTTCTGTCCTGTGACAATGACAGGGAGCCTGAATTAATCTGGCTACTTTCAAAGCAAAAATGATACAGATTCAATGAATGGTACCAGTCATAGAGCTACCGAGGGAAGAAGCAGTCTGACTTGTGTGATTATGTTTATATAAGTCTTGGATTTCTTACTAAGTTTCCAGTTACTATGGAACTGTCAGCACCTGCCAAAAAAGTGCTCAGGGTGTCGCAATCATTTTATCTTACAAATGTCCGATGTTTCAGAGCACAGAGAACTGGACATCCCTAATGCTTTTCCCTCTGGTTTGCAGAAATTTAGCCTTTATAGATTTGACCTGACATTAAATATTCCAGACATCCACAAGCATAGGAAGACTTCAGTTAAGATTTTCTTTCCTTCCTGTCAAAATAAGCATATCTTTTCACAATGTGTTGTGTGCTTGCAGTGTCTGCATTTTCAGGTGACATTGTTAAACCAGTTTACCTGCATCAGGAGCTGACTCAAACTCCAATCAAAGCATAAACCCATCCTGTTGTTGTTTGAGGGTAAACAAATGTGCTTACAGTAGGTAGTAGTTCTGTCAGACACTTCATATCAAAAAGAGCTATCACAGATGATGTGTACTCAGATTACTCTTCCATCTATGATTATTTTGCATTCACAGCAGTCCAAGCAAATGACAGCATTTTCTTGAGATAAAATAGAAAATAAAAGGGGGGGGCGGAATTTAACAAGAAATGTGTGTGAAGTCCAACATATGTTGTTTGGGCACATTTGGGACATACGGAGGAAACTCCCTACCCTGGTTCGGCCCTCATATTATTATCCACTGCTGATATTTCAAGTAGGTAATGATGAGATAGCTACCAGAAGTCTAAGGGCAATGAAGAGAGACTTTGGAGCCCTGGGACGGCTGGTTAAGGGATCAGGAGCACAAGTAGTGTTCTCCTCTATCCCACCAGTTGCAGGGATTGATGAGGGGATAAACAGGAAGAGTCAGCAGATTAACTCCTGGCTCAGAGACTGGTGCAACCAGCAGAACTTTGGTTACTTTGGTCATGGATTTGGTTACTTTGGTCATGGATTGATATAGAGGACACCAGGCATACTGACAACAGGTGGGGAAAGCCTAACCCAAAGGGGAAGAAGGATCCTGGGACAGGAGTTAGCAGGACTAGGGCTTTAAACTAGGTTTGAAGGGGGACGGGGATGTAACCAGAGTGACTAAAGTGGTGCCCGGGGGCAGCATGCCAGTACTGGTGTGTAAAAGCGCTAGTAAAAAGTCTTGCAGCCTATTGCAGTGGAGGTGGGAGATGATGACCCATGTGCTAGCAAAGACATGAGGAGAAGTGATAGGTTGGTGACTGGAGAATGTCTGAATGCAGACAGGTGGGAATAAGGGCTTGTCCCTCCAAAAAAGTGGCAAGGCAGTTAGCCCAGCTGAAGTGCATCTACACGAATGTACGCAGCATGGGCAACAAACAGGAAGAGT
>VWZL01002396.1:381478-632710 GCA_013396915.1 Stercorarius parasiticus | reverse complement strand
AGACCAGCCTAGCTAAATAGAGAGCTTTGGCTGGACCTCAGGAAAAAAAGGAAAGTTTATGATCTTTGGAAAAGGGGGTTGGCTACTTAAGAAAAATACCAAGATGTAGTGAAGCTATGCAGGGCGAAAATTAGAAGGGCCAAAGCTCAAGCAGAACTCATCTTGCCCACCACGGTTAAAGATAACAAGAAGAGGTTCCTTCAGTATGTCAATAGAGAAAAGAAGACTAGGGAAAATGTAGGCCCACTACCGAATGAGATTGGCGCCCTAGTGGTGGAAGAGACAGAGAAGGCAGAGCTACTGAATTCCTCCTTTGCTTCAGTCTTCACTGCTAAAGCTGTCCCTCATGAATCCCAGGCCCTGGAGGCAAGGGGGATGGTCTGGAGAGAGGAAGAGTTTTCCCCAGTAGAGTAAGATCAGGTTAGAGACGACTTGGCCAAACTGGACATCCGTAAGTCCATGGGCCCTGACAAGATGCACCCGCGAGTGCTGAGAGAGCTGGCAGGTGTCATTGCTTGGCCACTCTCCATCATCTTTGAAAGGTCATGGAGAACAGGAGAGGTGCCTGAGGACTGGAGGAAGGCCAATATCACTCCAGTCTTCACAAAGGGCAAGAAGGAGGACCGAGGGAACTACAGACCGGTTAGTCTTACCTCCACCCCTGGGAAGGTAATGGAGCAACTCGTTCTGGACGTCATATCCAAGCACGTTCAAGACCAGGAAGTTATTGGAAGTAGTCAACATGGATTAACAAGGGTAAATCATGCTTGACCAATCTCATAGCCTTCTATGATGTTATAACTTGTTGGCTGGATGAGGGCAGAGCAGCAGATGTTATCTACCTTGACTTCAGCAAGGTTTTTACACCGTCTCTCATAAAATCCTCCTTAGGAAACTGAGGAAGTGTGGACTAAATGAGGGGACAGTGGGTGGATTGAGAGCTAGCTGTGTGACAGGACTCAGAGTGTTGTGGTTAATGGAGCAGGGTCAAGTTGGAGACCTGTAACTAGTGGTGCCCCCCAGGGGTCAATACTTGGACCAGTATTGTTTAACGTATTCATCAATGACCTGGATGAGGGGACAGAGTGCATCCTCAGCAAGTTCGCTGATGATACCAAACTGGGTGGGGTGGCTGACACCCCAGAGGACTGTGCTGCCATCCAGCGTGACCTAGACAGGCTGAAGAGCTGGGCAGAGAAGAACCTAATGAGGTTCAACAAGGGCAAGTGTAGGGTCCTGCACCTGGGGAGGAAGAATGTCAGGCACCAATATAGGTTAGGAGTGGACCTGCTGGAAAGCAGCTCTGAAGAAAAGGATCTGGGTGTCTTGGTAGACAGTAAACTATCCATAAGCAAGCAATGCGCACTTGTTGCCATGAAGGCCAATGGAATTCTGGGCTGCATAGGGAAGAGTGTGGCCAGCAGGTCAAGGGAGGTCATTCTCCCCCTCTACTCTGCCCTGGTGAGGCCACAACTGGAATACTGTGTCCATTTCTGGGCTCCCCAGTTTAAGAGATACAGCGAACTACTGGAGAGAGTCCAGCATAGGGCAACAGAGATGACTGAGGGATTGGAGCACCTCCCTTAAGAGGAAAGGCTGAGAGAGCTGGGACTCTTTAGCCTGGAGAAGAGAAGTCTGAGGGGAGACCTTATTAATGTTTACAAGTATATAAAGGGTGGGTTTAAGGAGGATGGAGCCAGACTCTTTTCAGTGGTTCCCAGTAACAGGACGAGGAGTAACGGGCACAAGCTGGAACATAGGAAGTTCTGATCAAATATGAGAAAACACTTCTTTATGGTGAGGGTGACAGAGCACTGGAACAGGCTGCCCAGGGAGGTTGTGGAGTCCAGTTCTCTGGAGATTTTCAAGACCCATCTGGATGCAGTCCTGAGTAATGTGCTCTAGGCGATCCTGCTTTAGCAGGGGAGTCGGACTAGATGATCTCTAGAGGTCCCTTCCAACTCTGAGAATTCCGTGATTCTGTGATTCCGTGATTTGTTCTACAATCAAAAACCAGCAACTGGGGTTGCCAGTTTAAGAGGTGCCATTGTGGTGGAATCTGCAACAGAGGTCAACGGAAAAAGATTGAGAATTGAACAGCACAAGTGCAAGCAGGATTCAGATTTCAACCCTTGCTCCTGGTCCTAGAGGTAGCATAGAAGTCAAATGTAGACACAGAGGTAGAGAGAGAGAGATTTGTGAGATGTTGAGTCACTGTCGCCTTATTTGGATGCCCTGGCAAACTCATAAGGGAAACAGAAAAAGTCAGAGCTGTGCATTTAAAAATGCATGCATTTGAAATTAAGTTTCTGTGTTGAATAAAGTAACATGCCTTTTATTTTTATTCACACATATCTCTAAGAATGATGACAAGCGCAACTCTTTAAGGAACATTTCCACAACTTCAGGATCTTGACATGAGATGTTGAAATTTCATACCAAATTCAATTGTATTTATATGCCCATTTCTAAAGCAGACATGGTGTTTATAGACAGGTTCTTGGTGATGTTCTTGAACATATAATTTCCTGTGTAAATTGTGTATGAGACTAGGATGAAAATTGCACATGCACTATTTGTTTCTCCAGACATGTGCACTTAGGTCTGGAAGAGAGGGAGCTGTGGTGGTCAGAGGTACCTGGAGGTTGCAGTGAGGATAGGGTGTAAGAACTCCTGGGAAAGGCAAAGATGTAGGATTGCACTGAGGAAATGCAGGGTACAAAGGCACTATTTACTTCGTCTAACATCATACTAGACTTTCATGTTAAGTGGGTGCTGCCATGTGTTCCAACAATTTTTTTTTCTGCTCTTTCACATAACAGTGGTGGAGAAACAGTTGGTGGTGCAATTTGCGCCCTGGGGATGTGTTATGATACCTTTCCACTCTGTTTTTCATAACAGAAACATTTCATAGTAAGAAGACACCAAGTATATCAATGACAAAGTATTGCACCTTTGAGGCTGTATATAGTCTTCTATTTGTAAAACTACTGCATCTTCCTAAAGAGGTTCTTTCCTCCTAGGTAGGTTTAGCAAGAGCTATGTGTGTGTGTATGTGTGTGTATATATATACACACACACACACACACATATATATGCACACACTAGATTGTTTCTACATGTTTCTTCATGTAGAAGCAAATCAATGAAATTATTTATAGTAGCCAAAGCTTAAATACATTAGAACTTCTCAGTTTTGCAAGATGCTGTGATTTCACTGGGTTCATTCCAAATATCATGTACAAACAGTGTATCTCCCAACATGCCTGAAGTGTTTGCTGATCTGTAGCGTTCATATTTCATGAAGAGTTGTTATAAAGAGGAAAATGTTACGTTCTAGTGAATTGTGGAAGCACAGATTACTGGGAAATGCTAGGAAATTTAAAACCAGACAAGATATGGGGATAGAGGGGTACATTTCTTAAGGGACAAAACCAGAAAACAGACACAGGAATGAAGTTAGTGATATGAAATTCCTCTTGTGGAAAATAGTCAGATTAGCACATCTGATTTATATTACTGAAATTATTGTAGTCATTTAATTTTAAGGAAATGTTTAAAGTAGTTTCCATCCTGGTGGAAATCAAGAATATCTTGTATTTTAGTAAAATTGAAGGGGGTGACAAGCATGAGACAGTTAACCTGGATAGTTGCTATGTCAAAACTGTGCAGTAGATGAGCTCTGGAGGTACTCTCAGTGCTCTCTCTTGATCATGGAGCTCAGGGACCTACTGGAGTGCACTGCAGCTCTTGATTCTGTACCAGTGTTTCATTCCAAAGGCAAACCTTTTGGACAAAGGGCTGGAGCATGGGCAGGTCATGGACAACCACGGAGGCAGAATGCAACCAGGGTTTGCACAGGGGACCAGGACCACAGGGTTTGCTGCACCTGCCAAGACTGCATCTGCCACGCAGTCTTGACTCAACTAGATTGACCTTACAGAGTGCCTTTGCCCACCTATAAAAAAGAATGTGAAAAATTTGGAGAGAATCCTAAAGAAAATGCACTAATTATGAGCTAGGTAAAAGTAATAGGTGCTTTAAGGTGAACTTATTAACTGCTCCAACATTGTGCCAGGTTGCTGAAGTTACATTCAGCAAAGCACCCTGATGCCTTTAGCACTGCCTGTTCAGCTGAATGGCATGTGTCAACCATCTCTTCCTCTTGGAAAATTAATACATGTATTTTTATGAATGTGGGACATTTTTGCAATGTATATTTGGTGTAGAAAAAACCCTTTCATCTGACTTGTTTGCATAAAGATGTTTTTGTACATGAGCCAATCTCAGTGGGGAAAATGCTATAAATCTTTTGGCAGTCTGGGAAACAGTCTCAGAAGAAATATTTGTAATAAGCAATATTTGTTTTATATCTATTCTTGGCAAGAGAGTGGCCAAAGAAAATTTCCCTCCTAGGACACAACCTGCACTACTATTTGCTGCCGTAACATACTGAGGACATTTAGGGTGACATAGTTGAAAAACTTCTGTCAATATTGACGTCTTTCAGAATTTATTGCTACAGAATACAAAATGCACAATGTTTGAAGCTGAGGAGATTGTTTCTTCAAGAGGGCTTAGAACTTTAAGAAATTGCAATAATTTTGCTTGCCATTTAGATAGGTCAGTACTGCCCCAATGAGTTTAATTTACAGTGGAGGTTACATGCTGAGCTCTGTAGCTGTGGTTCACAAAAATGCAATAAACTGATTCAAGCAGATTCTCTTAGAGATGCGCCTCCATTATTTCTGCAAAAGACTAAGCATTAAACTATGCTTTTGGAGAGTTTCTGCCTAGGACTCTACTGCTGGTGTTCGTTTCACTGATGAAGCAGTCATTTACAGATTTTCGCACTTGCTCTTGTTTTCCCAGAAGCCAAGCTGACTAAACAAAAGAAGACCACGATAATTTTTGGACAGGTGAGAAAAAAAAGAGTATTTGTCTTAGCCTACCCTTTTCTTTAAAAATTCTTCAGAAAATGTAGGTCATCACCAATACAACACATTTTCCTCATATCCAACTGAGCTGCAGCGTGCACGGCTAGTTGAAAATGGAAGTAGTTTAGACTTGTGCCTGCAGAGGACTATATTTAAAGACAGATGTGCAGAAATAATACAAAATAAATTCAAGCATTACCTTGCATGTTTTTAAAGCACAGTCACCAAGGTTTGGCTCAGTACCATTGTGCTTTATCTTAAGGTGTCCCTTGTTCATTGCTCTCTTCTCCACAGGGAGCTCTTTAGGGGGGCAGGTTTTATGCTGTTTAAGGCTTTCCAATTCAGATCTTGTGAGTGCTTTCTTTGAAAGGTGAATCTTTCACAGCATTATATCACAAGCAGTTAAATGGCTCGTCCTGCCACTCTGGGGTTTTCACAGAGCCCCATGTGTGCTGCCTGAGTAATGTCCATGAAACAGTAGTATCTAGTGCACCAAGACCCCAGGACAACCTACTTTTCCCTTTGAAAATTATTCAAACAGGAAGAAATGGCAATGGATGCCTGTGATATTTGCTCTTCACTACTAAAAAGGGCCACGGGATTACTTGGCTCTTATGAAAGCTAACTGTAGTCAGAAGGGAAAGCCAGCCGGGGTTATAGGAATACTGAAGAGAGCAAGCCGTTACCCAGCAAGCAATATGATATTCTGTTCTGGCTGACGTGCAACTTGATTATGACTAACAGCCCCCTGCATCCTGACATTCCAGTAAACTTTATAGGTTAAATGGGAAAAAAAGAAAGAAAATCTACTAAGCCAAAGAATAATGGAAGTAGACGTTGGTAGTGAAATTCTTGTGATTTTTAAATTCTCTTTATGGTGTCATCTGGCTTTGGTTTTCCAGCTGAAGTGCCAGATTTTCAAACGGTCTGTTACCTGCATGGTTGATATAAATACATATACCAAAGTATACTGGTGAGCCAGTGAACTTTCTCCTTTCTGTTAGAAAGATGTGCTGAGATGGATTTGTTAGGTAGGAATTTCATCTGCTGGAAAAATATTTGGGTCTAACCTAGAGTTCACAGTCTTTGGGGCACAGATTAGGGCTGCTTTACTGTTGTAGAGATCTGAGCACCCTTCTAACACTGCAGAAATCACTTATTATGTGATTTGTGAGCTCAAAAATTTAAAACCCGTGACATGCTAAATGCATCTATTAGATTTGGGCCTTTCATAGGGCATGCAGAGCTGATTAGGAATTAGAAAATCAGTAGAAGAGGGCTGGTCTTACTATAATGTCTGTTTGATTTTAATTTCATTTTATTTACAAACACCCTGAAGCCTATTAAAAAAGCAGTATCTACCCACCACAAGAGGTATTGTAAGAAGATGTCTCCATTTGGCACGCATATTCGGTAGTATTACCTATGGTTAAGCCTGCTTGATGTTTCCCATGATCAAACTCTTTTTAACCTTGCTTTTAAAGTTGATTTTAATCTTGCCAAGCTAGGACTAAAATTTTCCATGCCATAACTTTGCCTCAGGTTGTGTTTTATATTTTATATTTGGAAAAAATCAGTCTTGTGTGAGGGTAAGGTAATAATTTTGGTGTTTCTCTTTTGGGAAGCTTTACAGTTCTATACTTTGATAATGAGGCTTGAAACTTGCCTTTGCTGGGCACCTTGTGATTATCTGTCCCAATTCACCTCTTAGTTATTGTAATTTATACACAGTTGGGAGACTTTGCAGAGCTCAGCGGTCTGTCCTTGCTTGTCATGCTTAGTTCCTTCCTAGCTCCTAGGAAGAGCTGGACTTCGCACATGCACTTTCCACAGGATGTTTGGTCATGCTCCTCTTGAAAATGATACCTCACACACAGTCTGGGCATGAGTGCTTGGTTCCAGTTTGGTTACTGGGGCAGAAAAAAACTAATGTCTGCTCATAGCCACCTAGTTGTGGAGGCAGAATCTGTCTGGTGTGACCAAAAAGCGAAAGAAGTGAGAAGCACCAACAAAATAGCCCCAAAAGGAAATTCCTTCTAAGGAGTTAAAAACAGGTTGTGCGTAGTATGCAGTAATGAGCACAATACAATAGCCAAGTGACAATAGGGGTCCAACAGAAAATGATTGTGTGCATTCATGTAGTGAAAGCCTGTATTACCTGATTAAGTTTGCCCAGGCAATTTTCATTCTGGCCTTCCTCAACTTCTGAGTACTTGGCTTTGAACCAAAGAGTTCTTCAAGTTCTTCTAACATATAATGTGTCATATATAAATGATGCCTTTGTTTTGAAGTTCGTCATTTCACTGCTTCCTCCTCTTCACTGAAGAAAAACAAAAGTCATTAAAGATGAGCATGAGCAAAGGAAAATATATTGGTAAAAAGTACTTTGTGCAGAAGTTGGAGTTAGGGATTGGAATCCTCAGGTTTTGTAGCAGCTGAAAACAACATGGCACTTATGATATGAGGAAGAGGATAGCTGGACTCTATCCTCATCAAATCCTCCTCTTTGACATGCAGAAGCACTTGCATGTTAGCTCCACAACAGATTTCACAGAGAAGCTGCTGGCTCACTCCAAGCTTTCTCTGAAACACTTGAAATGGTCATTCAGAGTTGTTTATTTATGAAGAGCACAAAAAACCCCAAACCCTTACAAACCAATCATTAAGGATAATGAGAAAAAAAAATATCATAGGATTATACGAGAGTCGAAACAGCTGCAAAAGGAACAGAATTTCTGGGCCGGTAATTTTGACCTTGTATCAATACTGTCTTCATTTGCATTTTTGCCGCTCCTTATTGTGGCCAGTGAAAATGTGATCTGCCTGCCCCTTCTACGTAGGAGTAAGCTGGAAAGTTCATACAGTCCTACTATTCATTTGCTTATAATTCAAAGTAAGCTTCAAGTTAACTAGTAATTAAAAGATAAATTGATCTGATGTAGGCTGGTCCAGAATGACTTTTATTAAGTAAACTTCTTTTGTGCTTATTGATGTTTTTGCTTCTTTTCCTTTTCAGCCTGTTTTCACTTTGTTTAGAGAAAAAGAAAAGGCAAAAAAAAAAAGGAAAAGAAAAAGAAACAAAGGAAAAAAAAAGCCCCAACATCTGCTTCCTGCATTGGAGGGATTCCTGATCCAGTGGAGTGCGGGCTCATTTGGCACACCTGTGTATTGCGGGACCCTCAATCAAAAAAGAAGCAGCAGTCCTCTGTTACGGGATTTCGTGCTTTAAAAATGGACACACCAGCACAGTACACAGAAGAAGGCACAAAATAGAGAACAACATATACTTTCCTCTTTAGTGTCCAGATATACTTTTTCTTAATTTCAATTTGCTGGAGCAGGGCATTTGTGTGGAAGAAAGCAGACTGGGCTTCGTGTCAGAAGACGGCTGTATAGACCTAGCTATGCCACCCCCTTTCCATTTCTTCTTCCCCTCTTCCCCTCTTTTCCCTTTCGTTTTTACAAACTAAGATTCTCCTTGAGTTAAGTCTCCTGATGTTGGTTCCACATGTGTACAGGTGTTCACGCACCTGTGCACACATTTTGGCTTCCAGTCCCTGTATTGACTTACCTGGCCTACAATGCCTCGTGTTTCATGCTGCAGAGCTGTACGACTGCTACTGTGACTCAGATTAGAGCTCCTTACTGTTTTGATTCCACTCTGCCAGAAAAACCTTTGATCCACCCTCTGAGTTTATTGTTTATTTTTCCTTGATCCCAGTGTTAGCTTGTTTTTTAGTAGCTCTTAGTTTGTTGTCCATTAGCAATCTGTTAAACTGCTTCTGAGTGCTCTGTCTTCAGAAAGGCTTGCATTTGAATGATTCCCCACTTGAAAAGAGGCCACACCACAAACAGATGGATACTTAGTGTATCTGTGTGGGCTAGGAAAACCTCATAGCCTTTATCTCATCAGCCCCCAAACCAGAAAAAGGGACAAGGGTTCATTTTTGCTGCCTAAGCATATGGGGACAGTATCTGACCTGAGAACTTGAGCTATGCTTAAACACGTTTGTTGGAGACAGAACTGTAAAATGGCTTTTCAGTCTTGTACAGGACTTGTACAACTGTCCGGACCAAGCAGAGAGAAAAGTTCTCATTGAACAAGGTAGAAATCCAAGGAAAGTCTCTCTCAAAGGGGAATGGCTCACCTACAACCCCCTCCCATCAAAGCTGAACACTCATTTCTATATTATAGTTCCAAGAGAAGCCAACTGTGATGAAGGCAGATGTCATAGAGATCATCACCATTGTAAGATCTGACCTTCTCAGTCCCTTGCTCTGCAGCACTGCGCTTTCCTGTGGTCTCCTTGGCATCAGGCTGTCTCTGTGCTGCCTGTCACACCAGCTCGTTACCCAGGACAGACCCCCTGGAGACAACAGGACCATCTGACTTCCATACATATTGTCACATTTCAGATGCTCCTCTGGAATGCTGTTCACAAGTATATGAACTATTCTAACAGAGGCATTACTCTGGTACTTTAGTCACTCTCCTGAGATACTCTCATAACTGAAGTGGTTCTGTGATTTGTGATCACAGCTAGTGGAGTCTCTGCAAAGAAAGCTACTGGAAGGAGGGTGGGAAGTAGCCAGTTATAGAGATCAAAGTGCTTAAGGATATGCTGTCTGTCCTCTGTTTTTTGACCCTTCCTGCAGTCCCTTGGAGCCCTAGAATCCAGATTATTGAACTGCATCATAATTATGCTCTAGAAATGAGGCACAGAAGTCCCAGGAAAGCATGTGCTATGTAGAGACCAGCTATTCAGAAACCTCTGCACTAGCAAAATGTGCATCTGAATGGGACATTTTAGGTACTCCAGTAACCATGTCAGCAGAAGACTCTTTATTCTCTCAAAGTACAGTTAGATCTGCTGTATTTTAGGCTTGTCTTGTAAAATCTCCCACTAGACCAGGTAAAGCCCCATCCAGCCTGGCCTTGAACACTTCCAGGGATGGGGCATCCACAACTTCCCTGAGTGAGCTGTTCCAGTGTCTCGCCACTGACTCGCCATTTCTTCCTAATATCTAATCTAAATCTCCCCTCTTTCAGTTTAAAACCATTACCCCTTATCCTATCACTAAACTCCCTGATAAAGGGTCCCTCCCCATCTTTCCTGTAGGCCCCCTTTAGGTACTGGAAGACTGCTATAAGGTCTCCCCAGAGCCTTCTCTTCTCCAGGCTGAACAATCCCAAGTCTCTCAGGCTGTCTTCATAGGAGAGGTGCTCCAGCGCTCAGATCATCTTCGTGGCCCTCCTCTGGAGTCGCTCTATTGCAGTGTCTATTGGAGGTGGAGTTTGGTCCCTACAGCTTTAGGTTAACACGGAACTGGGAGTGTGGTAGAAACAGGGGTGATTCCCCTCAGAAATTATCTTCTGAGTACCAAAAGGTAAATCCTCTGGGCAAACATAGCACGGGACCAGAAACGTGGAAAGAGTTCTACGCAGATAAAGATTTGTATATAGTTAGAGGTCTGCAGTGCTGTAGCTGGAATATAGAACATCCAGGGGAACTATTGAATGTGAAGGTGTTGGAAAGTTTGTCAAAATTAATGATTTATGTATTTTATTCTTCCGTGGAAGCATAGAGAGTAAGCTGGAATGGTGCCCAATGGGTCATCTAGTCAAACTTAGTGTAGGATTAGTACTACTTATGGTTTTCCTGTGACACGTTTGCCTGACTTGATGTCTTGGAGGATTTCACACTTTTCCTGGGCAGTTTACTGTGGTGTTTTAGTATGTTCCTGTTTAAAAGATCGGGGAAGGTTTTAAATTTGTAATATATCTCTTCCAAAAGGACTGAGAAAAGACGTTCTTACTGAGGTATCTTATGCTTGACTTGTCCTTCATCAAATCCTGCATGCCACACTAGAAAGGCAGTTGCAACAAACGGTTAAATTCTGTCATGTGAGAGGTGTTTCTTACAAGTTAAGTATAAGCTTGTTACTCTTGGCTCCATTTATAGAAATAGGCATCTTTGAAGGGTAATTAATCTTTCCTTTTCATCCACTCAACCTTTGGGAACTGGAAACTCATAATTTCCTACAGTTACTTCCTTGAATAAAACCCTTGAATAAAACCAGTACCTCCACATGCTTTTTCACGTGTGTTTTGCAGGAGTATGTAGATAACAAAGTTTGGGTTGTACATTTGTGGAAACAGTGAATTTAAAACAAAACCAAATTAATTAATGAAAATGTAGGGAAAGCAAGTTCCAGATTCAAGAGGATTTGTTACTCAGAACAGGTGTCTTCAGCTATCAGAGAGCTAAAATGTTATAATGTAGTCTTTATGTTCCCTCATAATTCATGCATTCGGTTTAAATGCCAGATATAAAATATGTTCTATGAATTCTGTCTGAATAATGTCAAAACCAATACACTTCCTAGCAAATTATCTCAGATAAGGGATTTGTTTGGGAATAATGCAAGTTCCTCATGAAAGGAGACTACATTTTTATTTAGGAGTTACTTCCTTTGTCCACAGCAACTTTTCCAAGAGCTCCAAGTGGATATTTCATGCTTAATTGAAAGAAAAATAAAACAGTCTGAAGCATTTATCTTTGATTTCTCTATATGTATAGGACAATACACACTATCTTTTAGATCCTGATTATCGTTGTCAGGTTTTTTTGCGGCTGAGTATATATCCTTTTTCTCTTTTCGTCAAGACCAGAGTCTATAATGCTACTAGGTTGTGCAGACTCACACCTTTCATGCTTTGCTCCACACCCTGGAGGTTTCTCTTTTCATGTTTATATTCCTTCTATCACAGTGTAAAATACCCAAGAGGAGAAAGTGGTCAGTGAGACGGCTGTCCTTCAGGTTGCTACTATAACGTTGTCTGTGCTGCCTCAAATATTGCAAGAATATTTTTGCAAAATTGATTTTACCAAGTGAAGTGAAAAGTTCTAAAAGGTCTACAGTGATTTGATCAGTGTCTTAAAATCCTATCCACAGAAAGGACCTTTTTTAAAACAACTAGGGGTTGTTACTTGGAGTTTCTTCAGTGCAGATTTGAGTTCATTAGAATATTTTTATTGCACACGAGTAACCTTATTCTTAAATGCTAACAGCTGAACAAATCTAGAGGTCAAACCTGTAAACTATTTCACTCTCCAGATACTTGTTTAGCTTCTCTTACTGAGGCTACTATTATATGTTTTGATCATAACTCCAGTAGTTTTATTTTTAATAAAGCTCAAATCTTTTTGTGCAGTGAATAATGTAAAATAATAAATGTTTCTCAACTTACTTCTTAGTTATTTGTTTGTCACCTGCTTGTCTTAGTATTTTCTATATTTCTTCATTCTCAAATTTAGCACTACAATTTGTTTACTCAGCATTAAATGATGATAACTAAAATGACTTTTTTACTTAAATTCATCTAAGTTTTTATTAATGTTTTCTTGCTTTTCTTGCTTCTCTTCAAGCTTGTCTTGGATATATAAATTTTTCTTTACCCAGGAAGATGTTTCCCATGTGGTGGTGGCATATGTTTCCTAACAGGGGGAAAAATAGGAATAAGTATTGCTGAGCAGAAATTTGCATAATTAAAGAAGAAAATTAAAACAATGCACTGGTCTTTTCTCTGACTTTTCAGTTAATTGTGTTTTATTTTATCATTTCTGGTATCACGATAATATGTCAAGGCTGTTCTTTGTCAAACTCTTGCGGCATGAGATGCTTCAAAAAAGTGAAGGTTGTTAGGATTATTAATGGAAAACAATTTTCAGGATGTAGCAGATTACACCACTCTTGTCAGAATGGGCTGGATACCTCCCCTGGAGAGGGGACAGAGAATTCCACAGAGTGCTTCTGGCCAGTTTCCCTGTATTAGTCCATAATGTTTAGAGAATTAAAATGAAATCTTTTTCATGGCTTCATAGGTCTACAAATATTTAAAGACAAAAAAACATATCTGAAGATGTTTGTCAGATAATTTTCAGGAAATGAAGCTTGCTGGTAGTTTTTTCCAGTTAGGAGAAGAAAACAGCTAAAGTCTTGGGGAAATTATCAGTTGTGAATATGCTAAGTTTTGAAGAAAAAAGTGCAAGATTGAAATGGAGTGCCTTTTACTGGGACTGATTCGGCCTGACCACATTCACCTTATCATGTTTTGACTACATTCAATGTCAATTAATTGGTCTTCCTACTTACAAGTCATGTTTCTGTCTCTGGTATTTTGGAACCAATATATTCCTAGAGAATTCCTAAACTATAACATAACTTCTCTGATGAGAGAGTACGTTCACTGGTATGAAAAATATTTAGCCTCAGCTGCCACCACACACGAGAAAAGTACCAGGAATAGACTTATTATGGAATTAAGCTACTTTGCAGAGCCTGTGTGTTAATGCTGTTTACTTGCTAAGCTGCAGCCATACCAACGTAGGATGCTTTTTTCTTAGTGAACCAGTCCCAACACTCCCTCTGACTGCAGCCTTCCTCATCCTAATGAGCAGGGTGGTGTGGGAGAGGATTTCAACGTGACGTCCTAAGAAAAGCAAAAGGGGAAAGGATGCTTGTGGGTTCCCATAGCTCTTTCACACACATTAAGGAATAATGATACTATGGTGTATAATGTACTGGAACTATATACTATAACACATTGATATTATTTAGAATAGAATAGAAGAGAATCATAGAAAAGAATCATGGAATAGAATCATATAATAGTTTGGGTTGGAAGGGACCTTTAAAGGTCATCTAGTCCAATCCCCCTGCAATAAGCAGGGACATCTTCAACTAGATCAGGTTGCTCAGAGCCCTGTGCAACTTGACCTTGAATGTTTCCAGGGATGGGGCATCTGCCAGCTCTCTGGGCAACGTGTTACAGTGTTTCACCACCCTCATTGTCAAAATTTCTTCCTTATATCTAGTCTAAATTTACCATCTTTTAGTTTAAAGCCATTACCCCTTGTCCTATTGCTACAGGCCCTGCTAAAAAGTTTACTCCCATCTTTCTTATAAGCCCCCTTTAGGTACTGAAAAGCCACAATAAGGTCTCCCTGGAGCCTTCGATTCTCCAGGCTGGACAACGCCAACTCTCTTAGCGTGTCCTCATAGGAGAGGTGCTCCAGCCCTCTTACCATCTTTGTGGCCCTCCTCTGGACTCCACCAGGTCCATGCCCTTCTTATGTTGGGGGCCCCAGAGCTGGACGCAGTACTCCAGGTGGGGTCTCATGAGAGCAGAGTAGAGGGGCAGAATCACCTTCCTTGATCTGCTGGCCACGCTTCTTTAGATACAGCCTAGGACAGAGTTGGATTTACACATAATCCAATGGGTTGGATTACACAGCTCCCTGTTCCTTTGCTCTTTTTATGTTTTCAGAAGATGCGGCTGATGGCGCTAACTATTTTGGGAGACAGAGCAGATAACAGTCCATAGACTTGAGTATGTGTGGCAGAGTAGCTGGATAACTGTGGAATCCAGGTAATGGATCGCAAGTATTTGGATAAAGTCCTACTGTGTGGAGCCTGAGACTCTCCTTATTCACATAATTTAGTACAATTCTGCTTTACAGGAGGCTGCCAGCACTCCTTACATAGCTTTGCAATGATTTGTATCTAATCATATTAACTTCCTATCAAATAAGGATTGTAACTGGAAATCTGGCTGGCATCTTACTCTCTGCTCTTATTGTAATCTCTCTATTAATATAAGGAATTAGTGAGTGTAATTACAGCAGTAGAAAGTTCCAGCCAAAACTGTGGAGTTGCAGTCGGGGTAGTATCGCTGTGGTCAGCAAGGACAGTTTATGCATAACTGCCTGCAATGCAGATAGCTGTTTTATCTCATCTTGGCACCAAAACTATTCAGAGGGCAGTGCTGAGTTAATCTGCTGTCCCAGGAGATCTAGTCTGGTATTCCTCACTGACAGAGATTTCTGTCTTTTTTTTTCTCCCCCACCCCCCACCCCCTTATACAACCATAAAGCCAATCAGTATGAGCTGATGGTCATTTTTTGAAGTGACAGCTTTCTCTCATCTGTCTTTCTGACCCTTGTGGAGCCACCCTGGGATTTGCTCTTCCAAAGGCACCTGTTGCCTGTTGCCTTGCTTCAAGAGAGCAGGCAGGGCTGCAGCAGGCTCAGCACAACACCCCACAGGCAGCTTTTTCGTTGTGCCAGGCCTGCCTTTACACACAGAGAATACTTGAATAGCAGGAGTATGTCCCAACATTTTAAGATACTGGTGTTTGTGATGTGAAATACTAACTAGACATATTATTCTAAACCCATGAGCGTAATGGCATATTTTCTGCTCCCTCTCACGTGGTCCTGACTTTCAGTGCCAGCTATGCATTTGACCATGGGTCAACAAACTCCGTATGATTTTTTGGTAGACAATTATTGTTTTTACTTCCTTAATACGTAGAGGCTTACAGTAAATAACGGGTAGGGTAGGGCCAGTAAGAGTCTAATGGGTAGTGCATAAAGATTAGCAGTCAGATGTGCCTGTTGGTTTGAAAAAGATATGTTTAGTGCAGCCTACAGAGCCCTGACCCCAACTTCATGGCATATTGCCCAGGGAGTGAAATCTAGTCCAACAATAAACCACCAGAATTTGTTCTATTTGACTGTGTTAAAGCAACAGTCTGTAAAAGCTAGGACCACCAACTATGTTGTTTCTGCTGCATATCTGCTGTAACTAAATCACTGCTGCTTTTTATAAGTCAAATTTTACTGAGATGACCAAGAATATTATTTAGCAAGTACAGGACTGTGGCTGTTCATCACCCAGCAATCTGTGCTTAATTTTCAGTATGCCCCTATCTAGTTTCCCTTGTGAAAGTTTTGCCATATTGAAACCATATTTTGTTGCTTTTCACATCTTACAACCCTTCACTTCCTGCTATAATTCTAGCCATCATTTCCAGTTACTTAAAAAAACCCACCCAAACCTTGAGATAAAGCATCATTTCAGCTCACCCTAAACAAAAGGACAAGAATTTAAAGAACAGTTAATTGTATTGCAAAAGTTTTCCATTGTTGGAGCCTAATGCTGCTGGACCAGACTTTTTCCTGCTTTTAGGAATCTTAAGATATATCTTGCTTTTACAGCTTGTAACATTTCAAACTCTTTTTGGTTTGCTTTCTTAGTGTGGAAAAGAGGACAAGGCGGCAGTCTTCGAAGAATTCAAGTGAATTTCTTAGGAGTGTAAGCATATAGCCAAATTTTTTGTGTGGGGTGGGAACAGCAATATTTTGCCTAAAAAACACTGTGCTGCTTAAAACTACTGTGAGTAATAGTTTTAGTTTAGAAAAGCAGTGACCCCATCACATTTCTCCAGGTTGCCTCTTCATACATTGGAAAGATACTGGAAGTATAAAATGTGACTGCCTAGTCACCTTTGCATGGATAAGAGCCACATTATTACCCCAGTAAAAAAGAAACCAAATCCCTCTTCTTATTTGAATGAGAAGACTGGCTGAAAGGCCAAAGGCCACCGTAGCCTTACAGATCCAGGGAGACACTGGGATGCATTATAGGAAAAGGTGTTCTGACTGGTGAGCTGGGCCTGCAGTAAACAGCAAGTGTACAAATGAGCTGGAAATAGTGTTACATGGTATCATTGATTAACATTGACTCAAAGCTAAATATTTTGTTTATAGTACAATATTGGATTTTGCCTTTTTATTTTTTTTAATGGAAAAAGCATAAAGTAATTGGTTCCTACGGTAAATTTCTATTTTGAAAGACACTCAGAGCTCTCACACAAACACAAACAGCACTAATGACCTCATCCTGCTCCACTCTTCTGCAGGCTAGGATGGAGGTCCATTAGTGACTATACATATACATATACATATACATATACATATACATATACATATACACAAACATAAACATATACATACACATACACATTTACATACACACATACACATACACATACATATATATGTATGTGTGTGTATACAGCCCTCACAACCAGCATTTTGACCCAGGTTGCCGCAATCAGCCCCCGTACACACACATGCACACTGAACAGAGACCCCTTACCCAGAAAAAGAGTTAGAAAGGAATTTAATAAGAAGACAAGGGAGACTGTGCTGACCAGGCACGGGGCATGGCCAGAGGTATTAACTGGCAGCTGTTTAAATGTCACTGGCTCCTTTTACCCCCTTACCCTTCTATTTTCCTATATTTGTTCTTCCCCAAAACATCTAGATTCCTCCCTTTCCCCACCTTTGGGTCCTCCTCTGGTGAGGTGGCCTGATGGTTCCTGTGATGGGTCTGGCAGGGTATCAGTTGGGCTTCCTCTCCCCCCCACACTTCCATCTCTCTGTACTCCTTTCATAGAGTCATAGAATGGCTAGAGTTGGATAGGACCTTAAAGATCATCTGGTTCCAACACCCCTGCCATAAGCAGTAGACTAGATTGCTCCACTAGACTAGATTGTGGATGCAAACAAGGTTTTTATCACATAACATAGCATTATCCATCAGTGGTGTACTAGAAGTCCAAAAATGATAAAATTTCAAGAACAACTTGTATAATATTACAGTGCAGAAGTAATGACTCTTTGTGAAACATTCATTAGGTGGCCAGCATCTCACTGGGATGAGAGATGACTCCAGAGTAGAGATGTTGGCCACATTCTCAATGCACATCAACACATGTGGGGGTGGTGATGGGAATAAAAGGTGGCTTGGTACACTCTTTGCCACTTAGTCTCTCAGGTTCTGAGCACTGTTCTGGTTTTGGGCATGAGTCTGAGCAATTTGGGCTGTCCTGCACTCTGCCTTCACTACAGTCACAGAACAGGGCGTGATTATTGAGCCTGAAACCATCCCTGTAAGACATCCCCTTTACCAGCTGCCCTGGCTCCAGTTCAGTCTGACATTCTCATGGACTGGCAAAGGGTCTTCAGGAGTTGGTATTCCCTAAAAGTTGGGTTGGTAGGAATGTACCAGGTTAGCGCTCAAGGCTTTCAATTTTTACAGCAGGTTTTGCATAGCTTTAGCTGGTTTTAGCAGAATATTTTGAAACAGCCAGCTATAGTGGGTTGGATTCTGCAGAGATTTGCTACTTCCCCGGCAGCAGATGTTGAAATGTTGAAGAGCTGAAGTTAATTGGGGAAGAATGTGGGATGAAGATGTCAACCAAAGAGATTAAGGATCAACTGTTTTGGGAAGCCTGAGCTTTAACAAACTCATTTTGCTAGCTTTTAGCATCGCTGGAAAGTGAAGGACTGCTGCCCCTGTGTCTATCTAGGCTCTTCGTGTATCACACCTCTGACATATGTCTCTCCTTTACAAAATAAAACCAGAATATGCTAAATTTTTTTGACATCGTGGGCTAAGTGTTTCAGTGTCATCCATGCTACTGGAGGGCACCAGTGTTATTTTTGCTCCTGGAACAAATATACTTTCATCCACTTAACAGGGAGCTCTTATGAGATTTTTCCACATGCTTTCCACTCATTTTTCTCAATGAGTTGTGCAGATAAATCCTTCAGAGGGCTTTGGCTGTAGGCTACTGTTACCTCTTCTTGGAATGGTGTTGCTAAAACACGCCTTGCAGACTCTCAAGACTCACTGCTATGCTAGAACAGGCACCTCTATCATTTTCATGTGCCCCACCAAAGGCCTTTTTATGCTTTAAAAAGGCACTTGCACAACTCTGCAATCAAGATCTGAATATGTGTCTCAACAGCTTTTATTTGCACAAAACATGTGTGTATTCAGAGCAAGGTTTGTATAAAAATAAGTCAATAGATAATATTTGCAAATGTCTGTCATGCAAGCAAAAGTTATCACTAGAAATCAGCACCCACTTCCTAGTGAGATCCATTTATTTGTCAGAGCTGCTAGTAAAAAGTCACAAAAATGTCTGTGAGACTGCTCAGCTGACTTGGCAACTCATTTGAGCTAGTTAGTGGGGAGATTTTAGCTACGTCTAAGTATGATGCAACGTGAACACTTTTAGGGTTCTAATCCTTGCACTTGTTTGCTTAGTGAAAAAGTTTCTACCAGCAAGACTGATTGCTCTTTCAGTGCCTTAAATCAAACATACCTGGAGGCCTCAAGATGAGAAAAATAAATATTTGGGAAAAAAACCTGTCTGTGTGCAGGGTTCTCCTTAGCCTGATTCCTCTCCGATACTTTCATTTTCCAGCCTGCACACTCTTCAGAAACTTAAAAGGAATACGCAGAGATCCTGCAATACTGAACAGGTTAATAGGCAGGGCTTGTGAGTTGGAGGAGGAGATTATAAGCAAGAACAGGATAGCCTTTCAAGGGTGTTTTAACCTTTATACATGCTTGACTGCTTTGAGCTCATCCTGTTCAATAGAAAGACCCAAAATTAAAGTAAACCAGAAGGGCAAGAATTTGCAGTTTGCTACATTTAATAAAAAGGTTTAACAAACACTTGCTATTTATTCCTT
The DNA here is from genome assembly GCA_013396915.1 of Stercorarius parasiticus. Classification (NCBI taxonomy): domain Eukaryota; kingdom Metazoa; phylum Chordata; class Aves; order Charadriiformes; family Stercorariidae; genus Stercorarius; species Stercorarius parasiticus. The sequence continues at coordinate 613,377 of VWZL01002396.1, read as the reverse complement.
GCTGGAGAAAAAGGCTGCTCTTTCATAAAATGCCTTAAATTGTATTTTCACTGAAATCAAGAAATGTAAAACTCAACAATCTTTGTCTCACCATGTTTAAGTATTTGTGAGGAGTGTTTACATACAGTAAAAAAGGCAGAGATACTTGCAACCTTGCATTTTTTGCTGTTATTGTTAATTTGACAGTTTTTATTGGAACATAGATGTAGAAGGGATCTCTTTGGGTCACTGGGTCGAGACCCCTGCTATTGCAGCCAATGTCAATATATATGGATAATCCCCTCTATAAAAATTGATCAAAGCCTACAAGCAGTTAGGAGCAGTCAGATTACAAACCTGTTAGAAGTTTTTTTTTCAGAATTTCAATTCTGTAATGATTACAGACCTTTATCGAATTTTCAGGCTAATTTTGTCTTTATCTTTTCTTACTAGATAGTCATATGTTAGTATATACTGTGAAAGCATTAAATTAACAGAGGGATATTGTAACAATTTGTGAATCCAGTTAAATTCTCCAGAGCAGGGGATACTGTGCCAGTACAAATATTTGCATGGTACTAAAAATTAATGTATGTGGAAGAACATAAATCGAGTAATTCAATGTGAGCTTTTAAAACTTCCACATGATTTTTACATCTCATTTGAAGAATGTAAAAGGTATGTTGGTAGAAATCTCTGAAAGTGCAACCAGGCACATTGCTCACATGCTGTAGATTGTATTTAAAAAAATATAGTGACAGAAATCACTTATTTGTTTGCTATTTTCATTCGTGAAAAGCCAGTGTAAAACTATTACTTTTAAAGAGACTTTGAAATTAACTGTAAATAGTTTTGAAGGATTGGAAGTGTAGAAACATGCACGTATGAGAGTCTATTCACCTTGTGATGTGGGAATGGCCAAGTCCTGCACAGACTGTGCCCCTTTCACCAGCCAGGCAGGCACAGGAGGACAGGGAGTTTCTCATCTATGAGAGTAGGCACTTCGGCACTTCTGCAGGCTTTTAGGGTGGATATCTAAATAGATTTCTGAAAGAGACATGGTAATCCCCAAATACAGAAAGCCTAGTCTTTCTGTAAGGTGTACCTCAACCTTTTTTTCCCTACTTCAGGGAAAAGGAGTCATGGAATTTGGTGATGTTTTATCTATCACCCTCCTGCTCTCATGTTTCCCAGGGGCAATTCTTACATTACCCTTTGCACCAATGTTTCTACCAAGGTGACAAAAATAAGCTGGTTGAGGGTATTGCAGAAGACTGAACCCCATCCTAGAGCCTCCTTGCAGCTGACTGACTGGCAGAAAGGAAGACGTGGGACAGCTTTGAGCTGATTTTTTCCACATTTGGAAAGCAGGCTATGGAGTGATGATATGCTTCACATTTGGATGCAGCAACAAATGTGATGCATATTCTAAAAGTATACATGGGGAGACTGTTCAAGTAATTGCACAGTCTGGCCACTGGGACTGTGTCATCCATATTAAACATTTTCCTATTTTGTAACAGCTCACGTATATTTTCATGTTCATTTAGGTATTCAGAGAGCGTCTCATTTGCTGCAAATAACCATGTTTGTAGAACTACAAGGAGCAGAGGATCCCAGCCAGATATTGCACTTGTGCTGCAGTACAGGATAAATTCCGGAGGAAAGAGAATTTCAGGGTCCTACAGTGAGTATTATTCACAGTAAGGTAATCTGTCTTGTTCTACTTTGCAAAGTACTTGTGGAAGGACTCTCTTGGGATTCCTTGTTTGCTCATCTTTGCTATTTCCAGGTCACAATTTTTTGTAGTTCAGGAGTTTAAAGCTGTGGCTGTTCACCACCACCACAAAGCTATGGCAACTCTTAGTCCTACAAAAGAGGTTATGAAAGCCAGGCTGGTTCCTTTCCAACTCTTTTATTATGACTATCACTAAAGATTATGGCACAATTCCTAATCTACACTTGTTTGGTGTCACTGATCTCTACCGAGTAGAAGAGATTTAATTTATTAATTAAATTAATTTAATTTATTTCCAAAAGGTTTATGGTATATGCATCTGAAAGCATATTTTGGAAGCTTGACTAAGAAATAGAATCCTTCTGTACTTGTGAAAGAGATACAACTTCAAAGGAAAGCCAGACAAATGTGTCTGAAAGGTTTACACAAACATTCAGGTCTATAGCAGTCATCAGCAATGGTTCTACCACATCCATGCCTCGTCTTGCTCCTAAGACATTCATGCAAGTGTAGATCTGTTCATGCAGACATCTACAAAGAGGCACAGTTACTTAAAAAGAAGAGTTCTACATCTAGAGAAATCACTCTTCTTTGTAATCTTTTGTACCTACTTTTTCTCTTGTTTACAACGTCTTCATAGAATAATAGAATGGTTTCTGTTAGAAGGGACCTTAAAGATCATCTTGTTCCAACACCCTTGCCAGGGACACCTTCCACTAGACCAGGTAAAGCCCCATCCAGCCTGGCCTTGAACACTTCCAGGGATGGGGCATCCACAACTTCCCTGAGTGAGCTGTTCCAGTGTCTCGCCACTGACTCGCCATTTCTTCCTAATATCTAAATCTCCCCTCTTTCAGTTTAAAACCATTACCCCTCATCCTATCACTAAACTCCCTGATAAAGGGTCCCTCCCCATCTTTCCTGTAGGTCCCCTTTAGGTACTGGAAGGCTGCTATAAGGTCTCCCTGGAGCCTTTTCTTCTCCAGGCTGAACAGCCCCAACTCTCTCAGCCTGGAGAGTGAGGGTTCCCATCATCCACATGGGATGAAAAAAGCATCACATGATAGAGGCAGATAGTTAGAGACAGCAGCAGTAAACAGACAAGTGAATTTTGTATTGTATCCTATAGAAGGTATTTGCTTGGTATAGTTATTTAGTCACTACCTTGACAAAATCTTGTATGCCTATACACTGTTCCTGAACTGAGGAATTGTGTTATAAAATGTATTGACAATGAACAATTTAATGATTGTTGTGAAAAATACAGTTTGACAACAAACATGCTTATTAAAATGTCCAGAATTTATTATTTTCCGTAACAAGATAAAACAGATAAGAGAGTAATATTCACAGCAGCGTTAGGGAGGTTTGGCAGTCAGTGATCCTGTGTTACTGATATGGTAATAGGAAGTTCTACAGAGGAACAATAGTAGCAAAGAGGAAGCTATTGATGCTCACGTATAAAAAAACTTAGACTGAGTAATGATCTAAGGAGACTGTTGTTGGTGCCTAAATGTGGAAGGGAGGAATCAGGCATCTGTCAACCTACAGAGACTTGCACACAATTGTACTTCAGCTCTCCAAAATGGTTTCAAAATAGTTCAAAGTATTTTAACAGAATAGTTCAAAATCACCACCTGTGACCCATGCATATCCTTTGCCTAATGATTTCCTGCCACCTCCTGTTCCTGACAAGGCCAGCTCTGAAGGAGCAGTAAGCACTGTTTTCTTGAAAAGATAAATCTTAAATGATTTCCAGTCCCTGGAGAGCCCAGAGCTACTTGTCCCTTGCTATGCCTGCTTTTTATTTAGATGTGAAAAAACGGGTCACACAGATACTGTAAGACAGATACTTTCCTCCACATTACGTGTGCAGACTTATTTAGAGGATAGTATGCAGATTGACATAGACTAACCACTCCTGTAAAGGAAAAAAAAAGTCAAATATCCAACTCTGGGTCCTTGATTCTCAAGTTTTCTTGGACAATGTTGGACTCATTATTGAAGTAGTTCATTAATATTGACTAAGTTCAATATTGTCAGCACCAAAGTGGGCTGGATTTGAACTGACAGAATTGCACCTTTCCTCAGCACTGTCAGTGCTCTCTGTTTCCCCTTCACTTTTTTCCAACTGGACAGGAGCAAGAATACAAAATCAAAGCCAGGATTGTTGACTTTTTAGTAAGGAGTTCCCCTTTTCTCTTCCTCTGAGCAACTGAGTGAGTTGTGGCTAAATTTGCAAACCCAGGGGATTTGGTCCAGGGCTTTGAAGAGCGATATAATTTCCATAAAGTAGGTGGGGAATGCTGCAAGCTTTGTCTGTAGAACACGTAAAATTCTCTGTCAGCACTAAAGCAGACATAGGCATTTGAAATTGAGTAGTATGATTTAAACAGTTGTATGTCTATGGATGACCTCAGATGATTAAATAAAAAGACAAGTGCAATTTGAGTCAAATGTAATTCCAGGTGCTTGAGAAGCTACATCCAGCTCTGCTGCAATATTGAGATGTTCCTGCGAGCCGCTGTGAGACCAAAGAGGTCTGTAATAAAAAGCTTGACTATTCATATTCAGGCTAACACTAGCATTCAGAGTAGTTTCCAGAGGAAATGATCTAAGAGCTTCATAGTGGTAAAGGCAAAATAAAAAACAAACAAATAAATGAAAGAAACCAGCAGGAGATGAAATGCATGCCTTTTTTATTTTGAAAGGTGTTAAAATGCTGTGTAAGATCCCTTTTGTGCTTCACAGTTACACTTGCAGACCAGCAGAAATATTTACACCCAATGAAAGTCACAGTGTGTGTGGGGAATATCTTTCCTATTTTTAAGAGTGACTGCCTAGAATACTTGAACATGATTTTGTGTCTCTCCCCATTGTCTTCTGGTGAATAGAAGGAAAGTGCTCAGCTGTAAGTCCTGGCCCTATATTGCCGAGTCTGTGATAAAATCTCTTTGAATCAGAGGATAGGAAGAGCTACTGGAGTTGGAGTTATCACAAGTTCTGAATAGGCTTTTGACATACAAGTATTGTCCTTGTTATAAGGTCTTTTTACACAGTATCACCAGGCCACATTTAATCCTCCCAAAAACTAGAATGAGATAACATTTAGTTTAACAAAAAGCAAGTTATACCTCTTCTGGAATATTTACTTTTCTGGAAAAGGCGCTCAACCTTCAGCTTGTGTCATCTTAGTTCCGCTTTCAATGTGATCTTTTAGGTTTCAGCAACTATTACGCATTTATGATACAGTAGTACCTGAAAGCCTCGATCACTCTCTTGTATATGAGTGCACCTCATACCTGCAGTGTGAGAACTTCTGAAGAACTTCCTAAAGACATTGCGCTCTGAAAAGAGAAGGTAGCCAGGTAGGAGAGAAAAAAATAATTCTTCTTTCAGGGTGTACTGGAGGACGGACTGATGAAGTGAATTGCTCAAGTTCTAATGAGAAGACTGTGGGAGAATTTGGATTTTTCAAGTCCCAGACTAGCAGCTTAACCACAGATCTGTCTTTTGGCTGAATATAAACACTGCACAGACGTGTCCAACCTGCGAATCTTGAACCTTTTGTGGCTGTCCAAGCGCAACACCCATGCTGGAGCTATACCACACCACTGGTAGTGGGACTGTGCTGATGCAGATCTTATGAGTACTCTGAAACCCTAGCTGTGGGATGAAGTGTGCTTATAGGAATAACCAGGCTGCTAGGCTGGTATTGCTGCGACTCCTCCAGGGCAGCTATTCCCTCAGCCCAGTACCATCCGGCACAGGAGAGGTGAGACTCTCTGCAGAGTCGTTCTCACTCCCTGCCTATGGATCATCCTAGTCCTTACTTGCACAATCCAGAGGCCCTTAGCCCTTTGTGGAGTTGGTATGTAGGTCATAGGGCTAGAAGTATGTACACGCCTGCACTGGCTGGATTAAACATCCAGGGTTATTCATTAAAGAAAACACAAATTCTGCATCATAGCATATATTCTCTGGGGATGGTTCTTTAAACAATCCAGAGAACTGCTGTATGTCCACCTCAGTTTCTTATTTCTTTGTAGGTCCATACCCTGGACATTTCCCAATAATTTCCTTTCACCATGGAAGGCACTTGGCTCCTTGGTCATTGTTCTGTTGTACTCTCATTTCACCTTATGGGAAGGCACTTTCTCTCTCCCTCCTTAATATAGCATTTCTACTATTAGCTTTTTATTGATGTCATGACCGTTTAAGTACCGTACCATGCTAGTGAACATGAAAGAAATGTTCAGCCATGAAGTCCTACAGTCTGCAACTACCAGTGCTCTTTTCATCCAGCAGCCACAACTTCCATTCCTACTGCCCACCTGGGAGGGAGCAGCAAAGGCAGCTGGAGAGGACAGTCTTGCTGCAGTGGTGGGGATATGCAAGGTTGCAGACTGGCCTGATAGCACAGCTTCTTGGCCTGTGCATGCACCAGTTTGCCCAAAGTGAATCTGAACAATTGCACATGGGTACATGTTGATAAATCATTATGGGAAATAGATGAAGATTCTTTTTTTTTTTCACATTTGTTTTCTTCCCAACCAGTTTCCACTCTTCTGGTTGCACTGCTGAGATGCTTCAACTGAACTTTGATGATGAGAGAGCGAGAGGTTGCATGATATAGCTTCTCTGCTCTGAGCTCGCTGTCCCTGAATGGACTATTATGGGGGAACCTATATCACAAGAAAGGAGTGTTATAAGATCCCATCTGTATAGTTTAGGCTGAGCCTTGATTTAAAATTGGCCCTTAGCAAAACACAAGTCCAAAAATAGATGAAGTATATTTATTCATACTGTAGCTGAAATTAGCATGCCAAAACCAACTTTGTTGGAAAAGCGTAGCAAAAACTGTATTTCATTTGCTGCTAGCACTGTTATCCTATCTCTGTGAAACTGATTTCTGGTTTACAAAAACAAAACTAAACAAAAAAAGTCATCAGAGCCAGTATCAACACAGTTGTCCCAATGCAACACGTTCAAAGCAATCAATCAATTAAAAATTAGTGTCAAAGACAGAATGCTGTAAAAACCTTTCTTACTTCTGAGTTTAGTAGTAATTTCGGTTAAAATGAAAAGAGATTTTTCTGCTTCATTTATATGAAATCATTTTCTGGTGAATCTTTTCCTTGGTTTTTTTTTGGGTTTTTTTTTGCATTTTCCTCAGTTTTGGTAATTAAGCTTTCTGGAGAGGAGAAGATTCAGAGACTTCAGTGTGAAAACATATTCTGGCCCTATTGAAATAAAAGCCACTAATTCTGTAGAACTGAGATTCTAGCTATAACTTTCTTCCACTCTCACTGGAGGGAATATGTGTGAAGTAGGGCAGAAGGGCAGATGAAGAGAAAGACAGCTTTTGTGCTATGTGGTCTATTGGCATCTTAAAAAAAAAAAAAAATCATCTTCTGTGGTTTCAAGGTGCTTTGATTGTTTATTTGTTTCTTAAACAGGGGAAGCCTACAACATTTCTGAAAGCCATCTGAAAATGCTGAAGAAAAGAGTGAGTGAGCAAGTGAGTGAATGACAGTATGGATTCTATTACAGACACACTTAAGGTCCATGTTTTAGCACATACCTATATCTAAGGCAATTCATACCTTAGGTTTACTCTGGTGTTTGAGCTCCTTGCTGCTTCAGAACCATAGTAATCTGTGTACTGTAATCATCCCAATGAAGCTGAACTTAACACTCCTTTTTGAGCTCATTAAATCAGTTCTCATGAAATTCTAGAACGCAGAGCACAATTGAACACTGAGATCAAAAAATACTATTAAAGGATATGTAGGCATTTGAAATTAATGTCAGACTTTATGAAATATGTAAAACATACCAAAACAAACAGTAACCCTACCACCAAACCTGTTCTGTTTGTTTTAAGCACAGCATCTTATTTTTGACTTATACTGTAATATTGAGTGTCCTCACAGCTAAGGCTTCCTTCTAAGTTAATTTCTGCTATTATGATATGATGGTATGGATGTGAAATTATGCATTTGTTTTTAGATGTGAGGATTTCTACCCTTCAGAATTACAGGGGGAGCAAAGGCTACTTTTGCCCCTCCATGGGGTCACTGCATGCTCTACAGTCTGTGTGCTGCAGTGGGGAAGAGCAGTGCCACCCCACACTCACACACGTTATCGCCATGACCTCACTTGACCCTGTTTTTAGGAGGGTAAAAAGCTGTGCTACTTTCTGTAAATGCAGCCCAGTGCGCAGAGAGAGGAATTTGGCCAGCCGTGATTGTACAACAGATGCAAATAACTCACATGTTTTCCCGTGACAAACTTGTTCGCTGCATTTTTGGTCTGGATTCCACTCAGACAGAGCCATGTTGGCTTTTTCAAAGCTGTCAGACACAAAGTAACGTATACATTTTTTTATTTTTTTTTTTGCTGATCGTCTGCACTGCTTTCCTCTAATGGTATTTCTGTTAGCTGTTCTAGTTGTAGAAGTTTTAAGGCAGCTATCTTGTAATCTAATTCATGTCAATTAGTCGTCAGTCCAGACAAAAGCCCTCTTATTCAGTTTGTGTAGCTAGCCCCCAATAAATCTTTCATGTGCTCTATCAGCACATATGGTAGCATTTTTTTACTCAGTCCTCATTTTGTAGCTTTTATCAACAGCTTGTCTCAAGAGACCAAAACCTCTTTCTCACTCTGTCTTTATTTTTTATGTTCTTACCCATGAGATTAATGTAATAAAGACTGATTGCGTGAAGCGAGTAATTACACACATCTCTCTGTTTTAACTAACATCTAACTAAGCTGTTTTGTCAGTATGAGCATATACCACTTAACTCTATTCGGGAAAATGGATCAAAGTGAAGATGACTTGTTTCTCCACAGGGTTAAGAAACTGAGTGAAGAAGCTTGTAGGGACCCAAAGAAAAGAAACTTAATTTCTTAGAGTTTAGTTTACCTTGTTTGGTGGTGGTTCGTGGCTTTCCTGGGGACTGTCTCATGAGTGAGCCTAGCAGTTTGCTGCTCGGGGTTTGCTACCCTAGTTTGTGGCCTTTGATCACTACTGTGATTAACCTGGGGACAGGATGACCTAAGTGAAAAGAGGCTTAAAATGAAGCATCTTACTGAGAAGTGGGCACTACTGGAGTACAGCAAACAAGCCGGTGCTGTGGGGGAGTTAAGGCAAGAAAATTTTAAAAAGTTTGTATGAGCTAGGGAAGGTATAACCACAAAACCCCCAAAGACAGTCTCTCAACTTCACTGTTAGCTTTGCCTTTTCTACCATGTGTGGGGTCTGCTCTGAGATAGCAACATTGAGTCTGGATGTTTTTGGCCAAGTCCTGGCCTCTAGTTGAAGGAAAGGCGCCTCAGGTAGTGAAAACCAGTAAGAGGCCAACATGAGGGATGCTCTTTCCTGAACTAAAGGAGCAAGTGAAAAATCTGCAGGGAAAAGCTCCTGGAAATAAATGAGCTTCACTGACATGTAGGACTCCAGAAATGAGGAAGGAAAATGGTACCAGATGACAGAGGTAGAAGCTACAGTGCCGGTGTGAAGGCAGGCAGTTGTCCTTCACAGCTGGCAGCCCATTACAGTCACAAATCATACTGTCCTCACTGCACGCAGTAGAGAGTTGGGTCTAATGACAGAGGCTGCAGGATTGCATTCTTCAAAGGCTGGGAGGTTCATGACTAGTGCATGTCAGAGAGGAGCCAAGGGTGTTGGAAATGGTTGGCTGCTCCTCCTGAGAGGAATGATTCATCTGCCAACCAGCCCCAGCAGTCCACACAAAATGTGGTCATCCAAGAGCCTCACATGAGACATTGCACAATGGTTGCCAAGGGCCGACAGCTCCTTTGCTTGCACTTTGCATTGGTGATTCCTATGAACTGTAACAGCTCTGAGTGAGGATCTGGGGATGATCTGAAAGAGATGAGGGCACTCATCCCTGTTGTCCCAGCTGAAGATAAAAATCAAATATGAATGGATACATCCTGAAGGTGAAGACTTGCTTAAACGATATTAAGAGGTTGTTGCTGTGATGTTATTGAGGTGTCCTCAGCCATGGAATGATGTTTTAATTGATGTTGAATGCAGATGAAGTTAATTTCACAAATACTGGCTGAGCGGCTAATTCTCATGAGAAAGCTTTAGATTCAGATTGATGCATAGTGACGTAGCAGGACAGAAGTGTCAGCAGGGTTAATACTATCTAAAAGGTTGTTTAGCAAAGAAAATAAACTGACATGTATGTGCTCTAAGGGCAAGACAGGAACTAACAGTTACTTATTTAGTTAAATTTTCAGCAGCTGAATCATCTTTGTAGCCTGATAGTCTGAAGACAGTAAACCTTTCTTCTTCTGTTTAAAAGCTTCCTGTTGATCTGCAGGAGAGTTTTCTAGTAGAAATAATCACATCAAACTCAATCTAGAAAGCATGGTATAACAGCTGAGTCTACAGTGAATTTAAGTAATGCTTTAATCTAGCCTATTTCCTCTCAGAATAGCCTTGAAGAAGCTATTTAGCTTCTCAGTTTGGCCATGTGCAAAATAATGATAACATTTATCCATGTCATAATTAAGGTTGGGAGTAATTAGTAATAAAACATAACCTGTGCACAGGTCTACTTGTATAATCACAGCTAGTCTTGCCATCAGAATAAATAGACCACTTGTGTATATGATTATTGTTGAGAAATTTGTGCAACCGTTGATAACAGCACCCTCTGTCATTCTGCCATCTGCATCTTTTAAAAATGAAATGCTAGTAAGCACCTATATTCACATACACGCATATATGTTCTTAACTTTCAATAAACAGGTAAGGGCTTTCCAGTTAAATCCCAAACTATGTGGCAACAGGGAAAATACACTGATGGCAAAGTTAAAAACACAGAATATGTAATCTTTTTATGTCAATCTATGCATACAGATTGAAAGGTTATATGAATTGTAAAAATTATTTATTTTGGCAGACCAGGGGAAGAGTCTATTTCTGTCAAGCTCAGAAGAAAATGGCATATGATTTTATACTAACAAGATAACTGAGGTGTCAAGATTTTTAGAATGCAAAGAGACATCATATTGATTACCAAACTGAGACTTTAATTAATTCAGGAAATGCTCAGGGTAGTTTCAAGATATTCATATAACTTCCACAAATTATAAAAAAGAGGGGTGTTTTTATAGGCAGGTTGTATAAACAGTGTTAACAGCCTCATATCGGTTTCTTTGCCATGGAATCATGCGGCACAGTGGACTTTCAGGAACTGTCTCTGTTGTACCCAGCACGCCTCCTCCTGCAGTTAAAGTTGGTCCATTGTCCTACCTTACCCATTTTAGTTATGCTGGGTGGGCATCTAGGAGATTTCAGACATTTAGCATTAACTGCAGAATTGGGAGAATCTTCAGCAAAACTTATAACTCCTATGTAGAAAATTTGTCCATGGCATCTCTGGAGACTTCAGAAAAGCTTAAGGGGCAAAGAGATTGCAATCTGGCAGCAGCCTGCCTGAATGCTGTTCAGGATGGTGCCAACTGGAGGAGGAGAAAGAGGGAAAAGATAGGGCTGCATACTTAGGAGAGGAGAGGACTTGGGCAGAGGCCAGACCTTCTCTGGCATTTCTCAGCCAAGGAGAATGTATTTATGGTCCATAACCTTTAGTCTGTCTTGAACTCATCTGCTTGCTGTAACATCGGAGAAGAAAATCTGCTGTGCTGGTTCTAGATCTTGAACAAGGATTCTCAGTTTCTGAAGACTGAATTCCTTACGTAGTTTTGGGCTTATGTTAGCATGGAAGTTTTGGGCTCCAAACCTTATCATGTTTCACTGGTGTCCTTATAAACCAGATAGGAATTACATTGCATAATACTTGCTGTTATTGAATCAGAGAGGCAAAGTATTATGTCACTTTTTAAATGGACTTTTTATTGGAGAAGGATTTAAGGTAAAAGACAGTTTGCAGAAGAGAATCAGTACTTGCAGAACCATAATTGAAAACAAAACCAAAACCAATAGTCTTCAGGTATCCTGGCACCCAGAACACAGATTGGTTCCAGCAACCTAACTGTAATTTTTTTCTTCTGTGTATAGAAGTTCATAGTAAGAAAGTATGTGTGTCTTTTCATGCCCTTGTTTGAAATAATACTAAGCTTGGTACTGTCAATTAGCTTTCTTCACTTTGGGCTGAGATTTACTGAAGGTAGCTATGCTAATTTTTGTTAATTTTCTCTCCAGTTCTCTTCAACTCATTCTGCTTTGAATGAAAACCCTTGGTAATTTCATTGAAATGAATAATCAGAAGTTGGTTATGCCATTTAAACACACCATTGCCGACTCTGATCATGTACTCCACTACTAAGCACCAGTGAATCCACTGAAATAAATAAAGTTATGCTGGTAGCAGTGTAATAAAAATCAAAGCTGGCCTTTATGAAGTCTGTTTTATAAGGATACAGAAGACTGAGACCTTTGAAGGACATATTGCTCTTCTGCAGCTTCCTCCACTATAGATCCTCAAAGGTTACTCTCTCAGGTGAAAAAAAAAAACCATAAAAAAATCAATGCTTCCTTCCACCAAATTCCTGTAACCAGAATAGCTGTAGAATCACTGCTGTATAAAAGCATGTATGAATTCAACGGAAGAAAATCAGTGTCACTTTACCTAATTTGTATTTCCTAAAGTAAAAGAATTGTTTAACATCCTCCTTTGAAAAAAAAGCTTTCATTCTGGTCCATGCACATCTTTTCCCGTTCCATAGTGCTTTAATGCCAAGCTCTTTGAGATGCATCAATCAGAAAATACCTTCAAAATTTGTACCTGAATGACACAGTCATTCCACTTTATTGTATTCTGACTGTATTCTCTATGTGGTGCTATTACTAATCTGAAATGAATACAGTTGGGTTTAACATATGTCCCTTAATGCTGGCTGTCTCAATCTTAGAATTGTATACTTTGTATACAAGTATCTCTTTACCTTATAGCTATGATACCAGTCTTCTGTAGCGGAGCAAGTGGGAAGAGTGGAAACCAGGGAAGAGTATTTTTAAAAATATTTTAGAGTTTCCTTAACATCCCTGGAAAAAATAGAATACCTTTATTGTGGTGTTTTTCCCTACTTTCAACTAGTGCTTAAATGCAAAAAAATTAATTTAATTTTCCCCTAGTGAGTTGGAATATTTACCTCAGAAGAAAAAACGTTTATTTTAAAAGCCTGGATAGTACTAACTGTAGCTATTATAAGACATTAATAAACCCCCTAAATTTAGAATTAAATAGATTAGCACTTAAACTGTTTGATGTGTAAGGAGTAAGCTGTCCAGCTCCAAACCACATGTTTTTAGTCTAATACTTCTCATTGGCCATCTGTTCTTTGTTGTCTGTCCCAATTACACCATCTGTCCCAAAAATTACACTCAGCATGATGACCTCACCTACAAAACTGCAAGAAGGCAATAGCTCTGTCAATCAAAGCTAGTAAACAACCACCACTTCCTTCCCAGTTCTCTTTGTCCCCAGTCCTGGAAGCAAGGAATGCAGATTAATGCCCCAGATTTTGGTTCCAATTCTGTCTCTCTTTAAGCCCGTCCGGAATTTTTACATGAGGGTAGGGAGAGAAAGAAAAAAAAAGAAAGAAGAGAATGACAAAGTGAGGTGATGGAATTGGCACAAGAGGCAACATTACTTTACAGAGGACACCTGCAACTTGCAGAGAAAAAAACGATTCCTGATCAGTCAAGGGAGAAACTTCTTCTAACTTTCTCTGTTGATTTTTTTTGTGTTGAGTTCAGAAGAAAATGCAGATGCTTTTATCAGACATATTTCAGATAGCTCATATTAAATGAGATGAAACCTGCTCTGAAAATCTGTAAGAAAAGACAAAGTCTTCCTCTCTTAGGCTGTGGACTTGCACATGGCAAAACACTAGATAGATGCTCCACATCTAAACTTCTCCATTCTTCCCTCATGTACAACTAGTTTATCTTCTTTCTTGTTTGGCTATACACCTGGCACCTCTATGCAGGCCAAGGGATATCTTGATTATGTCAGGACTGCAGGCAGGTGTTGGGGTCCTGGCCCCAGGTGAAGATAACTGCAAGGGATGTGAGAAACTGTTGGACCCGAAATAGGCTGGATGTGACCGATAACAATATATGAACCTGACAAAGGTTACAGATAGCGCTGTGAAGGGGAGCTGGGTTTCACAAATATTTAGGGGAGAGTTACACAAGAAATGGTTGCATTTCACAGATAATTGGAGGGGAATATGAGGGATCTTTCGGGAATACAGTCATGCAAAGCCAAGACTATCTAGATAACCATACCAGAACCAGCATATAAAGCCAGGAATCCCTATGTAATAGTATCAAAACCACCAAATTTGGGTACAGATGCAGCAAAACTGGGACCCAGGTGGAAGTAATAATTATGACTGTTTAGTTGTTAGAGGATGAAAATGGCAAAAGGAGGGACAAGAGTAGAGAAAGGGGAGGTCAAGAAACACAAAAAGGTATGCAAAGGTATACAAGTGGTGTAATTGGGGCTGCCCGGGGGTACCTTTCGGGCCTCCCTGTGCTTGCTCACCACAGCCTGAAGCAGGACAATAAACCAAACCTGTTTCTGACCACACACATATGTTGAACCTGCTTCTGTGGTCAGGAGGACTGGTGGCAGGAGAGATGCCTTCCTTTGCCATCAGAGAAACACCTGGGATGGATGGATGGATGGATCAAGAATCCCAGTAACACTGTGCCAGTTCACGCTCCAGGAGCAACAGCATTGGTGTCCTCCTACTATTGTAGCAGATTGCATAAATCCTTGCACCCTGGACTATCAGGATCCCTCTTTCAATCACGTTTTTGCTAATGACTATGCTTCTACCTTGTCAGTTTGCCCTCTCCCACATTTATTTTTTAACTGCTTGCAACCACTAAACAGCAGAAAGACACTTGCCTAACTCTTGAGTTATAATGGTGCTTTGATATTCTCTTGTCGTTATTCAAATATTTGTGGGTGAAAAACTTGAATATCAAAGTCAGAAATATCTATAGCTTAACTTTAGTGCCTGGTAAGGTCTTAAGATTGAAGACACCTCCTGCTTGACCTGGAAACTAAAAAAAAAAAATTACTGCTTTTCCTATCAGGGAAATGTGAAGATAGTAAAAAAAAATATTCCTTGGCTTCTGACTTCAGTGAGAGATGGAGAGCAGTGCCTCAGAGGGTTATCCACAGAGGGTTATTCCTGCCGAGCAGGAATGCAGCTGGGGCTGGCCATCAGAAACGGCTGAAACATCACACCTGGCAGGGCGTAGGTGTTTGAGGTCAGCAGCTCATTAGACATTTCTGTACACTTGTAAACCAGACGCCGCAGTGCCTTGTTTGAGGGTAAATGCCTAACTGCGCAGGGCTCTCCTGTTACATGCAGGAAATAGCACCATCCGTAGTCAGGCAGTCATCCTGAAAGGGAGGAATTTCGGTTCTCTGACCTCTTCAGGCTGAAGGGGCTGAAACATTCATATCCCACCTCCTGGAGTGAACTGAGCACCACCCACATGTCAAATGTGTGGAAGGAGAGTGAGGAAGAAAAGGCCAGACTTTGGAGTCGAAACATAAGGGCTCTCAGGAAGAGGAGAGTGTTCTCGATTCAGGTTAAGCATTTTACATCAGATAGCTCTTGGATAGAAAATCACAAGGTCTGTATGTGAACTCTCAGCAGCCGCTTGGCTGGAAGAATAGTGTTTTACGTGTGATTCAGGGTTGTTTGGGTGAATGACGCATGCTCCCAGGAGGTCTAAAGGTTATGGTCCTCTGGGGATGTGGCAAATCAGCCTGATCACCCCCTGGCTGAGGCTGAACCCATCTGTGCTTGCCCAGATGCTTATGGGTGACTGCTGCCCAGCGGCAGAAGTCCAGAAGTCAGTTGGGTTTTATTTAGTTGCCTTTCTACTTTGGTCCAGATAGTTTGTAAGCATCCTCGTTTGGTAAGAACAGGGTGATTCCCTTTGGTGCGTTTTGTGCTGATGCTGCCTCATTCGCAAGATTTATTGTATGGCATGCTTAGCATGTTTTTGTAATAGCACTCTTACCTTGTGTTATTACAGCTATAGGTGACCCAGTATCTCAGTGGTATCATACTGTGCTAGGGAGAAAAAGAAAAGAATGTGATCTTTACAGACTGTATTACAGAAGCCAAATATACTCCATATTATTTCACCTTCACCCAGAAGTATGTTACTAAAAGAGACATACATGTTCCCAAAAGGGAGGCTCAAAAATTTATTCTTGAGGTACACCTTCTGAAAACTGTATAAAAGGCACCAATTACACCCATCAAAACAGCATACTGCTTTGCGTGTTGCTGCCCATGGGGGATGCGGCAGATACCTTATTTTTCCCTGTTTATGTGCAATTTGTACTGCTACTGATTTTATACTCCTGTCCCTGTCTTGTGTGGTAGAATAAACATATTGCATGGTAAATCTTCTATTTCAGAGGTATTTATGATCACTTATGATACTTCTGGTCACTTTTCACTGTCTAGACCTTGCTATAGAATTACAAACTGGTGGGTTAGGACTTTTCACATAGGAATAAATATTTACGTTTCTTCTCATTTGAGAATTCTTTTTCTCACTACTTTTGTAAGACTTACCAACTTAGGAACTCAAAGTTACCATCTTTAAGCTGTCTTAAGAAGCACTGAAATATCTTTCTACATATGACAGCTGATGAGGAAGACTATGAACCCTGTGTTCATCATCTAGGGCAAGTTTTCTCCACTTATATGATACTCCTTCTACCATCATTAGCCATATCAGCCAGAAGAAAATTAGAAGCTTTTACATTTTTATTCATATTAAGAGATTCTTTTAAATTTTGTCTCCCTGAAATTGTACTTATCTTGGAAATCCAGTACTACAGCAGGACTTGTAACATAAAAAATGATCTACTCATAAATTAATGTCTCCTCCCTTTCTACACAACTACTAAATAACCTCTGTTTTTTCTAACAGGAATTAATGTGTGCTTGGTCCCTTTTTATTTGCACAAAGACAACCTTTCTTTTATGATTTTGCTTACTCATCTGTATGGTAATTCCAAATGTTATATAGTAAGTGCTTAAAAATATTTAAATAATGTTTAATCAATTTGCAAAAAATATTTTTTCACAGAAGTGGTTAGAACTTCACAAAAATGTTATACATTTTTCCCACCAGAAAGTTCAGTACCATTGTTTATTTGTTTCTATGTGTGTGGGTGTTTACATGTATTTTTTCCATTTTTTAATTTTATTTACAAGCAGTGATTTTGCTCATACTTTTATTCTCCACTAATGAGAATTTGGTTTTCTTAAACAAACCAAGCTTACAGTACAGCTAGGATTTCACATGCAAATATAACATTAAAAATTCATTTTTGTGTGTGTTTATAAATGTTAAATTAACTGAGAAATATGTCAAGCAGCTGAAAGACAATGAACTTAGCTTCAGAGAGTTCATTAGACATTCCAAAACATTTGGAATGAAATTACCAAAACTCAGTAAATATCTTTCCACTGGCTGGGTTTCCACTCTTTCCATTTGCTTACATAGCAGAGAAGAGAGGGGGAGCAAGGGAGAGTGCCAAGGTCATGGTAGAAAATGTCACTGGACACCTCAGAACAGCAGTTTTTCTGTGTGTGCAAGCTGGCGATTGTTAAAGCATTTACAGGTCTGCTGGTCAAAAGTGCTAAACACAGGGGAAGTTATAATGTTTAAGTATTCAAAACCCTTCTGGTTTAGCTGTGTGAAGCAATCAGTACAAAAGGTCTCTACTAGAATCTTGTAGAGACCCACAGGAATTATTCAGTGGGCAAATTGCATTTGAACTTCACCCATGCAAAGTAGAAGGGCTCTAAATGTAGCATATGGTTTTAAGCAACTGTTCTGTAACTCAGAATACCTGCCAGATGGGTAAAAGAATGTGCTTAATACCTAAATAAGGCTTCCTGTGAAAAGAGACCTAGAAGGCTTTGTAAAGAGGAAGGCTTTGGTCATAGCAAAATGTTTTCCTCTGCCATGTCTTACTAGAGCATAGTGTACAGGGAAAGGTGCTGCAAATGGATTGCAAGGAACTGGGTCTCACCAGAAACAGGTATTGTGTGTTTCAACCTATGTTGCCATATATGTATGTGTCATATAAACATTTTTCACATATACATATAAATAATATTTCTGTTCAAACTGGTTGTGATAGGATGAGACTGTAGTCTTCAAGGTTGCTTGCAAGGCTCGGGAAGCGTGGAGGAGCTGCGCTGACTCTGCTAGACTGGATGGATGCAGAACAGTACAGAGGTGCCAGGTGCGTAAACAGGAAGGCAGAAGCAGGAAAATCTTTCCAGAGCTTATTCTCTCCTTTTTCAACTGAGCCCAGGCAGGTAATTGGGAACCTCAGCCTTTTCATGGCTGGGCAGAGGCTGGTAGTGCTCTGAAAAGGCTGGTGATTTTATTTTTCTCCTTGAGCTGGGATAGTAAATTCGCTGTTCGTAAGAAAGAAGACAGGTGCCTGAATTTTATAGCTAAGTCAGGAAGTAAAAAAAAATCCCTAAATTCAAAGAAAAGAGGAAAGAAATGAGTTATTGGAAAGTGAAATGAGTGTGTTGGTAGTGCATAGGGATGGAAGGGATTTTGTTGCCTTTAGTGGTCTCAAATGTAGATGTCTGTGATCACCCCGTGGTCAATTGACTGTGACATCTCCCCAGAAAGCAATTAATTTTCTTTTAGGCTTATGTTTTCAAAGGGGATCAATCATATTGTGATGTATTTATCCTTTTGTGATGATTGTAGAAGGAATCCAGATGAGTAACTTGCCCAAATGCCTTTCTTTTGGATAGCAGATATTTGTAGAGGTGAATCCAGCTCTTGATGAGACAGTGAGTGTAGAAGATGTACATGATAAGTCTTTTGGAGGCTGGATCGATTTTCAGACTTACTTTTGAAGCAAAGCATTACTTCTAGTGGCTGCAAAGGTGTTTTATAAAGGAAACCTGCTTTCTTTGCTGCTCAAATATAGAAAGTGGGTCACCTTTTACGTCCATAGACCAGGAAGAATTTGTCTTTCCATGCTCAAACCATCCCCCCCAAAAAAAACCACACAGAAAAAGAAGACAAACTTACTTTTATTTTCCATATTCCCTAATCAAAACTGAGATATAAAAATAATACCTTGTTGACATTAAGGAGGGAACAGAATGAGAAGAATTGCAAGCTATGCAATTTTATGGCTGATCCATGCAGTTTGCTTGAGATGTAGTTCTCTCTGTCATCTTTATTTGGCATTTGGGAAAAAACAAACCCCCTATAATATGTGTTTATAAATGGCATATTTATTTAATACGTCTAGCAATTTGAGCTTTCTGCCAGAGAACTATAAAATTGATAGTAGCAAAAGCTCTCAAAAAAATTCCTAAAGATTTGAAGGGTAGCGAATGCTAAAATTATTGAGCAAAGAACTATATTTATTTTAATTCCATTTAAACCATTATGAAGTTTACCAGAAAAAAATCCAAAAAAGGTAAAAATTAAAGCCTATTTAGCAAATAAGTACTTGATTGATCAGTGGCATGACTTGAAGGAACAACAGACGTCAGTGAAAACAGCTCAGAATTTAGCAAACAACCTGCTTTTTAGTAGGAGTATTCCTTGTGAGCAGGGCAGAGCAACTTCTTGGTCTTATGGAAGGAGATTCCTCCTTCTTTTTTTAATCAATTTGCAAGAGCAAGCAGCATTTTAAGCTTATTAGTGATGCTGGCTGAAGCACAGGGATGACAGAACGAAGACCCCTTTCTCTGCTGGAATGGAAAGTGGCTTTTAATTGCATTTTTTTCTTTTATTTTCAGAGACATTTATTTTTTTCCCCACATTGCACATATAAAGAAGAGAATCCAGTAGACAACTGGTATACTTCAAAGAATGTAAAGAATTTGGCTGGTAAGTGACATGGTGGGAAGAATTAATAAAGTGATAGTGTGTTGTCATGTGTGGGAACAGAGCAAGTGACCCTTAACCATTTGAAAACAAGGAGCTAGAAGGAAGGGGAAAATGGTGGGACTGCAATTTTTTTGCTGCAAGTTTGCTATAGCAGTCCTTAATAGGTAATGAAAGACAGCAAAACCTGGAGAAGGCTTTAGGTCTGTTTGAGTTGATGCTGGTATGATGCTCTGTTGAAGTCTTTGTACATCCAATGCCACGTCACCTTCCTGGAGACAGTGCAACACAGGTTTCTCCTGCTGCCCTCACATTACTGTTCACCACAACTTTGATTTTTCATCCTCTGGAGTTTTTCACATAAAGACTTGGGAGGATGCTGAACATCTGTCTTCAGAATGACTAGTGGAAATAGAAAGCTGCAATGTAAAGATGTACAGTATCATGACACAAATGCTGTAAACTTATCTTTCTCCATAATTTTTGACTTCACATAACAGTACTGTTGGTCACTTTTCTTATTTTTAACCCACTGACTGTGAACAGTTTTTCCCACTAATTGCCCGACCCTAACTTTTACAGGGAGCGGGATCTGTGTCTACCCAACAAAAAAGATGGGTAGTAAACCACACAAAAACTACTGGGTTGATTATGTCAGTGACTGGAGTGGATGTCGTGGCTCGGACAAATAGCTCTAGTCACAGACACAAGCAACTTAGCAATTATTGCACACAAGTATAATGCTCAGCTTTCACTGGGAAGGGAAAATTAAAGGGCAGTAAATCCAGTGAATAAATCCAGGCATTGATATGCAATCTTGTTAACTGTAGGTAAAATATGAGTGCTGAACAACAATGGCTTGACACTAGGGAGATTTCATTCAAAATTAATCTCATTTCATCCGTTCTTAGCTAATTTGATAGGATTCTTGTCTGAGTAATTGGAAGTATTTTGGAACTTGTATTGTTCCTTTCTTATCGGAGTAAGAATTGGTTTTGTGAAAAACCACGGCTTGCCAAGTGATTTGTATCTGATTGTTTCTTTCTTTGATTTTAGGCAAGAAAATGAACAAAAATCTCTCAAGATGCTTACATTTCAAGGAGATTAGATGCTCCCATCTAATAAATTATAAGTTGTAATTTGGCTGTGGTTGTTTAAATGATAAAGTACTTTCTTCTGACTACAACTTACATATTGAAAATAATTTTTTTTTAACTATTGATATAGAAGTATAATAAATCATAGTAAGGATCCTTCAGAAATCCTTTTAAATATCATTAAGTTTTATTTAGATGGTCTTCTGTACGATTAATAATAATCACTATCAGATTCTTGTGTTTCAAAATACTGATCACATATTAGTGCTGAACTCCCACAGAGTAAATTCTAGGCACCATTTGGCTTCCCTTTGTATCACCTGAGCTGTACAGCATGAATCTGCTGCCTCAAAAATTTCCCTCATGATCCCTTTGGATTGCTGCAGGGCTGTAGCTGGAACTGTATGGGAGCAGGGAGCCATAAGTGGATTTTTGAAGATGTGTCTCTGTTTTTCTGCCTCAAGCATATCTTGTGAAGGGAAGAAAAGAATCCATCCCAGTATTTGATCTGTTGTTAGACTATAATTTGTTTCTCTTTTCATATAAGGCAGAATGAATGCACCTGGAGACGTAAAAACGGCTGGATTTCGGTCTTTCTGTTCCTTGCAGAAAATGCAAGGACTTTTGATTATGTTTTGAGAAAATTCAAAGTTTAAATGCTATCTCCTGATTTAAGATTACCTTAAAATACTGTAGTGGGTTACATATAAAGCTCTTGATTGTGTTTTATTAAATGGAGGAGCAGCCTATAAAAGGTGAGCCCTTTATTTGGGAAATTTCCCTTTTAATCTCCTGAGAGTCTTTGAAGAATTATAATCTTTACTTAATAAGTTTGCTTTTACCACACTTAAAATGCTTCCTTTTTTTCCTCTGCTACTTATGTGCCTGTATATACTTATGTACATGTCTGAAATAAGTACTGCTGATGTTTCATATCTTTTCAGAAAGTAGTGGTGATAGGCACTCCTGATGCAGAAGTAAAGGTTTTGCCCCAAGTTCTTCTTCAGAATGGGAAATATTTTTGATCTCTGCAGTAGTGCTGAATGTTGTGATGGGGAATAAAGTGGTTTTACCCCATAACTCATCTTCAGCAGTTTGAGAAACCACAGTGAGGCATCAGTCACAGTGACACTTCAGTTAGTTGGAACATTTTATTCGACTCCCACATTTTGTGTTTTCAGAGGAGTATAGCATAAAAACTATGAACTGAAAACAGCTTGGAAATTTGTTAAGTGACATCTTCACTTCCCCTGTCATCCCTCCCCCCAATACTTATTAAATTAGACAGCGAAGAGTTTCAAACCAATTAGAAGAAAACCTGAGAAGCAAGCCCAGGCCCTCAATGCCCCAAAAGTAGCGGGTTTCGTTAAGTTTGATCAACATTACTTACACTTAGATTGCAGCACACACATGCAGAACAGATTGAGCTTGCTACTGACATTTTGATTGCACTCTGTAGGATTTATGTTTAGGAAAAGCCTCAGACAGTGTTTTGGCATATCTTATCTGTAGGGCACTGCAGGAATAAATCCTGTGAAATGTAATCAAATGTTAATAGAAAATCCTTTGTGGGAGACATCTCCAATAGCAAGTTTTTCTCTCCATCCCCTTCCCACTCCAAAAGGCTGTTTATCTACACAGGCAGATCTATACCTGCCACTTGTAGCTGTGCTGCACTGTGTTTTGTGGAGACAAAGAGTGACATTAAGAGCATAGAGTCAAGCAGACTTCTCCTAGCCCCATGCCAAACTCTGCTGTGAATCTGTTCAAACCTTCTGGCAAGGCCAAGGCTGGGTTGCAAGGCATCCCCTCAGGATGTGTGTACCCCAGGAGAAAACCTCTCCACCAGGGCAGAAGAGACAGAGAAAATAGACTCCAATATGCCGGAAAGACTTTGGGCAGGATGAGTCACTGACCAGGCTGCTTTCTTCACCTGTCCCAAAGTACATAGGTATTGGCGAACACAGAACACGTTTTGGCCACAATTGGATATATCCTTGATCCTGTTTGTTTTTCTCATAGCCTGTAGTTAAAGTTATTAAGTTTTTTTATGTGATGCTGTGTGTTAAGTGGCACTGAATGCTGGGCCCATGCCAGATGCATTGGGAATAGGGCCCAAATGGAAATTAAGGAGCACTTAACAGCATCTGAACCTGGTGCTGGTTACTAGCTTCAGCTTGAGAAACCTTCAGACGCCTCCAGTTTGTGTTTGGCTGCCTGCAGCCACAGCAAGGTGTCCCAGCCCACAGGTAACGGGAACAGGAAGGACCTAAAGCCATATCCTTCCCCTGGCCGTACTACCTGATGTAACAAGAGGTAACACCATGCAATTGCTGACCTGCTTGGTGGAGGAACTGTCAACAAAGTTGTGTCACGGTGCCGAAGGAGTCACTGCCTAGAAGTCAGTCTGGCGAAGGGTCCACAACATGCAGTGTGGTGTCCTGTTTTTCCACCACAGTTCAGGTTTTGAGTGCTTTTTCCGCAGCTCCAGAGACAGGTCCTGGCTCTAGGTCGACCACTTACACATGAAAGGGAAGGAGTCCCCATGCCTTTCTCCCACATGGAGGTGCTTGCCGCAGCTCAGACTCGCAGCTCCTGTCTCTTTGCAGGCAAAGGAAGAGATGTTTATGGGTCAGGCTCCTGTCACTTCTCAGGGAAGAGCAGCAGGCCAGGAGCAAGTGTCAGAAGGCTTGTTCAGCCAGGAAGCTGCCAGTTGGATCCTGGTGGGAATGGGAACTCTGCAACAGGACTATTGCATAGGTGCAAATCTGACTTGCTGTATTAATGGAAGTCCATATAGCATAAAGGAAATAGTACCTTCTAGTTAATGGTGGTAATTTTTGCCTTTATTTCCCAGTAGTAAAGCAAGCATAGATCATTGAGTGAGTTGCTATTTCTGGTCTATCCTGCCTTTTCCTAAGGGTGGAGGTAAGAGCATGAAATGTAGATTTTCTATTTAAAACTATAGTAGCTCAGATCTGCATTCCAGTATCCCATTTATGTAGAACAGCCCATTACACTCTTTCTTTCAATGTTATTTTTTCTCCTTAGCAATCTCTCCATGCAAAAATATTTTCTTATAATGAATTATGCAGAAAGAAGGTCATAGTGATAGACAGATTGAAATAAGATGGATAGAGCACATAGTCTGGAAATTCCTGGCAAACTCAGATCCCTGTTACAATAAAAAATCCAGCTTTTGAATGTAAACAGGAGAGTTTAGACATGTTTTAATTTTTTCAATATTTTTCTTAAGTTTATAGCAATTTATTTCATCTAGGAAACACTCTAAACTGCTGGTAACAACCAAACAGAGAATCAATAAACACTTGCCTTTCCAAAGCAAAAAATGAAAAGTTAGGTATTTTATTCACTTCCACAGAATCATAGAATCATAGAATAATAGAATCATTTAGGTTGGAAAAGACCCTTGGGATCATCGAGTCCAACCATCAACCCCACTCTACAAAGTTCTCCCCTACACCATATCCCCTAACACCACACCTAAACGACTCTTAAGCACATTCAGGGATGGTGACCCCACCACCTCCCTGGGCAGCCTATTCCAGTGTCTCACCACTCTTTCCGTGAAGAATTTTTTCCTAATGTTCAGTCTAAACCTACCCTGTTACAGCTTGAAGCCATTCCCTCTTGTTCTATCGCTAATCACCTGTGAGAAGAGACCAGCACCAACATCTCTACAATGTCCTTTCAAGNCTCATATTCAGCTGCTTGTCAATTAGAACCCCCAGGACCTTTTCTGCCAGGCAGCTCTCCAGCCACACTTCCCCAAGACTGTAGCAATGCATGGGGTTGTTGTGGCCCAAGTGCAGGACCTGGCACATGGCCTTGTTGAAGCTCATTCCATTAGCGTCGGCCCATCGATCCAATCTATCCAAGTCTCTCTGTAGAGCCTCCCTGTCCTCATGCAGATCAACACTCCCACTTAACTTGGTGTCATCTGCAAACTTACTGATGATACACTCTATGTCCTTATCAAGATCATCAATAAAGACGTTAAACAGAAATGGTCCCAACACCGAGCCCTGAGGAACACCACTTGTGACTGGCCGCCATCTGGATTTAACTCCATTGACCACCACTCTTTGGGACAGCCCATCCAGCCAGTGCTTGATCCAGCAGATTGTATGCTCATCCAGGCCATGAAGTAATTGTGTTTCTGATCTGGTACTAATAGCCACAAAGAGGGATCGTGTGGAGTGGTGGCCAACAGCCAGTGCAAGCTGACATTCTTCATGACGGGGAGAAGATACGCAGCCGTGGCTAACGTTGAAATGTCTCTTGGAAAAACAGCACCTGAAGAGATTTTGTATGGAAGAGAAATTTTAAACTGTTTATACCCTGTGGTTTGATAGACTCATCCAGGTGGAACAATTTAAGCCATCTTTGCCCCGAATCTCTGATTTAGTCATGTTTAGACTAACCCTTGGCTCAGCTCATACAGGGTGCGAGCACTGCCTAGTCTTCCCATGGCAACATGACTCTGAAATATTATTAGCTAATTGGACTGCATTTCCCCTGGTAGCGAGCAGCTCCCATTTGTTTTAAAGACATAGGCTTTTGTTGTGCTGATGGAGAGGCTGGCAGTGTTTGCGTAGATATCTGAGAAAAACACAAAGGGAAATGAACTTAAAATTTACATCTCAGTACACATTTTCATTCTTTACGTAATTTCGACCAACCTAGGATTGTCTTCTCACAAGAGGCCTGGTACTGGGAATAGCAGGACTGTTATTATAGGCAGAATTCAAACACATTGGCAGAATCTGTGGGAAAGTTTGTCCATTTTAGTCCTGGTTCTACCAGATGACGAAACATTCCTTGAGTAGTTAGTATGCTGGCCCAGGGCCTGAAAAAGTAACTGAAACCTTTTTTCTTTATCTTTTATACTGAAAACCACCAAGCAGATTAATAAAACAGGTTACCTACAGGAGGCATTTACCCCTTCAATTACAAACTGCTCGAGGTTATCAGCCTGGTTTCAAGTGAGAGACATGGTAAAGTGTATGATGTATCTAATGGATACATAACATCCTACATAACACCCTTCTTGCAGGGTGTAATCCTCTGCAGCATGCTCCTCCTCCTTAGAAAAAGCATCTGCTGCATTTGTGTTAACTGGAGTTTACCTGCCGTTTTGTAAGATGATAACTCCATGACTATGACATACAAACATAAGGGTTACTATACGTTTTCAAGAATGTACAACTTTTTTTTTATCCTGTTCCTCCTATGAACAACATATCATCAATTCTGACTTAAGAATGACTTTCTGTTAAAATGTTTGTCCTCACTTCTGTAAACTGAACGAATTGAATTAAAGAGCAATTAAACCTTATCTCTTCAAACCCACCTTGCACTGTTTACTTTTTTCACTCTAAGTAGTACCTATTTTGGTAACCAAAAGTTTGGCTAACTTCTGCTTCTCTGCTTTCAGCTTCTCAAGGCTTATCAAATGGTGGCTAGGGGAAAAGACCAAATTTTCACTTTTTTAGGGTAAGAAAAGTGGTCATTGGGTTAGAAATTGTTTTATACTTTTAAAAATATATGCTTCTCTACATATATGAATGCACTTTCTTTTAAAATCTCGTCCATTTGCAGTATCTCTTTCTTCCTTTATAAACTTTCACTTCTCACTTTGTAAGCTTTCACAACCGAGCTCACCGCAGAAGCAGATGAGCATAGCATAGTGACACTAGGGATTCAGAGCCCAGAGATTGGGATGTTACAGTAATCACTAGGCTAGAATTAGAATGAGACAAAATTCATCTTCAGTCAGTCTTCATCAGTATATCTAAAATGCTGAAATCTTCTAGTCCACCACCTTGTTTTCCTCAAACTCACGGTCTTTTCAGGCATGTGAGAAAAACAACATTGATAAACAGCTATCTTTTTGTTCCATTTTTCTTTATTTTTGACAATATAAAGAACCCTCTCCAGTAATTTTCACATAGAGAAGGATTTTTGTATGACACACTCTTTGAAATGTGGCATTATAAAATTAAGGTACAGTACCTTGAGCAGTTCACAAAAAAGAATTCTTATCCAGTGAGAAATTAGGTTATTTCCTCATTTATTTAATCCTGAGTTAAAGCAAACCAAATGTCTTAAAGTCTTTGAGGAATGAAGACTTGGGAAACATTAAAATGTTTTGACAGCATTTTATGATTATGTTGACATATCATAATATAAAATTATCAGCTATAGTAAATACTCATTTTACTATGTGATGTCAAAATTAATGTCATAAAACCAACCGATGAAACTGAAAAAAAAAACGTTTTAGCTGTATCTAAACAAAATATTTAGATGCTCTCAAAATGTAAAAAAAAAAGGTGAAAAGATTTTGACACTTGCAGAAGAATGCCTTAAAAATAAACACATTCCCTTGAGATGTTTCTATTTTGACAGGAATTGAATTTTCTGGTCTAAAACTCATCTGTCAAAATGTTTTCACTCTGTCTGAGTGATACCATATTTGTAGACAAACTTCTGTCTCCATCTCACCTACCAGGGCAGGTTTGATCTAGAGCCAGTCTGTGTTGAGAGTCACGTTTTTTTGTCGAATTAGCTAGTGCACATGACACAGTTTTTGTGCTAGCGTTAGGCTATCGGAGGACAGAGAATACTTAATCTTGTTTAAAGCCTGTCAGGGCAACCTTATTGCTACAGGATGTTTTTTGACACAATTCAGCCCTGTGAGTTTACTTTTTGGTGGGACCTCTCAGCACTTTGCATCTTGAAGTAATTGTGTTTCTGATCTGGTACTAATAGCCACAAAGAGGGATCGTGTGGAGTGGTGGCCAAGAGCCAGTGCAAGCTGACATTCATTATGATGGGGAGAAGATACGCAGCCGTGGCTAACATTGAAATGTCTCTTGGAAAAACAGCACTTGAACAGATTTTGTATGGAAGAGAAATTTTAAACTGTTTATACGCTGTGGTTTGATAGACTCTTTTTTCCCAGAATCATTTAGGTTTGCTGCCTGAGATTCAAAAGACCAGAAAGAAAGAGGTTAACCTTGTTTCCCATAAGAAGAAAAATGCCTAGTTCCCTACCCAAGTGGTTGGAAGAGAGTGGGGCTGTGCGCAGATTTCCACGTACCCTCCCGCAGTTCCCAGTATGCCTACAATGGGAATCTCGTAAAGTCTTCTAAAGTCGTCAGCTAGACTTATAGCCCCTTCCCTTTGCTTTTATCCCTCACTGGTCTCTGAGGAAAGGCACTGTAATTCATGCTACACAACCATCTGATTGAAGCCCTGACCTGCAAAACGTGATATCCTGGAAGGTGGGCTAAGGGGAGGGAATGAAGGGGAAGGAATAACCATTCTCATTTTCATTTTGTTTAGCACGCACAAGTGCATCTGAGTTAGTTCATCTTGGAAAGGGCTTTAGCTAAGCTCTTCTCTCAAGACTGCACGGAAAATCATGAGCGTGATTATTTTTCTACCCAGCACTGCATGCTTCAGGAGAATTTCAGTCATTCAAAAAGAAATTGCGGATTGCAGATGAGGGTGATTCATCATTAAGTACTTTTTAACCCTTTTAGTTATAATTTGAAGTATAGAGCTGACTTTATACCATCCTACACCAAACATTTCTTGCCAGTATCTATATTGTGTTATTTCTGGAGCCCCATTCTTAGAAGTAAAAGTAGAAAAACAGCCTGCTAAACACATGGGCTGTGCTCAGCTAGTATGGTACTATTTGGGGGTTGGACTAGATGACCTCCAGAGGTCCCTTCCAACCCTATGATTCTGTGATTCTATAGCCAGTTGGTTAAAAGAGGCAGGACATTTGGGGCAGGAAGAAAAACTAATATGAAGATGCAAAGTTCATGGGGTGTTGCCTCTTCACTTTTGTGCCATATTTTTTTTCTTTATTGAATAGCCAGGCTCTCGGCAACTTTATGTCACCCTAATAAATGATATGTTAGGGGAAATTAGAGAGTTGTTACACCCTCACACCTGTATCCCAATCAGCTTGGAGCACTCTGGCTTTGATTCGCTTTTGTATGTAATTTTTTTTCAGCTCTTCTGAAGTAACTCCTGATTTATGTTGCTATAAGTAAGATTATGCCCAGAAGGCATGGCTTATGTTCTTAGACTCTCATATTTTATGGTTAACAAAAGCTTTTGGCAAAACTTCATTTAAAAACTTGCCAATTTTGCTGTAGATAAACAGATATGATTTTCCCACATAAAATACCTGAAGAATATAGCAACTGCTGGAGTCACATTATCTGTTTTCCAGAGTCGCTTGATACTTTTTAAGGGTGACCATTATGATGAATTTGTTCCAGTTGAGAATACATAAACAAACCTCTTGTTCCATTTTGGTTAAGCTTCCTTTAGTGAATTCTGGATTTCATTTGAGTTTTATGGATGTCCACGTGTCTCAGCATTTCATTCCATTCCCCTGTCTGATCCTAAAATTCTCTTTTCTTCTCCTAATTATGACACATTCTTGTGCCAATTCTGCATCGCCTGTGAAGATTTCACTTCCAATCATGCTTGGAAGGTCCTGGGGTAATACAAAATCCTTCAGGGATGGAAGAAGACCTTGCAATATGTCCTTTTCCTTGTGTACTACAAAATTGATCTATACAGGAAGAAGGATATAGGTGCATTGTCTTGCCTCTTCTTCTACCCACTTTGGTATACTTTGTTCTTGCGGGTCTAGTAATGAGGGGGACAGTTATACTGGGCAGCAATTCCTGTAACCAGGACAGGTTCAAGTGAGGAACTGAAACTCCTTACTCTTTCCCAGCCAAAGCATGTGTCTAGGACAAATGTGGTTGCAGCCTTGTCTGTAGTTTACTCATGGACTCCATCCTGAGGAATCACCTCCTCTTTGTTTGAATGCAATTGATTCTGCTATAGTTTTCGGTATAATTGTGGGTAGATAATGAGTTGTGCCTGGTGACCTGGGGCACTACTTGACAGAAGGCTGCTGCTTTACTAACTTGTAAAGAAAAGGAGGGAGTTTTCTCTCTGTTCTCTGGGATCTTGTACTTTGGGATAGGTCTGTGTACTTGTGTTAGTACACATGTTCAGTGGGAAGATTGCCTCCTCCAAGGCAAGTGTTTAAGAGCTGCCAGGTAAGAGTCTCGGGAGAATAGGATGCCCTGTTCTGCAGTTTCAGTTCAGTAACTCAAGGGTAGCTTACCTTCAGTGTCGTGGTGACTGAGACCTTGCTCTGCGTTTTGGTAAGGAAGGATCACAAGAGTGTCCACCAGATGTGTCTATGCAACTTTTCTGATTTGTTTTGACAGCAGAAGTAGTCATTGTTGCCATCTTAGATGGCAGGTCCTACATTCCTCCAAATGGTGATGGGAGGGGCACAGCCACTACAAAGGTAGCAAGAAGACATAAAAGCTCTTGGCATCACCTTTTTTAAACTGCCGATGTAGTCTCGACATGGTACACGCTGCACACTCGACCACTGATGTTATTAACTTTCATGCTTGTCTCTCAGTAACTTCAACATAGTCTGCACTTAATATACGAGTAATAAGGCAACTTTCCTGCCTGCCAAAAACCAGTCTTAGCTAGGATTTTGAAAAAGAGCCTTTGGCCTTTCTGGCTCACATCTCAGCATCATTAAATAGATAGTAACTGGAACTAACACAACTCTCCCAAAGGGATGCGAGAAGTGAGAATCCTGTTCATACTCCCAGGGCATAGTGTCTCCCAACATCAACTGGATTAAAACAATAGCAAAATCTTCAGCAACTAAAGCAAGCATCTTATACCTTCAATGTAAATAGAAAACAGATCCTCTGAGTAAGAAAGAATAATCACTTGCCTGACCATAGTGGCAATGTTAAAAGCCTAAGAGCAGTTCTCAAGGAAATACCACAAGTTAACATAGTAAATATGTAGTATATGTGTATTGCTGCACCTTCCAAGCTGGGTCAGTGGGTTATTTACCGTATATAAGCTGATGAAAATAACACTATGGATACTGTGCCAGACTTCCTAACACCAGGATATAAGATTGTTTTCCCAAAGACAAAGAACTGCAACATGCATAAAACTTTTTCCACTGATATAGCGGATGTTTTGTTTGTGGCCTGTTGCTGTCATCGAGCTAACCAAGTAGTTCATTTCATAAATCAGAGGGGAAACCGGTGGGAAATGGAGGTTAATGTGCAGAAAGGAGAATCTACAGGGAGCAGATACCATATTTCCATACTTAGCTGACAGTGTGGGCAGGTTGGGTTTTACTTTGTTTCTGGATTAACCTGCTGAAGGGGAATGCGTCTTTTCAGGCTGAACCAACCCTGAACAACAACAATTTTTACCGCTTTCTCTCAACACAATCAAAAAGTTTAGACTGAGTGTTAATAAAGGCTTCCAGCACTTTACTATCTAAAGCCCTGTTTCATGAAATAACTGCTCATTTTAGCCTGTGGTCACCGGGATGCCTTATAATTAAAATCATTAGGAGGGTCTGCTTAGACAAAAGGGCCCTTCATAATCCCCAAATCACAACATCTGCGTGCATTTGTTAAAGCTGTGTGTGAGACTGACAGAACAGCATGTCCCAGATTTCAGTTTTGTGAAAAAAGTAGCAAGATTCATACTTAATTTTAGTGGGTGGAAGCTCATCTTTAATGCCGGGAACACGTGAACAAACCACATTATCACAATAGAAGCATAGCTGGAACCAGTGGAAACAGAAATGAGAAGCAACCATAATGAAAGGCAATTGCTTACATGTGTGTTTATGTTGTTTGTATGCTTATACAAATGAAAGCACATGTTTTGTCATATATTTTCTGCATTTGCCAGCTGTTTTTTGCTTACTTTACTCAATCTGGTTTTTGCTTTTCAAACCTGTTTTGCTCAAGAGAGTCCTAAACAATTAAAATATTAATAATTATTATCACAAAATGCTACCAATTCCTGCAGTAATAATTTTTTCCCTGTTTAATAAGCGTGCAGTGGGTATCATACAGATGCTAACGGGACATCATGGTGCCATAGCTATGGTGCTGAACTGGAAGTCAGGGCAGCAGTGTCCCAGCCTGACCAAATTCATATCTGAACATATCTTGCTGTACCTGAAAATCTGTTTTCTAAAGGGCTTTGGCAACAACTACTTTGCAAGATCTCAACATTTATTCAATAAATTGTTTGTAACAGCTTTTTTTTTGTGTGTGTAAAGAATGGAAACTGGTAGCAGGAATTTGGAGGAGATAAGAAGTGTCTTCTCAGACTTACTTTCACTGTAATTTCTTTTCAACTGAATTTGCCTTTTAAGATTTATAGAGCTACTCAGTAGGAAAACAGCCACTGTAGGAATGATGCCAATAGTTTTGAACGATGCAGTTAAATCAAAGTAACATTGGGAAGTTTGTGATTGGTACATTTCAGCCTGAACTGTATTTAACAACCCCTGAAAAAAAGGGCAGATTCATCTGTCACTGGCTTGTAAACAATAGACTTTCCCAAATCCCGTTGCAGAAAAATAAAGTAGAATCCCAAGGGACTTCAAAGAAAGATTAGAATAGTGACCAAAGATGATTAGAAAGCTTTCTGTTGCCTGGATAAAAACAACAAACCCTTGGGTGATCTTGAAGGGAGACTCGGGAGAACAACCTTTTTATAGCTGTGATTAAAAATAATGGGAAAACCGAGTAATTCTCTCTTCCCAAAGACAAACAAACCTCAGAAACATCAGGAGAGTCTGTTAGCAAGACTATAAAAATTTCAATAAAAACGATGTAGGATGGGGGAATGAATGATTTTTTAAAGGAACTGTTTAGCTTCACAAATTGATGCGTGAGTTTACAAGACAGATGGAAACAAATATCAGATTCCTTTTTTTTTTACCACGAAACATCACTTGAGGGAATAGAGACATGGAAAACAGTTCAGCTCAAAGGATAGAGATGATCTTCTTGGAGATTCTGCTGCTGCCAAGTGAGGAAGAAAAAATTGAAAAGAAGATGGGGATAGTGCTGAGAGGTGGTACTTTTTGTTTGGAGAAGAAAGCTCTGATTACTTATGATGCTACAGTGCCAGCTGGTTAGGTTAAATGATTACCAGCTTCCAAAACACAACATTTGGCAGGATTTACCAAGTTGCCTGTGAACTAGTCAGAAGATGGGTTGGAGAGTCTTCACTGAACCTAAATCTTGGTATGGAATTTCAATTTGTAAAACATGACAAATAGAAGAGATTAACAATAGTAACTTTAAAATATGAGTCGCTACATAAATAATTGGAAGGAAAGAAGCTAAATTATAAATGGTAGGGGAATGTGTAGTAGCTTTATTACCAATTGGTGCACCTATTCTTTTCAGAGTGCTATTCATCCAATGGATATCTCTGCAGGAAACAGACATGCAATAAGATATATCAAAAGGGAAGACAGTAGAAAATTATTTTCCCTTGTGATGATTAAACCCCTACTATTGAATTTTTTTAGATAAAAGCAGGTTTTCATAGTATTTCCCCACATCCAAAATATTTTTTTTCTTATAAAAACCTGATCTTTTCCCGTTGAAAATACCAGTTCTCACAGACATGCATTTTTCCACAAATTTTGTTTTCATTTGAAAATATTGTCCATGGATGAAGATGATGCATTATGCCAAAGGGCAACAACTAAATAGGCACAAGCATGAGTATATCTACCAAAAGTTATCTTATTTTTTATGTTCTCTGTCATCTCTTTTAATGTCTTCTTTCCTTTGCTCCTTTGGCTGATACTCCCATATAGGTCCTTCAAATTTTATTGCATTCACTCTGCCACTGGTTCCAGATCTCCCACAATAAATCCCAAACACCAGTAGGCAGCAACCCCCCTCATTCTCCAGGGTGGTCCAGAGTCTCCCTGACTCCTGGTGCTGGTTGTCCCTGCAGCGGACCATGGGTCTTAGGCTGAGGCTGGGGACAGGCCTGGGAGAAGCTGGGTTGGGGACTTCATTTCCCGAGCTGGAATATTTGGTTTCCCCTGTTTTCTGCTGTGCTTCAGGGCTCCTTCATGTGTGCCTGTGGAGGTGAGCCTTTTATCACACAACTTAAGATCTGTATTAAAGTAGACTGCAGTGAGCATGCAGCAAACTGAAAAGTTAAAACAGTAACAGTGCAACAAAAAATTTTTAATTTATCAAAATATTTTATTCCACAAAGAAATAACAGTCAGTGTTGCTAGTTAGTTCTGGATTAAGCCAATTTTCTATTTTCTCCAGAATGAGTCCTGTGTTCCTCATCATAATCTGGTTCTGTTGTTTGGAAAGCAACTGAAGAATCATAGATAAACAATTAGAAATTGATTTGTAGCAGGTTCTTGGTGTTTACTTAATAGATATAATGGCATTGGTTGAAGGTGCCTAATGAAATTTGGAAAATAGTAGTTACAAGTGGAAATTTGAAAACTAATACTTTTGGTGAAAAAATCTGGTCAGTCATCACTAAGAAGTTATTTAGAAAGTAGACTAAATGACTAAAGAAATCTCTAAAGATTACTTCGGAAGCTTTCTTTTGAGATTATTGAAAGGGGTCAAATATAGGGAAAGAAAGGCTACAAATACATTATACCTTGGGGAATAAAAGTATATGGTTCTTTTTTGTTTGTACCTGATGACCTGCACTCACTGCTGAAGAATTTCACTTTACCAGACACAAGTTAGCAAGCAGGACAAAACTTTTTTTTAGCAAGGGGATAGACTAGACAAGCACATGGGTTCTTTTCTATAATTTTCACATTTTTATACCTGGAACCAATGAAGTTATTCTTGAGGTCTGGAAAAATGCACAGTGATTTGGAAAGGCACATTCCCTATAAATAGAAGTGTTATTGATGGGACAGATTTTCCCTACATTGGGAATGGTCCTTTATGACTAATAACAGGACAAGCTGACAGCTACTGTCCCTGCCCTTGGCAGAGAAATTAGGCTAGATGATCTTCAAAGGTCACTTGCAATCCAAATCATTGTATGATTCTATGATTATTAACTTGTAAATGAAATATGAAAAGCTTGAGAAGGTCAGGGGCTACTGACCCAAGATTTTAAAAACATGAATAAATAAAATTACTTTTGTAAAATACTTATGAGTATTTGAAGTTGAAATGGCAAAGTTGCATGCCATACAAGATTAGCTTCTGTAGATTCTTTGCATGATAGATATGCATTCTCTGCAATTTAAAATAGATTTAAGATATAACAGAATGAAGAAAATGCTGTGAGTGTTAACTAGTTCTTATTTTTATCTCTAAAATTGATTTTATAAAATATCCACCCAACACAATTAGTGCATTGCTAATGCTAGAAAATCTTAAAAGAGTCTGTACTCGTGGCCCTTTTTTACAGGCAATTTTGAGCATTAAGGAGTTCAGAAAATACCCAGGAAAGTGTTAAAAGTTTGTAGTACTTTTTTGAACTGTGCCTGTGTCTGGATTTTATGATTCACTTATCTATGCTGCACAATAACATTACAGCAATCTTTCATCCATTCATTGAACAGCTTTGACATATTGAAAAGAAATAGAGTTTTAAATTGTTTTACCTTACCTAAACAATTTTTAGGTGTCCTTGATATTTTCAGAAAGAAAAAAGATGTAGAATGAAATTGCACTAAACAATGTGCCAAACTTTCAGAAGAATGCTTATGTTCCCAAAAATACTACAGTTTGGCTTTTAAAACAAAGAATTTATTAGGGGAAAAAAAGAAAAAAAGTTGTCTCATTCAGATAGAAAGAAGGAAGTAAAAGATTAATTGTCCTAAATAAACAGGGTACAGTGAACTGCATTATTCATTGTTGCTTTTCACCTGGATTTTGGTTTTTCTATGCAAATATTCATGGGGGAGAATA
The DNA here is from genome assembly GCA_013396915.1 of Stercorarius parasiticus. Taxonomy (NCBI): domain Eukaryota; kingdom Metazoa; phylum Chordata; class Aves; order Charadriiformes; family Stercorariidae; genus Stercorarius; species Stercorarius parasiticus. Next base: position 577,776 of record VWZL01002396.1, on the reverse strand, counting down.
GAAGCAAATAAAATATTTGAAGACTTCAGACAGAGATGTAATTAGGAAGCCTGAAGTAGTATTTTCACCTTTCTGCTGCTACTTGTCCTTTACACGCACTGCAAATTTCTAGGTCCTTATGTATGAGTAGTCTATATGAATGTATACACATTCATACATGCATTTGTGTGGTCATGGAATTAATTACTATACAGCCATGCACTGACCTAGGAGAGAACTTGGCAAACCTCAATTCTGTCATTTCTTCATTTTACGTCGTCTGCTTTGCCAAAAATATCCTTTGACCATAGTTCTTTGCTATGTCATGATGATGACCCTTATTTGTCTTCATATGCTGCCATGTGGTTGGAAACTGAAGCAGAATTACTTATCACTTGATTTCAGTCTTGGCTGTTGGCTATAGAAGTTGTTTGGTTTAACGACTGCTGAACATATATATTCTGCTGAGGGGAGATGCTGGCACTGGGCTGAGATATGACAAAATAGAGAGTCATGTAGAATGTTTTTATAAATACGTTTCATTTGATGCTGAATGTCTCTTTGCTCCCACTTACCATATTTCAACTCATACTAAAAGTCCATGCTTCTTTTTAAGGGTTTTCATTTAATTACCCATGTCTAGGGTCAGAGTTGGAAGTCCTCCATTGTACTGTAACATATTACTATGGAAACAATACAGTTGATAAAAATACCACTATTAATCGGGTAAGAAGTGAACAAGGGGCTTTGCAAACTAACTTTGAAATGATTGCTTAACTTGTCTGCCTTTATCATGATAGTTACTTCTAGTGAAATACTAAGCCAGCTTTAAGAACCTGAATAAACTGAATTGTGACACTATGATATCAATTTTTCTGGTGTTACAATGAAATCTGGGTTTCTTATTGGAGTCTTCATTTTCTCCTCTCACTATGTTTTCTGTTTCTTTAACCCACAAGCACCCTCTCAGACAGAAATGTGTCTTTAGGTTTCTTTTGTGTCCTACTCTGCCTTTAAGTGTCATTTTCTTCTTAGATTTTTTTCAGAAGCCTTCAGCCTTCTTGTTAAAAAGGAAGGTATTTCTGGACTGTTCTTTGTTCTTAATGAAAATAAAATATTTTTTATTTTCATGATTCATTTTCGAATGAACCTTTGCCTACTGAGATAATATTTAATTTCCCTAATCTTCCATGTTTGCTTAATATTTTTTCTCTGCAGAATCATCAGATTTTAGCAGTGTTGATTTTAATGCTTTTCCTTTGATGGGAGTCACTGCTGCTTCATATGGTGGGGATCTGTGAGAAGAACTTCCAGTCTTGTGTGCAAATGATTCATTTCCTCACCGGATAAATACTCTCCTTGGCAGTTATGTGGATAGGCAAGCACCATGTATCCTACCAGTTATTTTCTGGAGGAGATACATGGAAGCTCTATTCCAACATCAGACTACTTCCACAGTATAATTGTGCTTACATTTACATTACCACATGTGAAAAATGACAATGTAAACAATGAATTAATTTGTGAATGGTGAACAAGCAGCACTTTAAATCCTCTTCATATGCCTTGTTTCTTCTTCCATAATTTATGAAAAATGTGGTAATCAAATGCATCACTGCAGAAAGAAGCATTAAAATTCTTGACATTTTTGAACTCCTCTTCATCTCTTTTGTTAAATGTAGCTTTCTAAATCTAGTGTGAGCACAAAGCGTGAATCTTCAATATACTCCTTAAGACTGCTATTTCTAATTTTTATTCTGTAGTTTTCATTTTTTGTAGGGATCTGGTCAGTAAAGTCACTTCACGCAGCTGTGAGCTGTCAACTCTCAGCAGCCCTGAGCTCAGTGGGGTCCTGCCTGGTCGTTCTTTCCAGTGCTGTTATATGCCAAGTGAACCCGTATTTTCCTGGACTCTATGCCCACGTAACTCCAGCCTTGGGCATACATGGGCCCTTAAAAGCCAAACTGTAATTTCATTTAGAGAAGAATTGGAACTGCATTGTTAAGTAAATGTCATTTTCTATGATACAAATACATATTTTATCCTGATGGCTGAAAAGAGTGAACATACAAAGACTGCAAGTCTAGCTTGCTGTTGGTTACAGAAATGGCCCTGACCCTCCAAACTCAGTTCTCTTTTTCTGTCTATAAATTATATTGAACTGAAGGAGGAGCCATTTCCTGGACCTATTTCAAAGACAATAAGAAATGTCAAAGCTCCAAATCTCAGACTTTCTTTTGGGGATCATTGTAAAACTTACTCAGTCTGATTAGCCCAGGTAGCCCAATCTTCCCATTTCAAAAAAAAACAAAACACAAAAGAGGACAAGGATTTTATTATTCTTTGGTTCACATGATTCATGTGAGTATAAATGCTCTAAATTATATGTGACATGGTTAATCTCAGCTACTTGTGAATCAGATAATTCATTCAAAAACAGGTCTGCTAATTTAGTCATTGATTTTCATGCTCTTCTGCTGAAGAGAACAAAATATAAAATCTATGTATGGTTAAAATATACATCGTAGGACAACTGAGGATAATTATATTTATTTAGAAATCTGCTCGGACACATAGAAGAGGTGCCAAATGATTGATTTGTGAGTATTTTATTTTTGTGGCTGGAAAAAAAGTAGTTGTTAGTTTGCAGTATACCAATGGTTATAGGTATCCCCAGTAAAGCATGCTGTTATTGCCCATGTTCCACCAGTGCTTTTTGTGCTGCAGGACGTTAATTTGTCTTCTTTCTGGGCCTTGATTGCAGATGATCCTTAACTGTTTTCTTGATATGGTGGACCTAATGACATGCAACAGAAGGTTTGCTTTAAATTTGTCTGACCTCTCAAATTAGCTCGTCTTAAAAATCACTTTGTATAAAGTTATCTGAAATATGCATTAGAAACCTCAGTCAGACTAGCTGAGCCAGCTAAAATTGTTTAATGCTGCATATCTGACAATCATCTAAAACCTTTTCTTACCACTGTACCAGCAAAGGCACAAAGCCATCACAAATGGTGCATGCTTATTGATACATGTATATAAAAGTTGATTAAAACCAATTTCTAAACATGTTATTTTGAGGAAAAATCTGAGTGTTATAATGCAATAAGCTGAACCTTAATATGAAAAAGACTTGTATTTTCTTTCATTTGCAACTAATATGATGAGTATGGGTAGGCCTTGCAAATGTAATTTAGTAACCACTAGAGAATGTTTAGTTATTCCGCATGTGTCTAGTAAGCATGTCAACAAGAAATAAAAAGACTATCTATAGCCTTGCTTTATGAGCAAGACTGAGTGTCTGAGTGTCTGGTTGCTGAGCGTTGCCTGCTGGGACTGCTTCCAGAGTCTGAGGACTCCTGACCTGGCAAAGGAGGCAGGGATCAGTGTCCATCACGGCCTGACACCATGGCAAACCATCCCTTTGCATCCACCTTTACAGGGCCTGGTGCAGGTCTCAGATGGTGGTCAGCTGGCAACATAATATATACTTAATCTACTGCTCCAATTGCTTGAATTAGGTTAAAAACAAAAGAAAACAGAAGGGGATGGTGAAAAGGTGGTTCCTATGCAGGCCATACAGCATGGACATACACATCACAGATGTTGCTGGCTAAAACACCACGTGTTTATTGATTGTGCAAGACGCCAAGTTGATTGGGACTGACACAGTATTTACTGACTATGGAATGGAAATGCCTAAAGCTGAAGGCTAGCTCCACACAGAAGTTTATTTCATGCAGTTTATGTGAATTGCTGAATATTACTACCCCAAAAAAATTAGTGCGGACATTTCTGCTGGTTTATGTTCTGTTTGGGAAATTATAGCGTACACCCATGAGATTTTCTTTGCTCAAAACCTTCCTGGGCAAATGGTTTTCTCAGTCGGGGAATGAGGTTTTAGAAGGAAAACATTGCAACTGAAATGGATCCCAAGTATCTGTGTGGAATGAGAATACTTTATAACTGATGCATTTAGCATTTCATCAGAAGCTTGTAAAGTCAGATTTGGCAGGTGAAAAGCACAGCTTGATAACCTCAAGCTCATTCTATTTCGGGTGTGCTGGTAGTAAGTGAATGTACCAAAGGTACGAGAACCATTGCAGTGTGTGGTACGATGTACTGGATAGTGTTCTCATCATGAAAATAGGCTTGACTTTCCCTTTCTGTGGTATAAATTACATATTCATTTACATTAATTGACTAGAACAGAGTTGATTCTAATTTACCCTCATGCAAATTGGAAGAGAACAAGACCCCCTAACTGGAAACAGCTTTGGGTAGGGCTGCTTTGTGTCCTGGTATTCTCCCTTTGGATCAAGAAATATTTTTTGGGTGACTGCAACCTGAAATACTGTGCAGGTAGTCCCTACCAGGAGGCAGGACTCTGCTCCTGTAGGGAGAGACAACGAGAAACTAGAGGTGATTGCAAGGCTGGCAGTTTTGTCTGTCTGTGGCAGCCAGGAGAGAGAGGAGAAAAGGGAGATCTCAAATATCAGTGGCATTAGTGGGACCTGAAAGCATGGGATAGGTAGGGATCTGAAACGAAAAGGCACATTGTGGCAGATGGAAGAGAAAGTGGCTCCTGAGAGGGTTTGGGTTCTCAGAGGAGAAGGTGGGTCACTGAGAAGAAAAGTGACATCTCTGTAATGGGAAACACAGGATGGTGGGAGACAGAGGAGATCTAAAGCTGGTAGATCTGAGCTGGAAAGCAATAAAGGAAGGATATTAAGGTAAGGGAGTAAGGATTTGGAGGCTTGGGAAGAGGGAGTTAAAGGAATGGGAACTTCAGGGTGTAGGGCCTACATTTTGAAAGAGGCTGGGAGAGGAACGGTCCAGGAGTTTGTACTGAGGTGAGTTTGAAGCATCCTGAAAAAGCCCATATACCTTTGGCTGGGACCTCAATTTGGAGAGGATGATTCACGCTTTACTGTTACCCTCACAGGACCCTTTTCTCCTTATCCTTAGCTCCCTCGCACATGTCCTTCCTTTTAATGTTGGAAATATAAAGGCCCTAAACTGAGAAAGTATCTGCATGATTGGCAGGAGTTTAATTATCAACACTTCTATGGATGCCTTAAAGTGTAGGAGTTCCAGGATAAACTAGAAATAGCTCTTCTCAAGGACACAGCAGAGGTGGCACCAAAAAAGGAGTGGAGATCATTGGGATGATCCACAAATGGCTTAGGAGAAAGGCACAAAAACTTGCAGATAAGCACAGGTTGGAATCCATCTCTCAAGGTACCTTGATGGTTTGGTAAAAGCTCCTTGTGGTGGTCCACTCAGGTAATTACAATTCACTAGCGAGCAACTTGGTGTTACCAGATAAGTCTTTTTTCATTTACTTTGATAGACAAATAATTTTTTAGTTTTTTCTTGAGTTTGAGAAGCCTGAGAACATAAATACCAAGTACACAGATCTACATAAAGGCTAACAAGGAAAGGCCAGGTGCTATATAGGTTAGGAAAAATCCTCTTGGAGAAGTAAGGGGAAGACAGGAGTACTGAAGTATGTGTATGCATGGAAAACGCATATCTTTCTGCATTATGACAGCTCTATTTTTGTGTCTGCTGTAGAAGAACTAAATTTGGAACTTCTATCCCAGAGGAAACTTACGTATTTTAACATTTGCTTTTTTCCTTAAATCAGGACAAAAAAATATTATAATGAAAATTCCAGAAAAATCTGAATCCAGAGATATTTTGATATTCCTTAAATTGAAGCATTATCTCTCATCTTATTAAAGTAACCAGAGGCTCTTTAATTTTTTTTTCTTTTCAAAATTAAGCTACATTTTCTCACAGTGACACGTTACCTCCCAGGGGCTGGACTTCAAAAGTCCTGAGTAGTGCTTCTGTGCTCTAACATGCCTGGTGCTGGAGTTGAGTGCCATATCCATGCAGACATCATGGGTACCACTTTGTATTGTGCTATGGGAGACATTAGTCCTGCCTGAAGCCTGACCTGCAGAAGCCGACTCTAGGCTTTCTTCTTGCAAAGTGATGTGTGGATGGTGAGTTTGAAACAGCATTCCCAAATCACTTTAAATAAGAAAGGAAATCAGATAAAGACCTGAAAAAAGTCTAATTTGTTTTTCAGTGTAAAATCTTGGTCCAACCAGCTGATTTTTTTGAAGTGAGCATTTTCCTCATCTTTGCAGAAACAAAGACTGCGAATGTGAAAGCTCTAAGTAGCCGTCTTCTCTCTCAGCAGCACTGTCTGCATGGCTTCCTGCTCCCCGTAAGAACCACTCTTCTGTGAGCGACCACCAAGCCACTGTCATCTGAAGCCTTCACAGCAGCAGCAACTTGGCATGGCAGTAGCTCCTCCAGGGGAAGAGCTCCTTGGCTCCTGGATCTCTTTCTTCCTTTAATTTTTTGCTCCTACCTTGATGGTACTGTGTTGTAAGACCCCTCTAATTTCAAAGGTTGTTCCTGTGCCTTTGTGAGGCCTTTGTCAGCAGCTTACTCTGAAGCTGAAGAGCTTACTTTTTGTCATACACACATGCATGTTCTCTAGCCTATGCACTGCACATGGGTGAAGAACAGACATGACGTAGGAGGATGTTGTGTGGGCTTTGTGGCTGTGGATGAGCACACTAATAGTGTAGCCTTCGTGAAAGATATACTTAAGATTTCATGAGCAGCTTACACTGTCATATGTGGATGAAAAGGACATACTGAGGATTTATAACGTATTTCCATAGGTTTGTAAGCATGGCCAATACTGTATTACCTGCTGTTGGATGTTGCTCACCTAAGTTGCTTATACATTTTATTCATAGTTGCTTACACAGCTTTTAACTCCACTTGAGGTCAAGTTCTTATTTAGCGTAAATTGATATTGCCATATTTAAATTAATTGAGCTAGGCTAATTTACGCTGAGTAGAAGCTGGCCTTCTTACACCTTCTGTTGTTAATTGCTAAGGCAATTGAGAATGTTCCTACTTATGAAAAGTCCTGACAATAAGATCAATTCCTTCATACTTGGAGTTCATGTTGTGTTTGATTAAATTTAAATTAATTAGACAGAAGCTGTCTGTATAGACGTGCTTACTGTTAGTATTCTAGTTTACAAAAACAACTCTCCTCTGACAATGTATCTTCCCACCTCCCCCAAGGAAAGCTAATTTGACGAAGTCTCCTGATTATTTTTCTTCTCCAAAACCATGCAACACTTTGGGATAGGCAAATATGCAGATCATTTGGCTGGAAAAGCACTTTTGTGATTGTCTGAGCAAGGGCGAGAGTAGCTGCATACTTCCATGGTAGAGTTGTATTATATTTAGCTCTGGATATACTATTTGTTAGAGAAACATTTGTCCTGAAAAAGTGTCAGTGTCTGGCATTGTTTTCCAGAACGGTCTACACTTTGATTTTAAGGCTTTAAATGAAGATGTATATATTCTGGCTGCTAGTGAAATGGACCAGCAGCTGATGATGACCACAGCTGGGGAGAGAATTAACTGTAGAACAATCTCAATCCATGCTTTTGAGAAATGGTCCAGACAATCGTTCCCTAAAATCAGATCATTCTGAAAAGAAGCAGCTTCTGGCTCCCAGTTAAGACAAGTTTGCTCAAATATTGTCAAGGCTGAATCACTTATATAACCAAAGTATTTCTGCAGTTGCTGGATGTTAAAAATATCATATGTGCAGCGTATACTTTTATTAAAACATCAGAGGAAATATAATTTTAAAATGGAGGGGCTGAAACCTCATGAGACTTTTGTCTTAGCAGCATTTCCAGCTTTACAAGATGTCTTGCGTGACATGCGATTATCGTTGCATGTGCATCCCATTTTTTATAGTCTGAAACACTGGAATAAGCATGAACACTTTTCATTACTTAAATGGATCTAAACCAAATGCTTTGAGGTTTGTCCATCCTATTTCATTACAAAGCAATCGGACATTTCCAACTGAAAATGCTTTTATGGCTTACCATGTTCTACTGGTAAACCTTTGAAGAGAGTGGATTGGTTGCACCATCATTTAACAGACTTTGGACAGCTAAGTCGCTGGAGAAGGTGCCTTGGAAGCATCTCTTTTTATCAGTAACTTTAATGGATTTCTGCCAATGTAAATTAATCTTGTCTACTGCACAACTGTCAATAAATTTCATTAGTTCAATATTTAGTATGCACCCACTGTAACTGAGAAAAGGGAATTCCATAAGTTGACAAAGAATCACTCAGGATAGCTACAAATACTTGAGGAATATCTTCAGAGCTTTCAACAATTGGATAAGTAATCCACATTCTTTAAAAATGCTTGAAGTTTATTGGCATGTGAACTGCTTAGCTGAATGGATAGATGAAAAAGAATGAAATATTGTGCAATCACTTTCAGCAATTTCTTTCTCCTTATTCTGGGAATGGTCTGGTTAACTAGTATGCTTTAAACACAACATTTGGCTGTCTGATATGCACAGCTGTACACTTTGTGCTCTGCTGGTGATCCAGCTACACAACATGCCACACTTCGGCTGCTTTCTGTATACTTATAGAAGCAGTATCTTTACTGCTACTTTTCTTTATTTCTTTTTTTTTTTTTTTACTTTGAAGTCGTGAACTTGAATCATTAAATTTTAATACAAAGTTATTTTACCTCATGTGAGTTTTCCGGAGATGATGCCCTGTAAACAGTAGGATACAAACAACCCTAATGAAAAAATAATTTCAATGGTACATCCTAGCTATAGGTAAAATTATACATCAAAGAAGATCCATTAATATGATTTCATGGAGTCTAAATAAATTATTTCATCGTAGCCAGATTTCTGTCATTGTTAAGCTTTTGAACAGTTGAAAGACTTTTAAAGTGTTCCATGAGACAGAACGTACACAATGTGTCCCAGCTTTGAGAGAGTGTAACAGATGCAGATTTTAAATTGCAGAGTTTCAAGGATCTGCTGGAGATACCTTCTCTAAGATTAGAGACTAGTTCTAACTACTGCAAAGATGTGTACCGATCCAAATTCACATATGTTTTGAGATCCTCAGAGGGAGATAGTTGCATACATCAGTGAGTGTCCTCTCCAGGGTGTCCTCTCCGGTGCAGCAGATGACCATTACCTATGACATTATTTGCTCAACTAGGGTTTTTTTTCTGTTATAAAGATACAAATTTCAAGCTACAAAAGAAGGAGCAGAAAAAGGGAAACACTATAGCAACAGGATGCAAGGCTGAGTGTAGCAGTCTTGAGGCTGATGGTGACCTTCTTATAAAGAAGTCATACTCTGACTAATCTTTGCCACAAAGTTGTTATAACATTTCTGTGAACATACTGGCAGCGTTATTAATCAAACTGTTTATACACAGAAAGCCTTTATCCATGATACATTTGTTTTCTTCTAAAAATTGTCAGTTTTCTTCTGACTGTAGTTTCTGGTATCCCAAAGGAGCACCTGCTCATTTTTCTTTTTTTTTCTCTTCTTCCAAAGAAGGAACAATTATTACAAAATCTATGACTGTAAGATTAATGTTCATATTTTATTCAAACAGTTTGAGGGAGTAAAATCATATTCTGTAGCGAGAACTACAGTACTGTCAGAGCTTCAGAAGTTATGAAAAATTCCATCATACAAATAGAGTAAAATTTCTTATGAAATGTTTATGCAATCATATAGCTGATAGTGGATTCCCAAGAAATGTTAATCATGTTGCATAAGGAAAATGTTACCTTTGAATCTTCTGCAAGTAGGAGTAATGCTTTTAGCGAAAATGTTTATGTTACCATGAAATAGCATTGCCACACTGGACCATAATGGCAGCTTTCTTCTTTTTCACTGGACCATAATGGCTGACTTTCTTCTATAAGAAAGTCTTTAGCTGGATTGAAAAAATATTTTCAAGGCTCAAGATGGCCCCCCCATATGCCTCATCACCTGTGTGCATCCAAGTGCCACTCAGGCACAGGGAGAAGTTGCAGTGGATTCCCGAGCTGGCCAGGGTGCTGTGGTCCTGGGGCAGGGGGAAACTGGAGAGAGCTGGTGAGGGCAGTCAGAGCCAGCCCTGCCACAGCCTCAGGCACAGGGAACACCCTGTTCTGGTGTTGCAGTGCTTGCCTGGAGCGGACAGAGCTGATAAGCAAAAGTAGGGGTATGGAGAAACCACTCAGCGTGGCCTGGGAGGCAACTCTAAGGACTCTGTGGGGTGGAGTGGGATCAGCTGGCATGGAGGCCCGGAAAGAAAAGAGAGCTTGACTGGTGTCTGCTCAGCCTTGGACCAAGAAAAGAGGTTTTTGCTTACAATCTAGAGGGATAAAACTGTGGAGAAGAAAGGTCGGACTGGTTTTACCTCTTGCTCCTAAGAGGAAACCTTTTAGTATAGTTATAAATGTCAGCTCTCTAGGCCAATCAATAACTTACTATATCATCATAACCAAGGGGCATTTAGAAAATTTGTGAGGGACATTTGTGACTCAGCCGTACATATACACATCAGCTCATATATAAATTCAGTCATTCCTTAGACTTCCTTAATGACAATTTATTTATACTTCAAACTGAAGGTATGAGATTCACGATTTCAAGCACGGGTTAGCTAGAGCATATAGCCGCATGTGTGCTTCCCTATGGCAGTGGAGCACAGTGTTTCCATCCCCTTGCTCTGCCCGCTCAGATTTTGGATCCTTCTGAGACAGCACCACAGCTGGTTGCTGCTATAAGGATGGATGCTGGCATGTGAGAACCAGCTTGCTAGGCACCGAAATGAGAATCACAGCTGGTTTCTCTATGGCAACCAAATATCTGTCTGATGTTTGGTTCATCCCTCATGATCTGTGTGAGTTTGTAATTGAAGATTAGAAGTTAAAAGCCTGTACGTTCCTTTTTGAATTCCCAGTTCCCGCCTATTTAGACCTAGGCATAGTAATGCACCCTGGCAGAGCTCTGAAATACAGCAATTAGTCACACTGGTGATTACCCTGAAAACAGTAGCGATGAGTAGGAGTTGTTCGTGTGTGGAAGGACTTCTGAATGTGCTGGTCTTATGGAAGGTACAAGTCATTTTGACCCTTAATGACCACCATGCGTTAGCTGCTGATGGAAAGGACTGTGTGCACCTAGGCAAATTAATAGAAAAGAAGGGTTTCGCCCTACTAGCTGCTGAACACCCAGGGCCTCTGCAGCACATGAATTTCAAAACAGAAATTAGGCCCCTGGAAAAATCTGAGTCCCTTTAAAATCAGTGCAGGATGAGGGCTGCTAACATCTTACAGAGCAGCCAAACAATGGAGTTTTTTTGGACCCTACTGGGACACAGCACCCTTCTGTGCTAGAGGAGGGAGAAAAAACATAGATGAGCAGTTGAGCTCATTGAGTTACCTCTTTAAGGTCCTTTTATAGCAGGAGTATGGGGATGAAAATTATATTACTGTGTCAAAGTGTACCCATGTCTCCTTCCCCCCAAAAAAACCCCAAAACCAAAAAACGAAGGAGAAATAGGGGAAACCAATAGATAGATATTCTGTTCCACATTTATTGTGCATGCACTCACAGGTCAGTGGGTCAAGGGGGAGGAAAGGGGGGCTTCATATTCTATATTTCAATCATTATTTTTGCTTATTCTTTATTCTAAATCCAGAAATAGGTTGCTTTTACAACCACTAATTTCTCCTCTTAAACGGAGTCTAAAATCAGTTTGTTGTCACCTGTAGCTCATTTCCTCAACTGTTAAGTACAATGTCAGAGGATAATGAGTTGTTGTTTGTATATCACATTGAAGTATGAGGCATTTCAGTCATATCTGGTAAAGTATTGTTTGTTGAATAAATGAGATCTTAAAACCCATGACGTTTTCATGTAGGTGTCCTAAGCGATAGAAGGGGTAGAAATAAAATTATTGCAAACCGTAAAGGATACATCTAGACCCATTCCTGAAGCAAACAGTTGTTCCGAGTTCTGCACTGAGTCACCCTCAGTTTTAATAGACTGACTATTAAACTGTAACAATGCATACTAAAAACATTATACAGCTCCTGCAAAACTACTTACTAAAGTTGCAGACCATGGAAATATCCTTTACTCTCCTGACTGGCTGCTGCAGACAGCTTAGTGCCTTGCTGACTCTGAGCTGCTGGATGGGGAGCTCACATGCCTTCCACAGAGAGGTCAGTTTTTATGTGTCCATAGATGTCTGCTTAAGTCCTCTGGCTCCATTCGCTTCATACCTTGAGGCTTACCATACTATTTAGATAGACGCAACTTTTAATTTTATTTTTAAGAGGTGTTTCCCTCACTCACTTGGATGGCTACTTGAGAAGCAGGAAGAAGAAAATTTTATAGATTAATGAATTATTGAAAAAAACACATGCACTTACTTCCTGAAGATTAAAATAAATAAAGGCTCCCAAGAAATCTAATTTCTATAACACTGTTTTACTTTGCCTCCAACGGGACTCCTTGGTGAAAGGTTAGGAAATCTTTTCCTTTGTTGTCCTTTCAGGATGACAGTAAATTAGAAAAGACTAGTTGTCCCACCTTCCTCTCCCTCAGGAATAAATGGATTTTCATTACCAAATTTTTAATTGTTATGTCAAAATAACACCATAGCCAGACCAAGTCTGGGATTTTTCAGGTATATACATCAGCGTTCATGAAGATATTTAGAAGTTTCTCTTTATGTTTATGAAATCTGCATTTGAAAATATAAACCTACACAGCCCCTGAATCTGTCTCACACAACTCAGAGTGTTCAAAAATTTGTGCGTGCTGTTTGAGCCACTTAATTCTCACAGGCAGTCTGTATAGAAGGTTTAAGAGGTTCATATTAACAGAAATAGATTCTCTGGACTTGTCTAAATACTAGTCATTATAAACTAAATCTGATAATACCTGTTTTGGACAGTTTATTAGTTACCTAGGTCTTCAAGCAGGAAACCTGAAGTTTGGAATGATGAAATGACTGGGAAGTACTGACCTGGTCAAAGGCATAGACGCTGAGTGAAGCTCTCCTTACTTCCAGTTTTAATGCCAAACCCATCTTTCATCCTTCTTTCAGTATATCGTGAGTGAACTGAGGAAACATTTCTCCCTTTCTCTTGCTCTTTGTACCTAAATGCTGGGAAGTAAAAGTCAAGAAAATGTTTCTTAACCACAGCTTTCAACTGTATGATGTGCCCAGAGAAAGATGACATTTGGGGGATTATTTGAAATTTCCTGTCAGAATATTTCAAGGGCTTCAATCCTAGTGAGTTTTATCGGTAGCAAAATCTTAATTTTCTGGCTTATATGGGGAAAAATGAGGCAAAAATCTGGCCTCACTGACTTTACTGGGAGTAGCTCTCAACCCCTGAGCTCACCCATAGTGAGTGGGAAGGCCATTCAGAGCTTTGCAGAGAAAGGGGTTCAGAGCTAAGGACAAAACCATACCCCAGTCAAGGCGGAAACAGGATTTCCCCCTTCCTTCCTTCTGCCTCCATTTCTTTTGTTGTTTAAGAAAAGCCAAAGCCTCTGCAGGCTCTTAGAAACATAGAATCATAAAATTTTTTAGGTTGGAAGGGACCTTTAAGATCATTGAGTCCAATCATCAACATAACACTGCCAAAGCCACCACTAAATCATGTCCCCAAGCACCACGTCTACGCGTCTTTTAAATATCTCCAGGGATGGTGATTCCACCACTTCTCCCTGAATTTGCTGGAAAATTGTTGCAGTAGTCCAATCTGGAAATAGACATGTGATTTGGCTGAGGACAGACATTTCCTGACATTATTAACATTGATAATAAGCTTTAACAGAGCCTTCTGGCTGTGTGTTATCTTGGCAATTGAAGTCGTTTGCCTTTAAACTCAAACTGCTCTCATCTCGTTTGGGATGCCTCCCAAACGACATCACTTTTCCAATGTTTGGCTTGAAATTGAAATAGCTTCTTTTTGTGCTGGTATTTATTTCTGTCAGGCGTTGGCACGCCTGACCAAAATTGAATCTGCTGACGAGCTATACAAGAAAAGGAGGTTGTCATAACTTTGTCATTTTAGGCTTATGGTTTCTTTGCGGATCTGTGTTTTTAAAATAAGAGGAGTATGTCTTCATTCAGGCTGTCCAAGATCAGCCCAAAATTAACAAATGGAATGAGTCTGGTGTTGTGCAATTTGTTACCTCATACAGGCAGGTAAGTGTAGTGACAAAAGATACCGAGTGGTGTAGCAGCAGCTATTTGCACGTGGGCTGGTTCCTGGAGGGATTGTATTGAGGAACTCCAAGCTGTTCCTCTGATGTACCCCAGCCTAAGGCCCAATTAAGAGTGGAATAAGCCATTAAAGAAGGCCATATTGCAGTGGTGTTCTCAGAGATCAGAGAAAGAAACGTTAAAATAGGAGTAAATTAATGCCACAAAAATGAGCAAGCTGAAGGTCTGCACAGGGTCAGAAACGCTAGTGGAAGAGACTCCTTAAAGAAGCTTCAGTAAGGTTATCTGTGTGGAGCCACTTCCAGCCATTAGTACCAGTAGTGATCCCACTGGTCAAAGCATGACTCTGCACCATCACCCAGGTGGACGACAGCCTCACAGCTGAAGAGCCATATTTGGGTGTATATCTTCATTTAACAATGCCTCCTGGTGCATATAACTATATAATTTGCAAATTAAATGTTCTAGTCATTTGTGGCACACTATTCTGGGACTCTTCCCCCATTCAGCAGTTTAACACTCATTTTCCAGGTTTTGGAGTACACATTTTATGTAGAAAAATACAATATCTATTTGTGTTCATTATCAAAACCAGCCATGTTTTGGAATTCTTTACTGGTAAATTGCCTGTATTTGAAATTGTGCTTTCTAAGACTCTTGTGGCAATTGATGCCAAATACCTTTTAAAACATTTTTTTTGCAAGGACAGACACCTTTCCCTGTACTTTTCTGTTCTTTTCCTTTTTTTTTGACAAGGAAAACTACCTAAGCAAGAAAAAGGCTCTCCAAAAGCAGTTTTGTATTTGCATTGTAGATTGTGGCAAAACTCGAGAAATGGTAACCATGACCTTGTTGTTAACACTGAAAGAAAGCGCCCCGTATTTCTCTTTCTGTTGACTGCTGCCTCTGCATTTGTATGCAATTACACAGCTGGAGTGAGATAAGTTTTAGGATATACAGCATGATATAAATTTGGATATAGTTTCCTTGAGGATACTGGGGGAGGAAGAAATTGTAGATATCCAGTGAAGTTAAAATACATTTGTTTGTTTAATTATTAAATAAATTCTTGAGCTACTCCATTAGTACATGTGGTGACTGAGTTGGTGAAATCTCATCTCTCTCTCACTGCACTTTCTAGCTCCACAATGCATAAAACATTCTTTGTCATCATGTCTAGCATGTTACAATGATGTAACCATCTCTACACCACTGCTGGAACGCAGGGAAAGTATTATCAGATCTTATCAGGTCTACTTTATACTCTAAGACCCTTTATGTTCTGTGCTCTGTGGTCCCAAAAGAAGCACCTGGCACGGTGAAGGCAAAATGTTGCTCCTCTGTGTGTCCATGGCTTATCCCTGACTTTCCTAACTGCCACATATTTCCCTCTCTCTGAGCTTCAGAGAGCTTCATACCATCAGCACTTTTCTCTCCCTGAGTCATTTTTCCACTACTCCTTCTCCAGACTGGAGAATCTGGGCCTTTTCCTTCCTGTGGAGAAGATATATCTAAATATTTTTCCAGTTCTACTACCTGTTTCAATGCTTTATCAAGGAGTTAATCTTTAAAATTTGACTTTTCTTCCTAAATATTACTGTGAAATACACTCTCTCTTGCTCTCTCTCTCTTAGTCTTATCAGCTGGCTACTAGCAAGAATTAATTTTCTTTTGTACAAAAAAAAAAATCTATTGCGTCAGCGGAGCAAACCTCTGCCTGCTATCATCATGCACAGCAACTCAGTTTGCTAAGCTAGCCATAGATAAAGTACATAGTGTAGTCAACCTTTTAAAACAATTACAACTGAGTTACAAACTTTTCCTTGTGCTATCAGTTAGGGTGAATATATAAAAATATGGCTGCCCTTATTGTAAAGAGTACAAAATAAAGAGTACAAAATTTGTAAAGTGGGAAATAAGCCTTAGAAACAAATCTCAAGATTTGTAAACTTGGTGGCAGAACACTGATTTAGTAAGGAGCGTAAGACTGGGAAGACAGATGTATAGGCGAGGTTCTACGTGTCCTTCCTAGTCAGACAAAAGGAATGACCATTATTTAGTTCATAAAAGGATTCTGAAACGTATTAACATAATTAGGGGTACAATGCCGAGCCAAACTTTGTTAGCTACACTAGTGCCACCACAGCAAATTCAGTTTGATTTTTACCAGAAGAGATTCTCAGTAATGTAATGCCAAGTACAAATGGAAAATACATTTTCCTCCATTTAAAAAAAAAAATCATTCCAAATATTTTGATGGTGTCATGACAAAAGCAGCTGCAGTCTAAAACTTTGCATGTAAATAGTCTTAATGAGGGGAAGTGCCTTTAACAGATGGGGAGTTGCAAAATTTTTAAGAAAAAGTCCTCAGCAAACTTTGTAGGCATCTGCTAAGAATTTAGCAGATGAATGAATAGATCCACCCTTTTTTGTGAGATGAGGGCAAAAGGATTACTGCCCTCTCCCTCAACCTTGCTGTTTTCTGGTTTCTAGTAAGGGAGAAGGTAATTGTAAGCAGCAGACCCTTAGCAACAAGTTGAGACCGTTATTGACTTGTTATAGCCCTCAGTAGTTGCTACGTATCTAGCCTTTCTTGTTGGGAAATGAATGGTCCCATTTACATCAAAAGATGCTATTAAAACATCAGAAAATGCAAGTTCATCTATAAAATGAAATTATTTGGTAACAAATAAGCTAAAATGGACAAACATAGGTTTATAGATAAAGTGATGCCGGAGAAAGATTTCATCTACCATGAATGCATTGGCTTCACCCTCAGGGTTCAGTGGTCTTTTGTGTTTCCAGAAGGCCTTTGAGTGTCTCCTGGAGTGGATGAACACATTGCCTACAGTCAAGAGAAATTCTTCTAATGGAGTCTTCAGATGGTAGTGTCTGATGTCGGGATGAGAAGTTTTTTCCTACAATATACCTCAAGTTGGTTCCTAGGCAGAAGTTGTTCTGTGTGATGCCAGGAAACCTGAGCCACATTTCACCCACACCTTCTAGAAGTACCTGTATGGCATCAGCAATCACATCAGGATCTGGGCTTCAGCACAGATAAGGTAAGGCAGTACATGCAGTTGTGTGGGTTTGCGCAATCCAAACTCTCGGGTCACCTAATGCAGCATACACAAGCTTGAGCTTTCACTGATTTTGTTTCTGTCTCTAAAAATGCGTTCATTATTTTTCTGCTGCCAAATAAAGCTCTTCTTACTTATTTCAAGTGCTTGTGCTTACCTCAGAAGGAGTTTTGAATCTCCTGATGGGATCAGAGGTTCTGAAACTCTTCTCTGAAAACTCAGACCACACTGCACTAATTAAATCTTTCTTCCTATGTCAGCCATTCATTAACAGACATTAAGTCATTAACCTCCCTCTTTCTTTTTCTTTCATAATGTGAAGAAAACCCTCCAGTCCCAAATGTAAAAGCACATTTCTTCTTAAAACAATGATGAAAGGATCATACCGTTTGCTTCTGTTGTAGCATAAAGTATGGTAATTTTGGATCTCTGTGGCATACTGAGATCTGGTAATTATTAAATGTTTTCACATCACCAGTGACTTTATTTTCCTTTTTCATCTACTTATTTTAGCGTAACTTAGATGTCTGATGACATCTCCATCTGGCTTCATGTAAGGGCTGGGTTCTTATATTTAGTGCCTTATTGGATGCACCTGAGAGAGGAGCAGCCTGTTCCCTTCTCTGCCCAACTCTGTGTCCTGAAATGTGTTTGATTATTCAGGGTAGCATTCACTGTGCACTCATTGGCACATTGCTGTCCTAGAACAGCAGGAGCTGCTCACTGCCAAGAGAGGGTCCTATGGTAAAGGACAATGTGCTCATTACGGCTGAAGTTGCTAGGGGAATACAGTGGCTTTACCAGGTACTGCCTATGAGACGACCTGTGATAGCTCTTCATGTGCATGTTCATAACCGATGGACTCTCACATTATTTAGTTTTGTATATTACCTGATACCTCAATAGAAACTCTTGTTATTAATGAAGCCAAGAATGCAAATACAAAGGTTAGGTAAAGGCTTTCCTCCATACTGGTGTACTAGTTTGCTTGAATAACTACAAGGAAAAGTTTTATTTCTCCTGCAGACGTAATCTGAGCACTGGTTGTTTTCACATTGGATGGTTATCTAAGCGTGAAAGGAGATGTGCTGCCCACTACAGAAAGCCACTGTAAAGTCCTCGGTGTCAGTTGGAACCTGTGGGACCCATGCCAAGACCGGCAGCACAGGTGACAGCAGCAGCAGAGACAAGAGGTTTGGAGACAGCACTGCTGCACAGCTCTATTCACAGAAGAGTCGAGAGGCTTAGCCTGTAGAAGGCCATTGGAGTCTGTCCATGGTTGTACCACTGGGATCAAGATTGCCAAACCATTGCCTACAGCCCCTGATGTTATAGTGTCTGTTCTGGCATGTGAAAATCAGAAAGTCCTTCTCAGCAAGCTTTTAGCTTATAGGGAAAAATGATACAACTCATTGTAAGCTTTGCAAAAATGATTGTAACAGTGAAATGGCACAGGTTGACTCCTGTCTTTGCCAAGGCAGTTTGATTGAGTCAGGTTGCCTTTTGCAGGTTCTGGGTTTTCTGTGTGTGCACGTGACATAATGTGCCAAAACAGTACATCCCAACGCTGAGACGTTTCTGCCTTGTACTTTTCTGCCTTGTACTTCACAGCTCAGAATTTCCCCTCCAGGTGCAGCACCCTCCAATCGCCCTTGCTGAATTTCGTAAAGTTTCTCTCCATCCAACTCTCCAGCCTGTCCAGGTTTCACTGTATGGCAGCACAGCCTTCTGGTGTGTCAGCCACCCCTCCCAGCTTTTTATCATCAGCAAACCTGCTAAGGTTCCACTCTATCCCTTCATCCAGGTCATTGATGAATATATTGAAGAGGACTGGACCCAGTACTGACCCCTGGGGAACACCACTCATCACTGACCTCCAACTAGACTCTGTGCCCCTAATCACGACCCTCTGAGCTCTGTCTTTCAACCAGTTTTCTATCCACCCCACTGTCCATTCATCTAACCCACTCTTCCTAAGCTTCCCTATGAGGATGCTGTGGGAGACTGTGTCGAAAGCCTTGCTGAAGTCAAGGTAAACCACATCCACTGCCCTCCCCTCATCTGTCCATCCAGTCATGCCATTGTAGAAGGCTATCAGATTAGTCAGACATGATTCCCCCTTGGTGAATCCGTGTTGACTACTTCTGATATCTTTCTTTTCCTCCGCATGTTTTGAGATGACGCCCAGAAGGAGCTGTTCCATCATCTTTCCAGGGATGGAGGTGAGGCTGAGTGGCCTGTAGTTTCCTGGGTCTTTCCTCTTGCCCTTTTTGAAGACTGGAGTGACATTGGCTTTCCACCAGTCCTCAGGCACCTTGCCTGTTCTCCAGGACCTTTCAAAGATGATGGAGAGCAGCCCAGCAATGACTTCTGCCAGCTCCCTCAGCACTTGCAGGTGCATTCCATCAGGACCCATAGACTTGTGGATATCCGGTTTCCTTAATTGATCTCTCACTTGATCCTCCTCAACGAAGGGTAAGTCTTCCTTCGTCCAGATTTTTGGATTAAAAGTGATCAGAGTGTAATTTAGAGCTATCAGTAGCTGAAATACTGTAGTGGCTCTTTGGTTTGTTTCTGTGCTTCGTACATTTTGCAGCATTTTTGGCAAGATTGTAATTTTTCCAGTGCACTATTGCTTTTTGAAATCTCACATACTGTGGTAAAAGAGGTATTTTAAAACACAATACTTGTTACCATTATAGGTGTATACTAATTAGGGTTCAGGAGCAAGACTTTAACTTGTCAATATATTATAGTCAAACATTAAGTGACTGTATTTCAAGTTGAGACCATCCTTTTAAAGTCATAAGTGCCTTTCTAGTTCCTCCTGCCTATACAAAGTCATGGTACAGTCTAGCATCTAAGGACACGGAAGCAAAAATTGTACTTTTGTGTCTATTCCCACTCTATCATTCATGTACAGCTGAGCAATGAAACGGAGGTATTTGTTTCAATACATTGAAACTTATTTTTGTCCTCATAGGATAATTTTAAGTGAGAAACATTTGGAGAATGTATTTAATTTGCCAGTACAGTTGATGCATTCAACAAGGCAATTCAATTTCATTAAGATGCCTCCAAGACAACACCACACTTGGCTCAGATGTAATATTCAAAAGCAGTGAAAGCAACTGCTAGAAACTCTTGTCAGGCATTGAAAGATGCTATGTCAAATTTCAGCTCATATATGATTTTTTTTTTACGTCTCTTTCTTTTATAGTACTTTGCAATCCACAAGAATTTTCCTGTCCCCTTGGCTCCATATAATTTGGACTTTGAAATATCTATTAAATGCCAGTAAATTAGGGGCAAGTTATAGAAGTGCATGCGTTTGGGAGAGGGGAGAGCAAATTCCAAAGCTCTGTATTATGCAGCTTGCAGTAAGCTCTTACCATAAGGTCATCTGCTGGCAGCAGACCAACACCACAGAATCCTACTTAGTCTCCACTGATCCACTGATCACCTGATACAATATTTGGGGTGTTTTGAAGACGAGATCAGCTTAATGTCCCTTAGAAATGGAATTCAGGGTGCTCAATCCAATGTGCTAAGCGCTGATTTACCCAGATTTGAGGAAACTTGTGTGTGTGGCATTAAATCTTCCTGGAGGATAAAAGTGGACTAGTGAGGACAGGAAGTGTTGAATATTGGGAATAGTATGAATACTTAACACTTCCCTCCTGGCCCCACAACCTGTAGAGGTCTTTAAGACAGATTCCCCAAACTCTGCTTATTCTGGAAGGCCACTAAGCCACCTGTGAAGCTCCATGCTCTTCCTTGTGGAGAGGTGGGCTCTCTGGAGTCATCAACAGCTCCCATGTGTGGATTACTGGGCCATGAAGAGCTGATAGCATCTGGCTTACTGCATTTTTTTTTGCTCTACATTACAAAAATATTTACAAGCAAGGCCAAATCCTTGTTTAGACACAACCATTTGAGATATAAAGCAAACCCCGATCTTTCATGTGAGTGAATGGATAGAATTTGATCCACATTATTTAAAACAGCCCAAAGGAGAAGATACTTACTGGATTCCATGTTTTCATCCAATTATTTTTTCTTCCACAAGGCTTATGGGGAATATAGAAGAATGAAAATAGAAACAAATGTAGATTAGACAGGTCCTTGGAGTTTTATCTGCTTTTATTTTAGGATTTGCAGAGGCCAACTTCTGCTGCCGGTAATCCCTTAATATGGTTGCCTTAGCTGGTCTTAAATTGATGACTCAATACTGATAGCACTCTAAGGCAGTGAAAGATCAATACACGTGGGTCTTTTTCAGTGCCTTCCATTACTTTCTGTGATTTATTTCTCTCTTAGCTGGCCTATGACTAAGCCTCTTGTATCGAGTTTATTGCATGTCTACTTTGGCAGCTAAATAATTGAGAACTTGGCTAAAGGAAGAGAAATAAAAGTTGAAAATATGTTATCTACAACGCTTCTCTTGCTTTGAAGCTCTTTGGAGCTGCTGAAAACTGCTTTGGAACAAATAATTTTACCTCAGTTAAAATATTATGGAAATTAAAACTTTCAACCTGCTTAAAGAAAACTTTTCCAGGACTTTTTGTGACACACTAGCAAGAATGACATGGCAAAAGCTGGTAGCTGACTGATAATGATGGTCAATGAATCACAGCTATGAAGAGCAGGATGTTTCAGAGTAGAATATGGTGCTTGTGGTCTACTAACAGTGTCCGAAATGAAATATACCTGTGGAGGGTTGGGTACCCAGGGCTCATCCCTTCTGCGCAAATAAATCATATCACTACACTTGTTAGAACTAAATATTCCAGAGCGGAATGTGTCAGAGTAGTATAAACATTAGTGACAATTCTAACATCTAATTGTCATTTATCACAATTACATGCTGAAGTGATAATAACATTTGCAATAAGAGCTGGCTCCCATCTCACTAGGCACTACGCAGAACAATGCCAGGCCACTGTTCAAAAATGTTTTTAGTTTAGTTAAACAAGTTATTTACATTAGTGTTTGCTGCTTTAAACAGTTTAAAGTCTAACAGCATGTTTCTGTGGACAAAGACGATGACAATAGATCTATAACAGTGAAGAAAAATGTCTTTTAAGACACAACCATTTTTGACAAAGAATTGGGGGAGGGGGAAAGCTGGCATACAACTCCCGCTTGAAAATGTGTGAGTCTTGTACAGACCTCAGTGGGCACACAATCAGGGCGATGCTGAGCTATCTGGTAGATGAGGAGGGGTTTGGGCACTATCAGCTTCCCAAGATTAAAGGCACTGGAGCACCAGTTCCAGAGACAGAGAAAACTCAACTCCTTGTCCAAACTGGCAGCTGCTGAGTTTCTCTTCCCTCGTCCCAGTAACTTATCCCACTGTGATGCCAGTTAAACTTCTCTCCAGTTTTAACAACTTGTGGTGGTTTTTTTTTTAAATAAAAGCTATAAAGAGCTGTTGACACCTCAGGGATATCTCTGGAAAACTTTGTGTTTTGAAACAATTTTGCAGATGAAGTATTAGAAAGGCTTTGGCCTTCTCCACATGATTTCTGTATTTTATTTACAAGAGATGCCTGCGTAGAAACATGATCATGTTTCAGAATGTCAGTTTTTTCTTCTGCTTATTTCTCATTTGCAGTTCTCACTTTCCATCCAACTCCACAGCTATTATGTGAGTGACTCTGCTGAGTTACGAACTGCAGCCCTCTCTAATGTGTTTATAACACCTTCAGTGAATTCATTTTTTAATAGATATGCCTGTTGGACAGAGGGCTGTAATTTTTATTTATCATGGTATGTATATTAGTGTAATGCTAGCGTGGTTACAGTTGCATCAGTGTGAAGTACGCCTCTGTCCGTAATGCAATGAAATATACTGATATAATAACAGCTATAGCACCACCCAAATTGTACTCTTTTAACAGTATTGTTGTCGTTGACAAGACAGCACTGCAAAAGAGGTTCAATTTACTGGGAGGATGGAGATTGCTCAGGCTTTTTCTTGCCATGATCAAGAGAAATTTGTTCAGAGAATTTTGTTTTTCTTTTCCACGACTATAAGAAAATAGCAGTTTTTCAATAGGGAGAACATTTCCCATGTGGTAAAAGCACAACCACAAGAAGAGGGATCACGGGATGGACCACAGGAGAGGAGGCAGTAGCGCACTGCACACATAACCCAGCACTGCCCCGGGGAGAAAGGACTCATCTCCTCCCCAGCACCTGGTCCTGCCCCTACCCTGTGCCCCATCTCATACCAGCTTGAGCCTTCATGGCTGAGTGGTGAAGAAGATCAGGACATTCACTGGGCTGGGCAACAACTGCCCCTTCTGCCTCCAGCATGAATTTTCAGCCACCTTGGTTCCCTAATGCAGAGCATGAGGAGCTGGTGGCTAGGGGAGGTGAAGACTGCTCTGGGGAGCACTGCTAGCTCAATCTGCACCTCTAGCTATGGGCCAGGGTGTCACCTGGCAGGTCCCCAGAGAAGGAAAAAAAACACCAATTCTGTCAATGAAATTTCTGAAATTTCAGAAAATGCTGTGTATTTTCTTCTGTAGTCCAGTCTGCCTTTGCAGATGTAGCAGTCTGGCCACAGAGGCTCATAACTCACAATTGTCATTAGTAAAGGAAGAAAATATATAAGTGGGGATTGCTTTCAGGAAAATTAAAAGACGACAAAGAGGAAATATGAAATCTTCACATGAAAGTAACTTGCATGGCTTTTTAGTGGCTTGGGTGGTTCAGCATACATATGAGTTCTTTGTACAGGCTTTGATATAGCAGAATGCACCACGTGAGGCATCATGTGCTCGGAGCTGTCAAAGCTTTAACAGTAATGCATTTTACCAATACTTAGAACAATGACTTCTACGCCTACTACATACACCAGGAAAAACGAAATAATAAATGAGAATTTTCTAAGGTGCTTTTTTTTATTTCCCTTTTTTTTTTAAAGGAAGATGATGCCATACCTCAAATTCTGATCTGTACCCAGGTTTTCTCCAGCTGAGGGTGAAAAACAAGCTTGGTTCTGTGAGGCTGGTTGAATCGGTTGCTCTCTTACAATCTTGCAGCAAAGTTTTTCCCAGGAGCTATTAATCCCCAAAACTAGGTGAAGAGCAGAAAGGAAGGTTTTGATGTAGGCCCCTTCCTACTTTTAAATGCATAACTGTAAAAAAATACCCCACATTTTCAAGGTCTAACTCATCTTCTCTGTATGCTTTTTACTAGATTTTGTAAGAAGTGGCAAATTGTTCTGTGTAAAGGACTGCAGTTTTTCCTAACCTTTGGGGCTGTAACCAAATACAAATAATGAGGGGGGAAATAAATTTGCAAGTATTTCTCCTGAAACAAAAATAAACAATTTGATTATGTCACTATTAGTTAGTCATATTTCTGTAATAAATGACTTGAAAATACTAAGCTTGCTTATTAGTGCCATGGAAAATATTCTGATTTTGTTCTAGTCTTCCGTTTCTCTTTGGTGTACTATATACAAACCCCCTATCCTCCTAACTTAAATAAATAAACAGCAGTTTCCTCTTTGCAAAACCTTTCATTAAAAAAAAGTACTAACGTACTGGTGTTTACAGTTATAACATCTTGTAGTAAATTAGATATTTGTCGAGTGCAGTTCTGAAGAGAACTTATAATGACTTCTTTTATTTGTTAATTTACATATTTAATTAAGTCAGTCAAACTGTTGTATTTTAATTCCTGAATTCAGCAAGATTTTCATGCCATAGACATATTTCAGTCACAAATGCAGAAGAATTACTCCTTTTAAGACTTTGAATGATCTAAACAAGTCAAAAGCTCTTTTTTTTCAGAAGATTGTTTATGTACTTTCTTAAAAGAAATTGATTATTCAAGTATCTAAAATTATAATGTTATTGAAAGAACAAAATTCAACTTATTCTTGCACTGCGTGGATAAATATTTTAAATAATTTTTTCTGCAATTAGTAGGGTCTCTAGGCACATATATGTATTCATATCATCTTTTGTCATCGGTTGCGAGGCCACTGTCCTACTAATCACACGTAGTCTTCAAAAAGACCCAACCTCCCAAATGCAGACCCTGCAGGCCTCTCACCAAAGCAACTACTAAGCCATGGGCAAAATTCTGCCTGAAAGGAGGGCTCAGCGGAAGCGCACGGTCACCCCTCTGTGCTCCCTCACGCTGTAGGTTTCTGAGTGACCACTGAATCCACACTCTCCCATGGGTACCTTGACCCAGCCGCAGAGCATGCTGCAGATCATGGCCCATTTGACCCACAGGAGGCCTTTGGGAGGGCAGTGATGACTGCCAACCACCTCATCGTCTCACAGCACATGCATTTTCATGCAAAAAATGCAGCAAGCGTATTTCTCTTAATAGCCACTCTTCTGAATGTTTACATTGGCACATGGGGTTTAGTGTCCATTTACATGGTTGAGCAGGATTGCATCAAGGAAAATCCTGCTTCCCACCTCTCAATGGAAACAATCCACAACATCCCAGATACTGTTAAGCAGCTGGAGAAAGGAGAGAAGAGCATATAATGACATGAGTAAGTGTGTTAAACCACTGTGCTGCCAGCAGTCGCTATGTCTGGCCTCCCAAGTGAGCTCTCGAGTATACACCTTGTCTGTCTCCTGACTACATGCTGGCGTGAGACTTGAGTACACACCAGTCCCAGGTGCCCTGGTTTCCTCAGAAATTAAAGCCCTGCGACAGACAGGAGCCTTATTAAGCACCCAGCTTGGCCTCAGTCTGGACAATTGGAGGCGACCTGGTCCATGAGATCTGCTATGATGCACAGCTGGAGGTTAGTTGGGGACTTTTTTTTTTCCTGAAAGAAGGAGATTGAGAAAAGCTCAATTCTCATCTGACGCAAATCACTATGTCTTTACTGCTTCTGATGGGGCTCATCTGATTTAATTTAGCTAAGGATCTGGAATACTGTTTAGTTGCTGTAAAAAGAGTCTGCAGATTCCCTGTACCATATAAACATGGATAACCCCTAACCACCAGACATAAAAAAGACACATTGCATGGATGGCTATTGATATAGGCAACAAATACCATGGCCTTGACTGGGATTTCACAAAGAGTTTATTTTACTGCCTTTAATGTAACTGTAAATGACATAGAAATACATTGTCCTTTAAGAAGCAAATAGCATCATCTTTAAATTTGAGAGTTTGTATACATATAATATGATGGGGAAAGGCACTGGTTTTATGATACTGTTTCAACAGTAAAATGAACCCTTACTTTCCCTCCAGCGTGCGTGTTGTAACCTTCATGTGTCTTCTGTATCAGGATGAGCTCGGTGCATTCCATTAGCACCCAAGAATTTTTGTCTAGGAAAAGTAATGGTGTTGTAGGCAGGACCTTTAGTTTCAGTTTACAAAGCTCTAGAAAACCTAAGTAATAACTAATGATTTTCTGGCTATTAAAGTGGTTTGTTGCCATCTTAAGAACACTGATAAACACCAACTTCACAATCTGCTAAAAATCATCGCAGTTCACTCTAACCTGAGTGTCAATAAGAAGCAATATTATGTCAACAGTTTGCAACTTGTTGCCATATGCTCATGCTTTCAGTAGTATTTTTGCAAGGTATTTTATGTATAGAGGATCCCATGATCTCTCACAGATATGAAAATATAAGCAGCTTTGAAAAATTAGGACAAACTGTATTTCTTTTTTTTTCTTCCCTTCATTCAGAGCAGCAGAGCACTAAGAAGAGATTTCAATGATTTTGTAAGTAATGGTTAAATTTTGAGTTCAGTATCTTGATTTCTTCAAGCCACTCTCCATGTTCACACAATGGTTCCTTTAACAATTCACTGTGTTCATATCACAGTTTTCAACATGCCTCATTCACTTTTGAGACTTAGTTCCCCATTAGAGAAAATGTGAAATTAATCGTAGCAAAAAAAAGAGAAGGACCATATCTAGAATCTACTGAAAATAATGCAAAGCAGGAAGGTATAAATTAGCTATAATTATTACAAGATTTAACTAAGATTTTTAAAATGTGTACTAATGGGGGAAATACACTGCTGCTGTTTTTAACTTACAAAGAAATCAACCCTGATTGTCAGTTAAATAACAGTAAACAATATAACATTTAATCCTACCAAACACATCTATTACCACCACTCATGGGTCCCTCTGAACTATGCACCCCTCAGTCCAGGCAAGAAACATAAATTATTTTAACCAACCTACATGTGGAGAATGCGGTAGGATATGGCCATTTGTCTCTGTATAATCACTCTATCAAATTTTTAATGATCTGTGAAATGAAAAGGCTGTGGTTGGTGCTCAAAAAAATGCTGGGAGTGCTGTTCATAGACCTGTGTGTAGTACTAAAAAAACTCACTCTCAAAACAAACTACAACAGCAACAACAACAAAAAGAAAGAATGCAAAGAGACTGATCTGTTTATTTCTTGCATTTATTATAATCTTCAGTCTGAGCTTCCGAGCCTGCTGCTATTTTAGTTTAGTTTGTGTTCCAAAAGTCCTGCTGGCTTTTTTTTTCTCCCACTACCTGGATGAAATTTGAACATAAAAGTTAAAATACCAAGAAAAAAGCAGCTGTGTAAATTTCCCAGAATTTGCTTTGAAAAGCTGCTATTGTGGAAATATAGGCTTCTTGCTTTTTTTTTTTAAATAGTGCACTAATTTTGTGCCATTTCACCATGGCAAAAAGGACAGTGTTTTCTACTTATGATCTAAACCTTCCATATCTGTTGTGGAAAAGATCATTTACATGAAGCCAGAGAAAAAGGTTGAGGAGAAAAATAATGAAACCTCTCCACCTGGTTAGCAACACTGTTAAGTTTTGTGGAAATGAACTGGAGGCAAGGTCTCAGGCAAGCAAAATCCCCGTGAACGCAGCTGGAGCTGGCTGTTGCTCCAGTAGGTCAGTGAGACCCCAAGGGTTCCTTACATGGCTGCGGATGAGATAATATCAAATTTTAGCACTCTGTAGAGGCATTGAGCTACTGCAGCCATCTCACTTTGGCTGCCAGGATGGAATCTCTTGAGCTTTAACTCATGGATGTAAAATATCTACTACTTTTCTGAAAATGGGAAGGTGAATGAAAGGGACTAAGTCTGGTCCTTTATGATTGCAAACTGTCTTTTGCCACTTCTGATTATGGTAAAGAGCACAGGCAGGAAGGGGATACGTCCCCAAAGTGTGTGACACCGCAGAGTAGATGACTATGGGAAGTGACATGGGGCCCTGTTCGTGCCAGGGCATGATTGCACCCGTTGGTGCTAGCAGACATCAGTGTCAAGCTCTCCATGGGTCTAGATGCTGCTTGTTTTTTCAAAAAGAAGTTACTTTTTAAAAGCTCTTTGTAGGAATAAAATGTTCTGATGGAAACATCCCAAATTTCAGTCTTTGTGACTGCCTATAAGCAGTAAGGAAAGCGACACCATTTTTCAATCTGCTGTAAATACACCTTTAGAGCACTTTCCCTTTTTCTCATATGATTATGGACTCTTAACTCTTATTCAGCAACAACAAATCTTTTCCTTTAAAGAGCAGGCTGCACTGATTGCTCGTAAACCAGTCCTTTTCTTGCCGTTCCTTCTCAGGTGAATCATGTACTTTCAGCTCTTTCATTTGTCAGTGACTCAGTACACAACTAGCAAACGATACACTTTTATAAAGAAGTTTATCCTCTGTGACTTAAAAGTTTAAAACATGAATTTTCCAAGTTTTGGGTTTAAGGATGGCCCTGTGCTTAATTCCCCTGCTAATTTTCGCCTCTCAAATTTTTGTATCTACCATCCAGAAGAAGAGAGTTGTGTTCTGGGCATCACCCAGATTTTCTCCAGAGCCCAGAGCTGGCTGGAGGAGAGGATCTGTTTTGAAATACAGTGATTGCCACGCTGCTATAGCCTGACAGCTGATCGCCTGGGCAGCTGGCTCTGGTGGGGTACAAAAGCTTTCAGGTCTTTAAGGCACAGGCTGAAGAAATCCCAAGACAACACAGATTGTGAATAAATAGTTGTTTACTGCATCATTAATAAATCCTTTATTATGATACTAGTTCTGCCCAAGGACCAAAAAGTAGGGAAAAAAGGGCAGCATATTGAAGAACTTGAAAGTGCAATTCAAATCTAGAAATCTTACCATTTTCATAATAGTAATTAATAGCTGGATGCTAGAATACCACAGCAGAAATGTATTGCTCATGCACAGCATTTCCTGTCATGTGTATCATAGATAGCATTTCAACTTTCCGTGCAAAAAAGAAAGGGATAATTGGAGCAATAAAAAGCTATGAACCACATCAGGATATTTAAATACTCCGAAGAACATAAAGGACGTGGATGTAGTTCGTGCATATCAGGCCTGGGATATCTGCAGACCAAGCTGGAAAGGTTCTCTGTGAGTTTTCTGCTTGGGAATGGGGAATAGAAACCAGCATGAGGACAGAGAGGTGGTGTTGTAGACGAGCCAAATTGCTAAATGAAAAGGAAGCCCACAAAGCGAATGAAGCAGAAACACTTTCCCGAGCAAGTGATTAACCTGCCTCTGAAAACTGAGCTGGCTGGAGCCTCCTGCTTCCCCTCCGAGGGGCCGAACTATAGTACCTAGCAATCAGACCGGCAGTTAATTGGTGAAGTGATAAATCGGCAACATTAGCAAGAGTCAGCAGGGACGAAACACCATTTCGCTCTGGCGCTCTTTCTCAAACAGTAAAGAAATATAAAAGGGTTTTAAGCACCCTGTGCAGGGCTGAATCAAAAGTTTCATTGAGCATTAAAATGAGCGACTTCTTCGGTAGCAAAGCAGCGATCACCATTTGAATGGAAAGGTGGGAGGAGCAGTGGACAAGCTGTCCCGTTTGCCAAAGGAGGGGCTCCAATTTTTATGGGAGTGGAATTGAACATTAAGCAACTTTGAGACATCCAGCTTTGGATGCCATAAATATTGAAGTAACAGTGAGATGAAGACACATAATGCCTTGACTCTGAAACCAGTGGAAACTTAAAGACTAGACATAATGTGGGCCAATGCTGAGCCTGAAGAATATTTTATCTTAGGCCGAGTGAGGACACATTAAGATTGGTTCAGGAGTAAGATTTAAATGGAACTAGGAGCAAATGAAGCTGAAAGGTGGCATATTAGTATTTTAATGTATACACTGTACAGTGTCCACATAAGATTTGAGTTTGGCGTTGGCTAGGCTTTTATAAGGCTATAAATTTCTTAATTGGCACTTTCAGTAAGTTTCATTCGCTTATAAAGGAGTGCATTTAGATCTGGACTTCCCAGTGCAAATCACTTCCCTGCAGCCCCACAGCAGTGCTAGTGGCAATCTCAGAGTGTGTCGGCAGGCACATTTTAAACATATCACCTGAGCTGAAGTTTTTCAGACAAAACAGCCCCTTCTCCCTCCTCTCTCCTGAGCCTATGGAAAATGCATTAAAGTCTCTTGTCTTGAGATCTGCTGCTGTGTCTGCCGACTCCTGAAAGCAATTGGATTTCACTAGGTTTTGCTGAGCCCGACAGGGCAGCAGAGCGCTAAGGGTGATTTGACTCCATATATTCATATATTATTGGAGGAACATTGACGTCCAGGAGCTACAGTCCCATCTGTCTCATTGCAGGCAACATCAGAACCCTTATCAGTTGGCCCCAGAGCTGGTTTTCTATCTGGTAACAGTGCTGTGGCTTTGCTTCCAGGGCAGAGGGAGGACCTGGGTGTAGCCAGGTTCATCCCAGTGTTCCAGGTCTCTTCACAGAGGGTGAGAGAGGGTCCTGCAACAAGCACCACAGCTTTCCCCACATCCCAACACAGCTCTCTTCAATCCCATACATAAGCAGACAGTGGCCAACTGGTGAGTTTGGATCCGAGCTTGCTCTGCCACAGCACCCGCGTAGCCGGGAAGCTGCATACCTTTGTCATGTTGGCGCAATATGGGCCAGGGGAGAACTACAATACTTTTAATGAAAAAACACAGGCACTGAAGTTTTTCCTTCCCCTGGGTTCCTTCAAGGGCCGGTGGAAGGACCGCAGCTCTGCCTTCTGTGCAGCCTGGCAGGGCAGAGCAATGCTGCAATGGATTTTCAGTGTTGCAGGGAAGGGGCCTCCCTGATTTGGACCCCAGTGGTGTCGTGCAGATCTCTTTCAGTCCTTGCGACCAGCTAAGTCTCCAACTGGCCCAAATTTTGTCCTTCAACGGAAAGATCCCTATAAGTTAAGTTTTGTTTAAAATGTATGTTCTAACACAACACATATGCTTTCAATTTTTATAAAAATGTATTGGCATATTTATTCTATTTTGCTTGCTTCATGGCTCTCTTCAAGTCAAAGCTTTCTTTTTCCAGAGGAAGGAAAGCTGCTCATATCATCATCTGCTTTATGCTAGAGCCGTTGACTTTTTTTTTATATCTTGTCTCACTGACTCTTTGTGGGTGTGTGCAAATTTCATTTTCTAATGCAGTAGTCCTGATGTGCCCTCATCTCCCTGCTCTGCTTCTCTGAGCTTTTTGCTGCTTTCATATTTATCGCTTTTAAATATACTTTTCTTCCTTTCCCTTTCTTTTGGCTGCCTTTTCAGAGGGACTGATCATCCCATTTTTGATCACTGGTATTTATGACTGGTCATCTTCTGGAAGAAGGAGGAGAGAAATGTTATCAGACCTCTGAACTCCATGTGTTTGCCCCACACACTCTACTGATCTCTCGAAATCTGTGTTAATCCTCACAAAGCCCGAGTCCAGAGCCATTTGGAGCACCTTTTGTCTCTCTTCACAGCTTCCTCCTTACCATGCCCTGTGTCTCACTTTCTTATGCCTTTTGCTATGACCTGTCCTTCCCTATGCATCCCTTTAAGGTAGGAATGATATTGATATTACAGGAGGTGGTAGAAAAGAAGGATTAATAGGTGAATGGAAACCATTTTATTTTTCAGGCTGTGCCTGTACATTAAATTAATTGGACTACTGAGGGAAGATACAAGGACTGTGCATCTTTGTATCCTCTTTAAAAAAAAGAAAAAGAAAAAAGAAATAAATAAATGAGGATATTGCAAAGGACACTTATTTCAGTATTTTCAGACAGTCTTATATGATGAGATATGATATTTTAAAGCTTTTTTTTGAGAAAACTCGGTGCAGTTCTGCATGCATTTTTAGATTGGTTACAATATGCACACCTATGAAAGCATGAACGTGCGTCTGTTAAAGTCACTATGTACTGAGGTCTTGCTAAAAATTCGGCACCCTTGCAAAAATATGAGGGCTGGGGAGCGAGCCTGGGGAAATGATACGGAGTTGCTCTTTTCAATGATCTTGGCACAGGTCACCTGGCCAAATAGTTTCCTGATTAAGATAAGCAGATGAAGAGACTTCCTACTTATGCAGATTACCCATTTCTTCCAAGAGGGTTGCAAGAGACTACGGTTAAAGTATTTTTGGATATTTTTACATCAGAGCTTTAATAATTCCTTATTGTCATGGGCACAATGATAGAGAATCTCAACGATTTTATAAAGGTCACTGTGAACATAACTTTGCTGTCAACAGATAACCATGCTGGCTTGAACGGAGACAGAAACTAGCCTTTTGAATTCCACCTTGGCACAATTAATCCATAAATGAATGAGATTGTGTGATGTTCTAATCCCTCCTTGGCAGTTTTCTTAGTTTCTTCTGGCCAAAGACATGGCTGCTTCTGCAAAAATCAAGCAAGTTCAGTGCTTGCAATGGCAAATGTTGCTACTGAAGTCAGCTGGGGCTAGTCAATGCAATCACACAGGGGCATGTTAACAGGTGTTAATAAAATTGAACCCTAGGAGATTTATCAGGGTGTTTGGAGACTTATTTAGCTTATTACTGGGGGGCTGTATTGGCCATTGTAATTTTCTGGCCTTGTATTTCAAAATGGGAGACCACTCAGTGAGGACAATGTTTCAGAAGTAAGATCTGATTAGCAATTTAGGATTATTGAAATCATAGAATGATTTAGGTTGGAAGGGACCTTAAAGATCATTTAGTTCCTACCCCCCTGCCATGGGCAGGGACACCTCCCACTAGACCAGGTTGCTCAAAGCCCCATCCAGCCTGGCTTTGAACACCTCCAGGGATGGGGCGTTGCCAGCTTCTCTGGGCAACCTGTTCCAGTGTCTCACCACCCTCACAGGAAAGAATTTCTTCCTAATACCTAACCTATATCTACCCTCTTTCAGTTTAAAACTGCTACCCCTCGTCCTATCACTAAACTCCCTGAAAAATGACAGCATCCTCTACATCGCATAGTGGAAGATGGTGCAGAGCCGCTCCAACACCATGCCAACAGCAGCTGGTGCACCCACGAGCTGCAGCAAGCAACACCAGCTGCCCGTGTCTGGCAGCTGCGAGGCTTGGTACTTCAGCAGTGCACAGTCTCACACCTCTAGTCACTGATCCAGAGTCTGGGCCCACAGCTCCAGAGATGCAATACCGAGAAAACCAGCCAACGTCTAAACCTTGCCATTTCTCCACTCCCGTGGAGTCTAAGTTTGGTGACTAAGAAATACTGAGATGCTAGGAAGCTAATTCTGTGCAGAAGCACCTTGGTTTTCACAGAGTTGAACAGCTAGGCTCCAAGATAATGCCTAATACTAGAGAATAAAAGCAGGCTCTGGAGCATAGCAGTGGGTCTGCTTCCTTCTAAGGTGCAGAGGAGAAGACCCACCTCATACACAAATGTAGGTTTCCATTACTCTCCCCTTCAGGAAGAAGTTCATTTTCCCATCTCCCAAAAAAAGAGCTTCAGTTCCTGGGGAGCTGGACTGTAGGCTAGCTTGGATAGAAACTACTGTCTGCCCCTCCTGTTGAAAAGGTGCATGACAGAATATACAATCTATTTAATCCCCAGGTGAGGAAAAGCAAGGGCTTACTTCTGAGTGGCTGCCTCCCCAGGAGAGCAGCAGAGCTGACCCAAGTTCCTGCTGACAGGTCTCTGTGTATAATACATACTTTTTCTACATGTTATGTGGACTATGTAAGGAGTCCTGAGTGTGGTGTCCAGAGCCTGGTTCCCCCTTCCCTGCCCATCTTCTCCACCACGGAGCTTGAAGGACCTGTCTGGTGGCAAGATAGTCCTGTGCTTGCAACAACAGCCTGCGACTGCAGAGTCAGCCCTGTGGCTCCAAGATTCTTGAGAGCTCATGAGAAACTGGATGAAATGTAGCCACATGGCTCTTCTAAGTGATGTCGGAGGAAAGAAAGAGCACACCCCAGCTCAGGTACCTAATGCACAGGGTTGCATTTCTGAAGCTCTCACAGAGGTGTTTTGGAAGAGAGTTAAGTTATGTTGCAGTCCCATGATTCCCAGGAATCACCTGTTTAGCCACATCCCTTATGGCACAAGGTTCTTTCCAAACCCTGTTCTACGTTGCCTGACTTTGTCTGTGTACTACACAGCAGGTTCAGGTGCTTTTCCAGAGCTATTAATTTTCTTGTGTTGCATTGCTGATTTATTTGGGTGTCCAGGTCCTATCTCTAACCCTTGCCATCAACAAATCAGTGGTAAGGGATATAAAAAGTAAATCAATAAAGATAGGAATAAAGCCTGTTTAGAACTACTTCTTTAAAAAAAAAAGCATTGAGGAATAAAATAAACCTTAAAAGAATTAAAATCCTTGCATATTGCAAACTGAGCCAGACTCTGTCTGTTAGTAAAGCCCTTTTCATAGCTCATTTCCCATGAAGACTTTAACAAATTAGTGTTATCCTGTGGAGAGTCATGAATTGGTTTGCATCTTCCTCCCTTTTATTTTTCTTCTCTGGAGTCTACCTCACATCAGTAAAAGCTCTGTCCCCTGAGCTCGGGAAATACAGGAGGGTTTCTAAAATGGGAATATTCTAGATGCTGGGCTGGAGTCAAAGGACAGAGACAGTCTTTGCTTATTTAACACTTTTTTCCTACAGTAAAAAAGTAAGCAATTCATGAATCATATAAATGCTGGCAAAAATAAATACACTTGATCCAATGATGATGAGCTCACTCCCTGCCATAACGACACAGGATCTTTTCAGCAGCTGCCTTCCTGCAAGCCTGAATCTGGTTGTCTGTGGGGATGCAAGGCTGTCTGCAAGGCACGGTGACCTCCTTGGCGTGACGTGTCATACAGGCAGATGATGCCAGGAAATGCAGAGTCCCCTCTGTGTCCCGGGAGGAGCTACCGTGCTGGGGGCGCTGGAGATGGGGGTACAGCGTGGGACCCTGCCCCAGCCTTCTCAGCAGGCCCCCAAAACTGCTCCTCCCAACCCCACCAAAATGTGATTGTGGGTGTTGCCATCACAGTTCTGTATAAAAGGCAGTTCTGTATAAAAGGCAGTTCTGGGGATCTGAAGGAGGCTTTGCCAACATTTCACTTGGGAACTCAAAGGGTATTTTCTATCAAAATTTGAAGGGTGGAGGGAAAATGTTCAGGCTGGTAATATTTTGATGTTCCCAGTGAAGTGTGACACAGCTGCTTTTATTTGTTAGCATGTATATGTTGTTTATTAATGTGATATTTATTTGGACTTAAACAATAGAAAGACATTAGCTGCCCTATCATGCACCAGTGATTACTGTAATCCAGCAGCATTACAATAATAATTCAAAAAGTGACTCAGACAGACAAATAAAAAGAAAGCCCTTCCCAGTCTTATTGTTCCAGGAATTAATATAATCTTAATCCTCTTTTGGACAAACACAACTGGTTACAATTTTTTGATCAAATATTGTGTTTGCTTAAAACTTCAGATTTGGAATACCAAATGGGAAGGACACATACACTGACATCTGAATTTCAGTGTACAGAAGAATATACTTTTATTTTCAAAGTAACATTTCCAATTTTATCTGCATCTTTACAGAAGAGGAAAATTGAAAGCAAAAAAAAAAAATCTAGATCAAAATATTTTATTTAACTGAAATATTTTATTTTGGCTCACCTAGTGAACCAAAAGTCAATTCATTCAACTGTTTTATTGAAGCTGCTATTTTGCTATCATTCAAAAAAGGACTGCCTGGGTTATTTGGAACCTGAGGCTGTTGATTCTCTATTTGCTAGAAGCATCCTTACAATGTTTTTATTAAGGTGAGCCCAATTATTACATAAGGATTGCATTAAAAGCCTTAATTACCCAAATCCTCACTGAGACAAAATACATTATCCTCAGTTGACATATAGGAAAATGAAGGCAGAAACGTAATCTTAAGAGAGTGTTGCTCAGGACAAGCAAGTCAGTATTTCAGCCCAGATCAGGAAACAATGGCATTCCTGTTTTGGCTCTCGTACTTTTATTCTTCAAGACTATGACATATCTCACGCTGTTATACTGTCCCCCTCTTGAGGCCAAAAAGGATGGAGTAAATTAACAGAGAGAAACCACAATAACAGGTAGAATGATGTTTCATTAGTTTAGTCTGTGCAGAGAAAGAAGAGTAAAAGCACTGCCAGAGAGCATCAGTGCTATGCAAGAGAAGCTGACAGCAAAATTCTGGGAGACGTAGAGAAATGTTCTATAAAGGGAAAGCTTCAAAGTCACAAATGTTACTTTAAGCAGAATAAGAAAAAGGATCAGGGGTTTTTTTTGCTTTCTTTCAGTAAAGACTCTGTTGAAAGCAGGAACAAAATCTGTTTTAAGAGAAGAAATTGATTAACCTTACTATAGGCAAGAAGTTTAAATTATCAATTAGACAGCAAAAGTAAGGGTCAGGTGAATTTATGAAAACTCTAATGAGATGGTATAATTCAGTAGCATTTCAGTAAGTTTATTGATTGAAATTTTCACTAAGAACCAGAGAGAAAAGAGGGGCAGCTCTCAATTTTGATCTCTCTGCATGAGTAGTTGTGTCCTTTCTGAATACTAATGAAGCACACATTGGAGTGAGTTAGATGTTGCATACTTTTTTAATGATGTTGACCTCATACTTCTCCCCAAAACTATATGCAATATGTTTAATATGTAAAATAGCATGAAAAAATACACATGGATGAAATTAATTAGATCAAAAAAGGAAAAATAAACTTGTGTTTGTGTGGACAAAAGTTTTGTTTCTACTCTTGCTGACAAATCAATATTTTAAAACCAATACAAGAAGGTTAAAAAATGCGGGCTATTAATTTCAGCAGAGTATTGGTAAAATAGATGTTAATGGTGAATGTGTTGGTAAAAAGCATTTGACTGGCTACTTTTTGTCCTTGAAAGTTTCTTTCGGTGTGGCATGCTTCTTGGCAGCTACCTCAAAGTGAGGCATTTTGTCTCAGGTAGACACCTAGCTTCTTCCTGGAGCCAATACAAAGAAATAGCCAGCTCTGCGGAATGGCTCAACCCATCCAAAGAAACCCATGTCGGAACTACGGGGAAGGTAGAACCTGGAAGTTCAGCTTCTAACTTTTGGACGTCAGGAGTACTGCTCTTCAAGAAGGAAGACAAACAGCTTAATGTTAGCATTTTGTATTTCATCCTATAATACCTGATTATAGACTGATACTCTTTTTTTTTGTAATGATTATGAAAAAAAGTTTTTGTTTTCAGTAAGGGCAATGAATACAAAATTGAAGGTACATATGAATGCACATCAGTTTTTGTGCCTGGGCCAATATTTTGAAAGTAATGATGTACAGAATTCCATTAGGAAATACGTGGTCCTACAGATAACTGTGCCAGTTATTTTTTTCTCAGAAGCTAGCTCATCAACTCCTTATTTGGCAATTTGCTATCTGCATTACATTACAGATGTACTATGTCAATTTTCATTCTTATGCCTTGTTCTGAAGATAGTAGGTGCCTTCAGCCAACCCTTGGGAACTGAAGTGTTGACTCAACTTTAAGAAGTCTGGGTTCTGGCATAGGAATTTGGACTGTAGTTCCTCTCTTCTGCTTATCCTACATGACAACTGAAGAAAGGATTTGGATCCCTCCTGAGTGGTCAGGACTGATCCTGGTACAACCTGAGAGTATTGGGAAGAAGACTTCAGAAAAAAACCTGAGTTTATGTTTAGCAGCAGTGACCAGATGGCCAGTGATGAGACACATAGCTCTCTCTCATTTGAGCAGGCTGCTGACTGGAAAGGAAGCGAATCCTGGATTTGTGAGTAAAAACACAGTGTTAAATGTGACAAATTGTGGAGAGTTTGACTGGAGCAAACCCAAATATTTTGTCTTCCCTTTTCTGAATACTGTATTTTGTCAGACTTGAGAGTAGGCAAGAGCTGCACCTAGGGGTTTCTATTCTATTTCAAAGACCCAGTGGGCTCACAAAATTATTAAATATTTAGCAGTTTTCCTGTCTTCTGCAAGCTAAACAATCACAGAAGGGAGAGAGACATGAATGTGGCAGAGAGGAGGTTTTTTTCTCTGTTATCTTTCCCACCTCATCGTCTTATCTGTGGCTTTGATGACTTTTTCTGACAAGAACAGGTTTGCTCCATATGGTCTCTTCTCCATTTCCTATCTCCAGTCCTTCATTCAAAAGAATAAGATAGGATTTAGGCAAGATCATTAGCTGGCCTCTTGGTTCTTACAACAGTTTGAGTCTTCAAAAGTCCCCTTGCCTTGTGCAGAGTTGGTCCAGCACTCTATGCTGGATTTCCCACAGCAGGAACAACCCTCGCAGTGGGTGTTTCATGTCATTCACAGCATAAGGAAGATGAGGCCATCCATCTGCTCTAGGGGATCAGAGGTCCCCATCATCTCTTAAGACTATTTGCTGACCTTCAGCCAGAGACATTTTAAGAGGCTTTGCATCCCACCAAACACCTCCCTGCACTTGACCACTAGCTTCTCCTCCACAGTTTTCTTCCTTTTCTCCTCAGATTGAGGCCGTCCAGGGCTAGCTCCCAAGTTTGAGCCATACCATCTGTCTCATTCTGAAGAAATTAATGGTGATTTTTCAATGTATCCTTGTGGTCAGCTGACCATGCCATCTAGAGCCTCACACAATGGGATTCAAATCGTGACTTAAAATGAGCTCGTGTGCAAAATTAAGTTTGCAAATTGAGCTGTTTCAGCTGTTTTGTTCTCAGGTCTCTCCAGCAGCAAGTCAAAATAGGTCAAACCATCATTGCTCTTAGGAATGGTTAGAAGGCAAACAACACCTCATTTCAGTAACTAAGAAAGAATCACTTCTGAAGAAGAACGAAATAAAGATGAGGGATCATATGAAGGAGTTATCTACTTTTACTCAGGAAGCCTCATATTTTATGTAGTTCTTCAACAGACAATTTACTAAGAAAAGGAAGGGAGAAAATTCCTGCAATGCTCTACAGGCTATATACAAGAGTAACAACCTTTCCTTTCAGCCCTTATATCCTCTATACTTTTTGTAGGATGGGATGAAAATGATCATCGGTGTCAATAATAAAATTGGTTTATCGAAGACAACACTGACTGTTGGGTGGAATTTATATCTCTGTAAGTTGTTGGATTTTTAATGCATTACCATACTGTGAGCAGGTTCAGTTTTAAATGATCCAAAACTATCTTTAAACATAAGACAACCTAAATTACTCTCTAGAATTTGAAGTCTGTAAATGAACATAACACCATAAGAATTAACACTGCTAAAATAGGACCCTCAGATTGCTATGCTACTGCTCTTCTGTAACTTCAGACATTTTCATATACATGTTTTCTTACAGAAAGAGGTTTTTTTTCTCCTCTGCCTCTTGAAATTCTTCAATATTATCATTAAGCAAAATGCTAAGTAAAGTACTCTCTGTTTTATCAAAATATCATCCACTTAAAACCAGAAAACAGAAGTTTTTTCACTACCAGTCCATCATCTTGTACAACCAAGGGCAATGGTTTTCTTGTTTTAAAAGATTATCATCTAATCCAATTTCTAGAATTAAATGATACAGTAAGTATAGCTAAGACTTGACTCTTAACTTATGATTGTAAACTATTTGGGAATGTTTAGTCAATTGTAAACACCACATACTTGTTTTCCCTCAAGAAAGTCTCTACATATGCTAACAAATAAGCTAATTAATGATTGGAAACAAACCAAGAAACATATCAATCAACGAATGCAAGAGCATCCCGAATCACACAGTTTTTGAACACAACATTATCTAATAAAACCTACACTGAACAAATGTGCAGGTGTTTGGTAAACAGTGAATCAGATTGTAAATAGATATAGCATTACTTTACATTAGCAAATGTAATAGCGTTGCCCATTATACTTGATGTATTTTGTTTATCAAAGCATATACTTAGTTCATTTTTCCATCTCTCTTTGGGAGACCAAATTTGACAATTATGATTTTACAATTCTGACAGCATTGTGAAAAGTTTTAGGTTTGGAAAACACAAAAATTATATCTTAGATTTTAAGTAGTATGCTCCAACCAAGACCAAAAGCAAGTAAATGGAAGTTACAAGAAATCTGTGGTTTTATTTGATCCCTGAGTTAGCATTCTTTTGCAAGGAAAGAGTTGGCCAAATACAAACAAAAATATAAATCCACAAGAGAAACTACAGATCTGGCCTAAATTTGGGTATTAACAAGAGATAATACGGGATAAAAGCATGGATTTATACTGATGAAACTTATATTTCTCTCTTTAAATGTCATTATTGTATTTTAACACTGGACTCAGTAAAGTCCTGTTCTAACTTGTTCACAAGTCCAGTATATTTTAAAAAGTCATAAGTACTTATACTGCAATATGTATGTACAGTGCAATTTTGCATTGAACTATATTTTTAAAAGTACAAAGTATTTTAAATAGGAATAACTCTTTGTTACTAACTTCCAAATTGTTTTTTTAATAATTTTTACACGTAAAACAGAAGAAGAACAAGTGAAGATGAATGATTTATTCTGATTGTGATAATATATGTTGTTTTTTTCACTGGTTTTTATATTAACTTTTCCTACCTCTCACAGATACAAGTTCCCTAATCACAGTCCATTTCTCATAACACGTCTCCTATATCTGGACAATTTCAGTCCTAATAATCCATGCCTTTATAATGATAAAGGAAGAGAAACATCTTAGGGAAAGTGAAATTGTTGATGGAAAAAATGTTTTGCCTTCGTAAAATATACTGAATGGCATAATCCAGATCCTTTTTGTCTAT
Organism: Stercorarius parasiticus; assembly: GCA_013396915.1. Lineage (NCBI taxonomy): Eukaryota > Metazoa > Chordata > Aves > Charadriiformes > Stercorariidae > Stercorarius > Stercorarius parasiticus. Next base: position 536,505 of record VWZL01002396.1, on the reverse strand, counting down.
TATTTCGCATTTGGCCTACAAAACTGTTATTTATTCTAGAGGGAAAAAAAGGTTAAGTTCAGAAGAGATTTTTGTAATTGAAAAAAAATATCCACCTTAAGTTTTCTTTAAAAGCTATTGATTTTATTATGAAGTTAGAAATCCATTGATAGGATAAAAAAAGTTAATGTGTGTAAGAAAGAAAAAAAATACCACCAGAGCGCACTTTATCAGGACACAAGTGTTTAACGATGCTAAACAAACAATGCAGACCCTGTGCAGAAATCTATTCACAATTCCATTCCAATTATAGTCAACTAGATGTGCTATTATCTCCATTACCAACCGAAGGTCTTTCAGGATATCTGGTCTCTTTGCAAAATTTACATGTAGGATATTTAAATCCTTGAATAGAAGAAGGAATTTAATAAGAAAAGATGTAATCTATAATCCATTAGGTATTTCTGTAGCTGATGTATAGCTATCTAGTAATGGTGAGTAGTTAAAGAATATCTTGTGGACCTGCTTAATTATCTGATTTGAGTTACTGCTGATAGTAACAGATGTTATCAAGGAAGAGAAAGTCTTTATTTCACTTCCCCATTTCTCCTTACCTTGTGTGAGGTTTTCCTAGGGAGAGCCACAACAACCACACACCTTTCACCTGGTGACAATAACTGGAAAGTACTGGTGCTGCTCACATTTTAAATAAAGGAGAGGCAGGTTTTCAGGATATTTTTTGTGCCACTGAAAAGGTGTTTTTAGAACCAGAAGTAGAGATGTTCTGTCACCTTAGTAGTTTAATCAAGAGTTTTGCAAATATAGCGAATACCAGGGATGAGAAGGCTTAAGTTTGTAGAACAATGCAGTTCATGGCATCTCCCATCAGGAAGTGATGGAGATGGGATGCAACAGTGCCAAAAGTTGCAGAAATGTCCAGGAGGATCTCCATCTTATTTCATAGCTGTGTATGGGATAGGGTCACCTACAAAAGCAACAGGTTCCTTACAAGCAAAAGCTACCCTAGAAGCCAGTTGTTGACAGTTTGTTGAGTAGGTTGCTCAGATCCTGCATGGAAACTCAGCAGTTGGGTTGTTTACTGCAGGTGTAACAACTGAGTGGTTTGGAGAGGTCAGTCACAGCCTCTTCCCAAAGGAAGGGCCATCTTTCAATGTGTTTTGCTCTTTTGCCTTTTCATTTATTTTATATGTGTAAAAATTTGAAATTTCATATGAGCAAGTTTTGTCAAATGGCATATGGCCATCTCTGTTTTGAATAACTGTAAAGGGAAGTTGTTCATCTCACCTGGGCAACAGGAGAATTATCAGCAACAACAGCTTCATAAAAATCTTTATTCACATTTTACTTCAGAGGTTTTAATTTAGGGGGGAGAATAAATGTTTGTGTCATATGCAAATGTGTTCAGACTGATGAAGAGAAAATAAACTCTATATAATTATGATCTTATTTAAATTCTAATGATTTTACTTGACAAAGCAGATAATCATTTGCATTTGGGGATAGTTTCAGACCTAGAATGCAAAAACCTATATAGGTGGTAAACAAGAGGGAGAGCAACATTCCAGTTTTTGCTACCTTGACTCTCCCATAGTTCTCCTGTGTTTCTGCATGCTATGTGTTCTCTAACTCAAGCAAGTTAGGAAAGGCTGTGAAGTTTCCAACCATTTGTTTTCTGGACAATTTACACAAAGGTGCCAATTGTGGTGGCAGGTATCTTGATGTAAAAATCTGACTTGCCAGACTGGGACCTCTCAGGTATTTCACAAATGCTCTAAGCAGCTATAAATTGTTGATTTTGTGTTTTTGTGGTGTTCTGTTACTCACGACCCAGGATCTTTTAAGCCAGTGACCTATAGAGAATTGATACCAGTCTCTTGCACATCTTCAGTCAAGTGAGAAATTGCAGTGTCCTGATGTGCAGTGGTCAGCATAGAGACGCAATGCCATCGTGTCATCATTGGACACCTCCTACAAGATAGCAGATCTGTAAAACAGAAGTTGATAGCCAAATCAAGTACCCTATTAGTACCCAAAATAACAGTTCTCAGTTTCCTATGATTTCCTCATTATTCGAGCTCCGGGGTTTCTGTTCATTTGGGAATGCGAAGGGCAAATTCACCTTTTGCATTCATTGGCATCTAATAACATAGAAGTGCCTGAAGCAGCCTTTTCTTAGGCAGAGCTATACAGACTGACAGGACTGCCTTGTTTTCCCCAGCTGCCTCTTTCTATTACGTTAGCAAGAACTTAATGTTTGTCAAACACATACAGGTTTACTCTCATATACAGGCACACACACATGCTTTGTGATTGCTTTTTCCTTTGGAAAAAAGGTCAAAAAAAAAAAAAGACAGAAATCCTGACTAGCTTTAAAAAACCCAAACCAACCAAATCAATTAAATGAGAAAGAGATAGGGAATGATAAGGAAGAAATTTGGTTCGGTGCTGCACTCAGAGCAACATCTCTGCAACAGTAGTCAACAAACGAAACAGGACCTGTATAGTTGTTATTAATTACATAACGTTCGGTGGATGCACTTAAGATTTAAAACTGACATTACACAAAGTAGGGTTTTAGTTTTAAAATAAATGTAGATACGCAGGTGCAAAATAAATACAAGCTTTAGCCTGGTAAATTAAACAGTGCCTGGGAATATACCTGGGCACTGGAACCTGATTGTTTCCTTCTGCTTGTCTGCAAGCTGTGCCCATGCCTCCCGGCACACTACCAGCCTCTCCCCAAGCACCTGTCGGGGACAGCCTTATAGATCTTTGCAATTTTTCCTGCTTTTGCAGAGGAAGGGAATTTAATAGCTTTGATGTAGACTGTTCTGTGCCATTAGACCATTAGAAAATGGGTCTGGACCTGTTTGTTTTACTAGTATAGCTATATATTCCTTTATATGTATGCCTTAAAATTTTCCATGCACTGATGGGGCTTGGTGTAAGACCTATGTTTGAGTTAACACCGATTTAGCTTTGGAGTAAATACAAGATCTTAGTTGTGCTGGTGCTAAAGATGTAACCAGAATCTAGTATATCAATTTGCAGTTTTCCACTGATGGTCTAGAGCCTCAGAGAAATCCGTGAGTGAATTTGGAGATGTCCATGGTAGGTAATGCTGTAGGAAAAACAAGGCCATTGGTAATTTTTTTTTTATTTCACTCCACAGGGTTTTGCACTGCTACTGGAAAAAGAGTAAGGTTTTCCTATGCGTAAGATTTGCGTGCCTTAATTATCAGACCTGTATTCTATATGCCCTGGAAAGCTCGAAACCCCAAGCTTGTCCACTGTGAAGACTATCAGACCACACAAGGGTAGGAGCAGGCTTTGCCAGAACCCTTGTTTCAAAGCATAAGCAATCTGATGTGCCTGAGTTCAGCACGTTGCTAGTGCCCTTCCCAGCATGCTGGGGTGTCACCTGGGAGCCACTCTGCAAGTCAGACGAAAGACAAGCTGGTAGAGACAGAACATGCCAGGCTTTCTGCTTCCCTTGAACACGCTTCCAGGGTGCTGTCAAGGTCCCAAGCTACCTTCTTCATGCACAAGCATGAAGCAGTCTTCAAGCTTTTACAGCCAGGTGACTTTTATTAGACAAGCTTGTTCATTTGAAGTAGGCTGAGCTGACGTTCTGTGGGCAGTATGGACTTATCCATGCCCTTGGAGCACCATGTCCACCTTTTCTGACATGTAAAGCTCTGAAAAAAAACCAAACATCCCAGAGGTGGTCTGAAAGGCTCATAGTGAACTTCAGTCTGCTGACAAAAAGCCTTTCCTAGACACATTTCATGCATCCCTTTTAGAAATATTTCTGAGTTACCAAAACCAAAAAGTAACGTTTTGGCATGTTTCCATTCACTTTCACAAATTTCCAACCAATTTTAAGTCTTTGGAGAAGGTTAATAATTTTAGGTTAGTTCTTTTAACTGGCCATTGTTTTTAAAAAGATTGCTTGTTACTGAACAGAAAAAGAGCTGTGGTGTCCTGTGTAAATGAAAGGGTGTTTACAAGTATGAATCTCTCACTCTGGGCAGCTTGGAGTGGCCATTGACTGCATGCCGAATTGCAACCTTCTCAGGGCGTTTCTCAATTTTTAGTGAACTCAGTGGGAGCAAAAGGATTGCAGGACTTTGTAGGATCCTACTTTTTGTTTTGAAAAAGCATCCGTGTTGTGACATGGATGAGTTTTGCTGGACAAAAAAGTTGGTTATGAATATGATTGATGCCCCTAATTTGGCTAATGCTTGGTTTATTCCGGGATAATGTTTACACAAATTATAATAACTTTCCAGACACCTTGCATCTGTTGCTTACTTCCTTTGAGGATCTTCCACCTCCCCTCTCTTACAACGCATAACTGGGAACAAATCAGCAGGAAGGAAATACACTCTCTGATTTAGGTAAAGCTATAGAGTTTGTTTAAGTTAGCGATGCATGAGTGGTTTGCTAAAGATTATTTTTAAAGGTCACTTCCTACTTGGAAAGGAGCCTGTAATAGGCTTCTCTTCAAATGAAGAGATCTTTTTCTTTAAAATTCTGATTCTGGGTGGTCTGGTTTATTTCCAGCTCCCACAGGAGCCAATGGGAAGGGATGCTCCATTGTCACCTGGGGACACTTCTGGCTCTTTGTGAAAACAAACAGTGTATTTCAAGGAAAGAAGGTAGGAATGGAAGCATTGTACAGTTAGTACATATATAATAAGGCACCTTTGCCAGTCTTGTTAGAAAAAGAAGAATCCGCATCTTTTAATTATGTACAGTCAGAAAGAATTAAATAAATCATTGGGAAAATGGTTGAACTGGGAGTGGATTAGCTAACTCCAAGTGTTTTTCATATTTTTTGTGAAGTATAACATCAGGAGGGTTCTGGGAGGTGTTTGCATCTCACACTCATTGTGGAAAATATTACTTCCTCCAATTAGCATTTGTGTTTGGTAATGAAGGGACCTCACAGGAACATATAGCATTTATTCAGTGCAAAAAGGAGGGAAAGACTTTATAACATGTTTACTTTTGGGAAAAAAAAGAATTAGTTTTTGAAAGTCACAGCTGTTGAACAACTGCTAATCAAATGTAAATTCTGAGCTTCAGATCTAGTTTCAGAAGAAATGTTGGTATAGTTAGGTCACAAGGCAGAGCAGGTAGATCACAGTGATTCTGAAACTGTTGCATCATATGTCTGCAGAGCAGAAAGGGATCATAAAAGATCACACGAGCTATAGTTTGGGGACAAAAATGGCATACCAGTAGTTATTGAGCACATAGCAGGTGGGGCGGCATTTGTGGAAGACAAAAAATTCCAAGGTGAAAGCAAGCTGGGGTCTCCTACTCCCATCCAGACAGCTACTGTCAGCAGCATCATGACCTTGTGGGAGGCAGCAAACCCTGATTCCTGCAGATTCTGAGCAGCTGCTGCTTATCTGGGAAGGGGATGTGGGGTGTTACTTGGGCAGCACTGCTGGCTTGTGATCCAGTCCTACCTTCTACACTGAGAGGCAACTTCGGGTACCCTGGCCATCCCTGACTGTCTGTCACTAATCACTCTCAAGCCAGGAGAGTTCACACTTCTAGGCAGCCTGTAGCATTTCAGAAGACTTGCTCTTCTTTAGCCTTCTCTTTCCTCAGACTAAAGGGCAGTCCCCTCAATCCTTCTTTAAAGGCACTGTTTCCTATTTGGCCTCTCTGTTCCTTGACTTTTTGTCTTACCTTGTACCTTTATGTTTCCAGGGGTTCTCTCCATATTAATCAGAACTAAGTCTCAGCTACAAGCTTGTATATGCCTTCACTTTTTGAGGCAAGAACTCTCCCATGAGAAACACAGAAAAAGTTCTTAGGAATGGCAGTTTACATAGGAAAATGAATGNAGAGAGAGAAACAAACAAAAAAGCAACCTTGTCTCTTCCCCAAACAATCTAAGACTCTTGCTGTGTAAATAAAATCCAATGGATTTATGATGCAGATTTTTTTAAAAAACCCATATAGATTTTCAACATTCTTCTTCAGAATAAAGTTACAGTCCTAAAGTATTATGACAATTTCTCCAAAAGCTGAATTGTCCCTGGGTGTTTCCAAAGACAGTGTTGATACTGGCCTCTTTGAACATTAAATTAAAAATTTAGTCTAGGTTTTTCTGTATCCAAAAGTGAGTGTCAGAATATTTTTTAGAATACCTTGCCCTTAGCTGTTGAACAGTTGTAGTTTCATATCTTTATGAGAAGTCAAAAATAGCATTGTTGTTGCCAGAATTGGAAATATTTGACACATATTCCCCCTCCCAAAATTGAAATTTTTTACAATATGAACACAGAATAAATTTTAGTGGCCTCAGACATGTTTTCTAATGTCTTTGATGGGCTGAAATGTAACAAAACATAGAAGTAGATTATGTACATTCCAATCTGATTTTTAAAGCCCGTCCTTTTAGACTTCTAATGTGTTCTGGATAATTAAACAGCATATATGAAGGTTTCTCTTGGGTTGAAAAATATAACAGAGGGTCAGACATATGAACGCTTATAAAAATAAAGAAATTCACAGGATTATCATATTTATCAAAAAGAAAAGTAAGTCAAAAGAGGAAAGTGTGTGTTTTGATGGTGCAGGAAAATTTGCCCGTATCTTAAGCAACACAGGAATAGATTTGTTTATGCTGGCTAAAGAAACTCCAAAAGGCACCTACGTACTTGTCTAGGCTATTTTGGAGGGTACCACAAACAAAAAGGCAATTGTGTGTATCTCCAAGGACCGTAATGAGCATGAGTGAGCAGTCAAGTTTAGATTTAGAGGTACCCTTACAAGTTGTTACTATCCCTGATGCAATGACTATTTGAAAAATGCCACAAAAATAGTAAAACATCAACCAGAAAGAATGCAGATTCAGACTGATCTGTATTTAGCACAGGGTAAATGAAATATTGCTTGATGAAATCTGGCTCAATGGAAAACAGAAAACAGAGTCTGCTCTACTTAGAAGCTGATTTCAATGGTGGTAGGTCTTTATAAATAAGGATATGTATAAAACAAAGAGAAAAAATGGACTTGTGCGAAAGAAAAAACACGTGACTTGGTATACAGAGAACTTCCGTAATAGGAAGCAGTGCTTTCAAACTGACAAGCCACATAAGTCAAATGGTGGCTTTATGGGTGTGACGGCCTCCAGCCAAGAGCAGCATATGGTACCTTGTACAAAATCTACATGATACGGGAGAAAGGGAGGGTGACGGGCAGGAAAAAGCAGAAAGAAGTGTTGAATCGGTGATTTTGTCCAGATGTTCTTTGTGAGGCTACAAAAAGACAAGGCTGAGCTGGCTGACCCCTGAGCATGACATGACCAAAGCTACTAGCTTTGTTTCCCCAGGGTATTCATACCTTAAGAGGAACTGCTCCTGAGATTGTCTGAACATTACTAACCAGTCTTTATTGATTGAATTTAAGTATTTGAATTTCCGTTCCATGTTTCTATGGACTTTCCCGGTTCACGTCTAACTGGGAAAAGAGATGTAATTCTTGTAAAAGCCCCCACTATGACCCCTAGAAACTGTTGGTAAGGCCGAAGAGGACCAGTGTTTGATACTGATCAGATCATGCCAGGTCTCTACTGTGTAACAGTAATGAATAAACTCTTTGGTCCTGTCAACTTTACTGAAGAAGGCATTTGTTAGTCTTTCCCCCCAAATCTCAGGGTGATTTCTTCCATCCAAAATGCTCTTGGCCTGCTTATGGAAGATCAATAAGACACTTAAGGGCATCCCTACCATTTGAAAGTTACTTGCTTGAAATCAGACACGTATTTAATCATTTGAGTAAATAAACCATTTGTCTCATGATTTATATTTTATATGCAGTTTGGGCTCAAATAATTTTCTGAATGTTCTGCTTTTTGTATCTCATTGTTTTATGTGAGTGATCTCTTTGCCTTCCAAGATACCTTTCTCTCTCTACCATGAGTGTTCACATAAATGCCACAAAGAACGAAAAAACCACCAACCCCTAAAAAAAGAAGTCATGTGGAATTTGCATTTCAGTACTCCCTTCTCTTCAAAGAGTAGTTTCTGTATTTCTCCTTCCAATGAGTTGGATATTGTGCATTTCTTTCATAGGCGTTAGCCATTTAACTCTCTTCAATCACTAAACAGGGAATTTTAATTCCTCTTTCAGAAGAGGTAACTGCTGGCAATTAGCTAACTTCTGCAGTTGTGAACCTGAACATTTCAACCCCTAAGCCCATTTCAGATCTGCGTCTGAATATTTTTTTTTAAATAGGATTCAAATTACTTGTCTGCTTCTAAAAGTATTATCTTTACTCCAAGATTTTTTAGTATCTAGAAACGCTTGACTTTAACCTGAGTTTTGAACTAAGGCATTTGGGCTTGCACAACTTTGTGCTTGCAATAGTGGTTGCAGACATAATGGCAGAGCTGTTGCAATAGAGAAGCCTGAATTTGCAATGTGTCCATTTACCGAAATTACTGAGGTTTTGTGCTGTGATTTAGCTCATGGATAAGACACTGGATCAGGCCCTTATGATTTATGAAACACAAATGAACCCATGAGCCAGACTTGCAACATCCATTACGAGACTTGTTCTCAAAAACAATGTACTGAATGTGTGGAAGATGGAACTTACCATACCATGCTTTTCAGTGCTCAAAAGCTCTCAGTTCAGCCAGTGCATTTGATTACTACTAAATGTGCACTTATTGTCGCTGGAAGAGCAAATCCAAAATGGTGATCATGCTTAGCATGTGAATATTACATGTTTGCCTGACCTAAACACTAGCTATGCTTCGGTATGTAACAAATGCTTTTTAAAGTTTTGCCATAATAAAGGTATTCATAACTTTTTTGACGACAAGTAAAACATTTGGATAATGTGAACTATGCAATATGCATTATAAAATCAATGGCAAAATTTATCTTTTAACTTTAATGGTTTTGCTGATTTATTTTCATGTTGTTGATTTGTGGATTAGATAGCAAAAGTGTTCCTGTATCTTCCATTGACATAGAGTAGACTTTTCAAGTTCTCACATCTCTTTTACATCTCTCCTTGAACAATATAACTATAAACATTGTATTCTTAATTGAAATTCACAAACTTTTTGGTATAAGATCATGATTGACAGTTTTAATGGTGGTCGTAACACTATAAAATGGAATGAAACACATATAAAATCCCTGTTCAAGTAATGTTTAGTCTGAGATATAAAGTATAGGGCTAACAAAAATATCTCCAGGATCTTTAATTAACTCCAAACTTATTGCTTTAAGAATATGTGGGTTTGTATGCTGGAGATGCCAGAGTACTTCACTTGCAAAGACCCAGTGACATGAGAAGCATATACAAGGCATCCAGCGCTGTGAAAACATCTGGGAATCTACTGTTTTGTTAAGCAATAGGAGAAGTTTTATATAAAATTCCTCTATTTCCCACAGTGTGTTTGAATTACGACAGGGAGGTGTTTCACTCAGGGATGTAGCTGAGCCCCTGAAGGAGGACCTGCATAGCAAACCAAATCAAGGGCAGACGGGCTCCCTGAAAAACAGGGAACTGCATTGTAATCCCAAACCTGCACAGCACTTGGCACCAGCCCAAACCTCTGTATATGCCAGTAATTCACTACTTCCTCTTGTCCTTCCTGCCCCACAACCCTTAATCCAGACCATTCGCATTCATCAGGCAGGAGATTATTCCTAGTCTGCGCAGTGAGAAAACCATAAATAAAGCTGACAAATGACTAAAGCTGTCTGTGAAAGTAGTTGTCTAAGCCTTTTCACCATTTATTACACAATAAGAGGATTTTACATTAGTGGTTCATTGCATTTCGTAAGCTGTTATTATTCCTCCCCTACAAATCCTGTATCTAAGAAATTCTTTTCCCCAGATAGATATAATGTAGGCTCAAACACGACAAGGCACAATTATTACCAAGTGAAATTTGCTGTCTCCAAGTTAAACCAGTTGAAAGTTATGGAAAAATATGAAAATCAAATGCTGTGTTAGCCAAGGTTGTTGTTTCCTTTTTTTTTAAGTGTAATACTCAAAGATTATTTGACCACATTTCAAAACATTGTCTATAGTATGTGTATTCCTATCCTCTCAGATTGTAAATATCTGCCTTAAAATTTGCAATGAAGAGATTTTTTATTATATATATAACTCAAACTTCGCAAAAAGTTTAGATCAGTAAATTTAAGATTATTTTTTTACATGAACATCCCACTCTACAAGAAAAAAACAACCCACCTACTCTACTAGTTCATTCACATCTAATTTTTGAAATCAGTATAAGAGAGGTGAATGCTAACCCTTCCAGGGGAAGATGATAGGGACCTTGACAAGGACCTGTCATTCACTGTCAACTAAATCACCCCATTAAATGTTAGATTTTTCAGTTGGAGGAAATACTGAGCCATAATAAAGAGCAAACATCCCAAGTGGGTAAGAGGTAGACTATTTCACGTCTTGCTCTGACAGCTCAAACTTTGGACCTGTGAAAAATATAATTACTGATAAAGAAGCACCAATTTTTTTCATGCATCCTCAAGTCTTCCTTGCTCAAAGTGACAGGTTCCCTATTAGAGGTAAAAACTCCCGTGACAAAATCTGGATTTAATGAATAATGATGAGACACCAGTTCTTATTGTTGCCCAGGCTGACTGCTTTTCAGGGTAATAATTTTTTATATCCTGACCTGTAAATGCCTCGGTGTCTTCGCATAGAAGGCAAACTTCAGCAAAGAGACAGTACTCTTGCCCTCACTTAAATGGTCTGACAGGACCAAGAGGCAACCCATATTTGCCAAAGACTTGAGCTGAAGATCCTGGTGAGAGATGCTAAACATTGTGGGCTACTAGACCTATTTTTTTATTTGTATTAATTCATTCGTTCTTCTAATCAACACTTCTCTGCCTGCAACTCCCCCTTAGTCTGTCATTGTCAGGGTACATAAATATCTACCCATCGTACTATCGGTGGTATTGCCATGGTGCGTCTGTATGGGGCTCCTCTGTTTTCATCTGATACGAGTCAGATGTGATTAGCACAAGTAGAAAGGAGCTTGACAGCTTGCTGCTTCCCTGAGGAGGCCCTGCACCACGATGGGAGAAGACCACAGACAGACCGTGCCGGGGAAAGCAGAGCCTTCTAAGTGATGTTATTCATCTCATGCACTTGTGGGCAAGCCAGGGATTGTCTTGGACTGCCCTTAAGATTAGATTTTTCCACCAGAGTGTAGGGTATTGTGACAATTTAATTTCCTTATATGAAGCTGTGAGGATTATATAAATCTGGTTTTCTACATTCAATTTTTAATAAAAGAAAGGGCTCTGGAGTTTGTGGAGATTATTAGCAGCATAATAAAAAAAAAGACACCGACATCACCCAGCTCCACCAGAGCCCTAAGAGAAGACAGTCATTACACCATTTTGAATACCAGCGTTCAAAATACAGTATGTATGAGCTCTTCAGACTTTGTTCAGCCGACAGCAAAGACAGCCTGAGCGTGTGTTAGGGGGAGAGGCAGTCTGACATGGGGGATTAGCTTGTCAGCGGTGAGCAGGCTACAGCCAAAGAGTGCAACATTCCCTTTCACAATGACCAGAAGAAAAGGATGTACAGCAAGGGTAGCTGCAGCCACAATCCGGCAGAGGTTAGTGTGTTGTGGGTCAGGCTTCTCCCTGCTACATGACACCGACAACGGCAGGATGCGGTAACGGGGGATTGCGTCTTGCTCCTCTGGCAAATCTGTCCGCAAAGCATGTTTTTCAAAGACATGCTACGAACATCCACTTTGCAGCGTCTGCTTGTCGGCATTATAGTCCCACTTTAGAGAAAAAGAATGGATATGTGCTTCACGTATTTCAGTTCCACACCAGATTTCTTCAACGCTCTGATGAAAGCCATGTTACTGAAGATAGTGAAGTCAGCCATTTTTTTTGGTACCATTTGCTTAAATTCTGGTCATTTTTTATTTAAGCAAAAGTTGGAATGTTTTTTTTATTTTGCATTTTGCATTGCCATTGCACCAAAACACTTTTTGCCCACAGAGATACAGGACTTTAGTTACTTTTTTCTTATCTCACAAAACCTGACCCTACAGAAAAGCTTTAAGGAACATTCCAGAGAGGAACCAAAACATGGAGGAGCAGGACTCTGAGCAACATGCACCCTACAGCCTTTTCCTAAAGCTAACATACAAAAGAGTGCAGGGTTCCTCATGGACATTTCTCAGTTTGGCAAAGTAATGTTTTTCTGTTTTGAAAGCACACGGCATTAGAAGAAATAAGTCTAGATTGGAAATAAATGTGGCCTCCACCTTGAATCTTTAAGCTAAGAGGTCCTTTAAAAGATCTGAGATGGAGCTGGCTCTATAGAGTCCCAGAGATTTACAACTTGATTAAACTGAATGAGTCAAACTATATTGCGTCCAACCTTACAGTTTTATTTTCATAGTACAGAAGCTATACTGCAAATTATACAATTTATCTCATAAATCATGGATTTTATGATGATTCATAAGCACTGGAAGCAGGATTAAAGTCTTCCTGATAAGTGAATTAATTCTGTAGCTTGCTAGGAATTTGTGGTGTAAGTTGTTTGAACCTGTCGTTTTGTTGACTGTGAACTGGTATTTAAAAATCAATGTGTGTATGCAGACAGAACACCTCAAGTGGGGTTTTCATGATTATAATTGTGCCCCTGGCGGTGTTATAGTTAGGGCTGAGTCAGTATTTCCATCATGAAGTGTGTTTTTCATGTGTATGTACTTTGCCACATAAATTCACTCTTGAATAGATTAGAATGTTTCTAAATAATAATAGCAAATTAGAATCTTTCTAAATCTTAGAATTAGAAAAGGATTTTTAAGAGTGGGTTTCTTAATGGAAAAGTTTTCTGATGCTGGAATAGCTTTATGTACAAGGTACAGAATTCAAAGTTTATCATTTACGATGCTTTCTCACTCTTGAATAACTAAAAATGAGTCCAATTTGAAATCTTATTTATTAAGTCCATATGGTCTAATCCATTTGGTGTTTTCAAAACAAAATATAAACACAATGAAATAATTCGACTTAAATATGTATTGTTTTTCCTCTGTTCTGTTAAGGACCACAATCTGGCCAAAATCTTATGGACAAATGTCATCCTAATTTTAGCATTACTGATACATTCCTGTTGACTTTTGTGCATCCATATGGTGAGAACTTGCCCCTAAGGATATGTTTACACTGCAGCCAAATGTTTAACCACAGAGTTTATGGAGTTTAAACTCTCTAGCCTGGGGAATAATCATTGTATAGTTGTGGCAGTGCAGACCTCAGCTCATGTTAATCTTAAAAACATGTATGTAGAGATAGTTTTGTCATAGCCTATGAAAAACTCTGTGCGACTGCCAGATATACTGTTCTTCAGACTTGCTCTGGTTAGTGTAGACTGGATGGATCTACAAGTGCTGTACTCAACACTTTGATGGAAATGACCCACTAACTCTAATAACAAACACCTCAAGATACACTTTAAAAAATATTTTTATGCAGGATATTGCTCAACTATTTCTGGACATGACTAAATTGTGCAAAGTATATGATGATACGTGGCATGACTGCTAAGTTGTATAAATCTGGGGGATGGTGGGGCTACTACTTAGTCATAAATATGTTCATTTAGCTTTGGTATGAACAATTAGAAATATTAAGACGTTCTTTTTTTAATTATAATTTTAATAATATACTTTTGAAAATGGCTTGGAAATACTTGGGAAAAATACTTAGAGCCAATGGTTTATAATTATGATACATGTAATTATAGTTATAATTATAATGCCTGGAAATGGGAATGAAAACTGTTCCTATTTTGCTAGTAAGTATCTAAATATACAGAAAATTACATCCTCTACTTCAAAAAGGTTATAATTCAAATAATGTCAACCTTATTCTCTGTTGTCATGTATTCTGTATAGTCAAGCAATGGTTTAAAAAAGTATTGTTGCTCAGTGAGAGCGTCTCAGGCTCTCTTTCGCTACCTATAATGTACACAAATGTGTATAAACAACGGAACCAGAGGTGTTATATAAATACATATAGTCCTTTCATATAGTGTATCAACCGAAAGATGCTTGCACCACTATCTTTACTCATCTTTCATTGGTAGGACCAGGACTGCTTTCTGGGATTGTGAAGTGTCACGAGACATCTTTTTGTCTGAAACAGAGGTGACCTGAGGTTCTCTCTGTTTCTGTGAGCCTCCTCTAATCGTGCCTGGTTAAAGGCAGTTGTTCGGCTTAAGGGAACTTGACAAGAGACTGTGAAGTGGCTCGCTGGGAATTTGGGGCAGATATTGGCTTCCACTGACACAGGTCAGTGTCGAGAGTGTTTCAAGATACCAGCACACTGATGAATTTAATACATTAACCACTTCATATTTCACCATCTGTATTCTAAATTTCATCAGCATTTATTTAACTTTTCCTGGTTGGTCCTTGACAGTTGTAAGAATTTCTCCTACCACCTACTGCTGTTTTTATTTACATATGGACTTAAGAGATGACAGAGAAAGAAGACAAGCTCTACACTCAAAGTCTGCAATCTGAGACTCAGGGAGTCCCCTCTAGAAATTCATAACCTGTACAAAGATACTGTATATGTTACAGATGATGAAGAGTTTCTTGACTCAGGGAGAGTCTTGGCAGGCCAAACACATGAAGTTTGTTAAGAGCATTTATTTTTTTTTCTGACAATGTTATTTTCTTATCTGATGGGACTTCATTTCCAAATAGCTTGCAAAATTTGAGTGTGATCCAAACTGCATTCTAGCTTTGGTAGGGTCTACATGCAGATCTAGACATTGCAACTTTTGCCCATAGCTAAAAATGTTACATATTCATCAAATATGTCTGTGTGTCTTGGAGAGAGTTTTTACTTCTGAAAATCAGGCCACTGATATTTGGCACACACACTTGAGAACCTGGGCCAAATTATATCATTACCAATCATTATCTAATGCATTTAGTGAGGGGAATAAGTAATGGATTGGGAAAACTTAACCTCTCTAATTTCTTGTTCTTATTTTCGTCAATTTTCTTATCCCATGTCCTGTGCTAATGTTGAGAATCATGCTGGACATAGCCCACATACGTTTGTGTGTGAGAATAAGCAACAACTACAGAGCAGATGGAATTATTTAGAAAACTTATGTGTGTCCTAAGGAACAAAATGAAATAAACCAAATAAAAACTCCTAAGACAAGAGAAAGTCTGCGGTGGGGGAAGAGAGGGAGGGAGAAGAAGGAAAGAATATAAGTATTTCTTGGCTGATGTGCCCATGTTGACACTTTTTTTCCATAGAATGTGCCTGGCTACTTCTCTATTCCCTGTATATTCAAATCGGCTCAGTCTAATACTGAGGCTTGCTAGAAATCTTAATGTACTTGCCTTTTCCAATGTAAACTATGTGATAGGGGTGACTATTTTCCCTCAACATCTTAATGTTAATTCAACAGTAAGGCATTATTCACGGGGAAATTCCTCCTGCTCTTGGAGTCTATAATTGAATGGTATTGTTAACTGAGCAATCTAGCCTTTTAATGGATATTTGTCTTGGTTTCACTGAACTAGGAAAAAATAAATAATTCAGACCGAAGAAGCGTGTAAAGGGCATCAAAGGTGCTAAGTTAAAGAAAAGAAAAAGACTGCAGAAATTGTTCTTTATAGCAGAAAAAGGTTATAGTACTTCAAAACATATTGCCATATTAAAACAACTTGCAATTCCAAAATGTTTGTCACTATCTGCCTTTTTGTTATTTTTTGTAAAGTCTCAAACTGACTTTTTGTGTATGTGCAACTTCCTTCATTTAAGAATGCATGATAACTGACACAAGTGAAAGGCAAAAAAAGGCTAAACAAAACATTTCTCCTGACGTTTTTGTGATTAGGATTTCGCTGATTTCTTTTCCAACACGATACGCTCACATGGACAAGCAAAGCTTTGCAGACACTGTCATCACCCGCATAGTCAAGCTGAAAATTGTTAATATTGGTTGTACATGTGCTTTCTAAGATACTTGAGCTACACAGAGAGCGATACTTCTCTGCCATAGAGCTAAGATTACAACAATCACTTATGCAGAATGCGAAATATTTTTTCTTTATTATTCAGATTCTGCCTGACCATGTTTGCTGTTTCTCAGATTGAATAAAGACTAGTTAATTCTGAAAACTTGCAATGTTAGGGTAGTCCACAATTTATCACACGATGACAAGGATACACAAAAGTGAGGAGAAAGCTACTTTTTCCAGGCAGGGCTCAGAAGGTTGCCAGTTATTGACAGATGTTCCAGTGTCATTTACCAAAACGGGCTATTGAGACCCCCTGCCTGACCCACAGCTGTGTTTGATTGAAGATCAGAAAGGGGCTACCTATGCATTAGCCACTGTTACCACCTTATACGACAGAACAAGAACTTGTTATAAAGACTGAAACAGAAGCACTAGGAAAGAAAGTGGATTTACATCCCTGTTCTCCGTTTGATTTGGTTCTGAGTTTGGATTTTTTTTTTTGCTGGGGGTATTTAAACTCACTACCACTTTGGGACAAAATCTGCCTCAGGAAGTTATCTGACAGTAAATCTGGGTTGGAACCGCTCTGGGTTAGCAGCCCTCTTTCTGTAATTTTATTGTCAAATTTGTGACTTTATTGGCTTGCTTTGTGGTAAGTGTTGCTCCTATTCATTTTAATGGTTTTCTTTGCAGTATTTCCTTCGGGGGCTACGGCCTGCATTGAGAGTATGGAAACTATTTCCCCAGATGGAGCCAATGAATGTTCTGAGGACTAATAACATGCATATCCTCTTGCAATTCGCAGCAGATTCCAGTAAACACTGGCCTTTATCTGAATGCTTCAGTACACCACTTTCCAGAGCTCTTGGCAAGAATGACGTGGGTGTGAGGGGTGAACATCCATATCTTGTCATTTATCTGTGCAAGAGGAATCTGTGCTGATTTTCTGAACCTTACGTGACCACTGCCCACAACAGGCGGTTTTGTATTTAACTCTGCCAGAGAGTTGTAGAGAAGAAACACTCATTTTTTCATCTCCTTCTTTTTTCTTTTTTTCACAAGCAAGATCCAAAATCTTCTTTAGCTGCTGGCTCCTAATCTCACATTTTGTGCTTCATATTTGGGCCCACTGGCAGCAGTAGTAGTCATAGAAGAGTGACATGGTTTAGATAGCATCGCACTGCAATTCTCACTCTGACTTGCAGACCTCCAGGTGACCCAGCACATCCTTTGGTTACGGTATGCTGGGAACAAACATCTCACAGTGGCCTAGGCATCAGGAACTCGATGTATTGCACGGAGTTCTTCACCTATGGAAGAGTAGAACAAAGCCTGTTCTGGCCTGGCCTTCAAACAAAGACCTTTAAAGGCAGCTAAAACATAACAAGTCTTCATTACAGTAAGCAGCAGCCCCTCAAGGAGGCTTTGCTCAGGTGCAATACCATGCATGTGGAGGGAAGAATGATGTGTAATCACCTCCAGATAAACAGTGCTCCATGTCCATGGGCAACTGAGGTGCAGCTCTCTGGGTCCAAATGGAGAAATAGATTCGACAGGATGCTCTGAACGCTCACCACTTCCCTGCCCTCAGTGGGACTTCTGGATATAGTGTGTGGTCTCGCTGAGCATGGGCTATGCACTGTTTATGGTTGTGAACAGGGTGACAGAGTCCTGTAGACAGTGAGAAGCATCTCATTGTGCAGGCAGTGCTGCCTCTGCATCTGCTTGATTATTTCCTCTGGAGGCCACTGTACACTGATGCTGAGTCCCCCTCAACCAACAAGTCACTGTCCTCGAGCCCCTGGTTCACAAAAAAAAATAAAATAGATATGTTTGGGTTGTGGCCCTGAAGATGGTCCGAGTAACTTGCTACTGATATTCTTCAGAAGTGTGTAGTTCTGCTGTTCATAGCTTCCTCAAAATTTTATGTTTCTCATGCTCAGCTTCAGCTACTCTCCCCCACCTATACATTCCTTGTCTTCTTTCTCCCCTTCTTATATTTATTTGCGCGCAAACCTATTGGAGAATTTCTGTGCATTCCCATATGTAGACTGTGGTCACTTGCAGGACAGGAATTATCTCCTTGCTCTTTTTCCTGGGATCTGAATCGCACCACTAAATGTGGACAGAGTTGGCATTCTCACCCTTTACTTGCATCTTTCTTAAGGTGGGAGAAGCATCTGGAATCTTGTGCCATGATCCACATTGGTCCTTCTAGGGTATAAGAAGCCCAATACACTTTCCTCAAAAAAATCATATCCTTAACTGATGTGAAGGTTATATTTTCACTCTCATTTACTTTTATTTTCTGCATTGGGACATTTTTTAGCAGGCCCTTATTCTGAAGGAAAATCTTCTGTCCCAATCCCAGACATAGTTTTTTTACTTCACTAACATAAATTTGCTTAATCTAGGAATTCGTGTTTTACCAGCTTTTTTGCACCTGAGCCATTCCCTGAAGATTTTTCTACAATTCTTAAAAAAAATAGAGAGATGGAATATTGCATTATCAAGCTCCAAAAATCTCAGAGATTTTTCCTTGAAACATACTAAATGGCATTTTAAGTACTGATAAAGTATGTGTCTAAAGGATTTACCCTTAAGTTCAAATTTTGGATTGGTCAGGTGGCCAATTTGCTTTTTTCAAATCATCCTCTGTTGGTTAGTAACAGTGCTATAGATTGACTTTGTCAAAACATAGGATTTGTTTATCAAAATCGTACATGGATGGAACTGCTAAAACAAATTTACTATACCTTGTAAGAGAGGTATGTTATTCTATGCAAACCTCTTTCTGTTGAGAACCTGAGACTGTTTTGCTGCTGGAAAAGTAAATCATTTCTCCTTTCAGACAAGTGCCCTTGGCTTGTGCCTAAATTCTTCATTATGACAGACCCCGTAGCTTCAATGAACTTGGCAGGCTCCTTATTTTCTATGTGGTCTGCCTTTGGCAGACAGCCAGACATGCACGTCTCCTCCCTACCTGTAGCCTTCCACACATCTTTGTGACAACTCTCTCGCCTTCCTTTTTACTCTCATATGCAGTAATGTTGAAGGTAGGTGATGGTAAAGTATAAGGTGCACGTTTGTCAGCTCGTAAAGTATATGGTGCGTGTTTGTCAGCTCGCAGTGTGACATAGTAAGGTGATGGTTGAAGGCTTAAGGATGCTATATATTAGTAAAACAACTGAATGATAATTATTTGACTCTACTTGAATGTATGGTCCATTCCTTTGTTGCAGAGAGGAAAGTAAAAATTGCAGATGAAAGTTTTACATAGGAAGAGTTCATTTTGTTATGTCATGTTAATTTTCATAATGTGGTGCCATTTCTGCCATGACTCCTTTCATTATCCTAAAATGAAATACTTGAGTGTATTATAAAACAATGTGTAACAATATAGTTGCACCAAAATAAGTGTCTCTTCCCATTCAATTTAGATATAACTCTGTTGCCTTTAACTGTAGTAGTATGAGTGTAGTGCTAGCTCTTTATTTGTCTTCCTGCTCTGGGCTTCAGTGGAATGAGTTCCTGTGCTTAATGGCTTTGCAGGTTTGTGATATTTGTTCAGCATGTTTGCTAAGCAATGAGCACTTAGCATTTGTCATCTGGCATCTTTCATTTTCTTTCCCCTGAGCACTTTAAAAAGGCCGCATTTTGTTTGGAGGGGAAAAAAAAATAAAAAGTACCTTGGCATATTTTGTGTACTTTCAGAGCTTTCAGAGATAATATGCATTTATCCACACACGTGTGTGGGAAGCTCATGTAAATTTAGCCTGTTGCAACAAAAGAACAGATATTCTCTCTCGTCTTCAGCCACCATAGTGAGTAGCAATATTATTGAATAAAATCAGAATAAAAGGTGAAAGAATCAACATCACCACTCCTGTTGTCTGACAGCCTTCACAGCAATATATTAAGTTTTTTTTAAAGTAATTCCTGGTACCTGCACATTTAAAAAATGAAGGCAGTTCTGGATGGACATCTGTTTCTGTGTAGAAAATAGCCATGCCGATTAGCCATGGTTAGTGGTCTAAAGTCCGAGCTTCCATGAGATATTTCATTTAGGCTGGCACACCTGGCACTTAGCAACACTCTTCATTAATTTTATCATGCGGAAGCTGACTTACACTTTATAAGACTGTGGACACAGTATAATTTACTGCTTAGGAAGATATTGGAGAAAGAGGGAGCATTTAAGTGAATGTATTTATCATCATCTCATGGAGGAAACAGGTAGACAAATGTATGTTTTGAAGTCCTTAAGAGAATATACTTTTGCTACAGCTAGTGTTTTGTAGCTGGGTCCCTTTGTACAAACATGCGAAAAACGTTTTTCACTTTTTGTTTACATTGATTAAAAGTTGGAGTCCACCTTCATGCATTTCAAAGCGCTATGTTCCTTGCTCACACTTGGAATGGGATGATGAGGTCACTGAGGAAAGATTTTTTTGTAATTCTGAGTAGATTTCTACCGGCTCGAGAGTGGGAGGTACAATTTCCTTTTCAAGTCCCTGTTTTCTGGGGTCCAGATGTTCTCTGTTCTTTAACCATGCACGAATCACAGGGTCAAAGTCTTAGGCCTGATCACTGTTAATACCACCATGGATTTTGGCTTCTAGATGAGATTCCTGAATGAAGAATGTGTGCTTCTGATTTTGCTTCGAACTCATTGCTTTTGATGTCCTGAGACTATAGACAAAAATACTCAATGTATCTTTATGAATTAAGACAGTCCCTTGCAGAAGAATGTTATATATATGTTATATAGATACATATATACGTTATATAGAGGACCTTCAGTTTACAATTTGGAAATTCAAAGAATTAGGCCTTGTTCTGTTGGTCATGGGCCAAAAGAACTGGCATTTTCCTTCACTTTCTTTCCTTCGTGACCTACTAAAACTCCTCATGCCTAATACTGTTTCCTAGTCTTTACAGGCATTTTCTTTCACATCTCTCACTTTCTTCTTAAATGAATATTGCTCTTGTGGTTCAGATACTTGAAACGGATTGAAAGGAAAGAAGTCTGACCCCAAACTGCTAGATGTGTTTCGCGAATCTCTAAACTTCACCCTTATAATGTAAGAATTATAAAAAAAATATTATTTCCTTAATTCATAAAAGGTTAAAAATAAATCTATTAATGTCTGGTGAACTTTACCTTGATCGATTCTTTTAATTAAATATTTGTACTGTTTCTACCTCCGACTTGCCCTCTGCTTTGGATAAACTATGCTGTAAATTTTTGAATTTGTGAGGAATTCATAGGGATTAACTGTATGGAGACTCTCTTCTCACAACAAGTGTTCTAAGTTCTGCCTGAAAAGAAATACAGACCAGGGTTTTCCATGTTTCCTGTTTCCCGTGTTTCCCATCTCCAAATCCTGCTGTGGGCTCTGTTTCATTCTTCTGAAGCTGCCCAAGACAGGGTTAGACTTGTGGCCTATTGGTAAGCCTTTCTGTATGCTAAATAATACATATCCTTATTTTTTTAAAAAATAATAATTAAAATCTGCAGGATGCTTGAATATATTTTTTAATATATGAGTCTATGAAGGTATATTTCAATGTCAAAAATGAATGCTTCTGAAAACATCCTATTGTAAAGTTTAATGGCAAATCATACTTGATTGTCAGCTTTGAAATATAGACCACTTAAAATGAGACATCATTATGTTGAGTATTAAGTATTTTCCTTTTGCCATTGATACTGTGCTTTTTCCACCTGCCTCTGCTTCTATTGTGACATATGTCTCCTGTAAAGGAACAATAGTTGATTAACAAATTGTGCACAAGTTAAAAGGATTTTAATGGGAGGGAAGAAATTGAATTTATTCAGGTCCTTGGTTTTAAAAGAAAAATATTGCTTGGAAAAAATATTTGATGACACTAATGATTTTACAGAATGGAGCTGAACACTGTAGAGTGAGTTTGGTCCTGAACTGCTTTTCACCTTTCTCTGAAAGTTGTTCTGTGGTCAAACAACATTTTATCTGCATATTTCATAACTAGTCTGTCTGTACTTTTTACCACTCTTTTACACTTTGATCTGATAACTCCAGGAGCAGTCTGGTTTTCTGGGGTTACTGTGTTCCAGCTGTACTTTGGCAGTGGGGAGTCAGCACTGTTTCTTGACTTATCAGACATTTATTTTAGTTAAACCCAGCTGAAATGAGTACCAGTGAAAAGGTGTTTAGTTGGTGATGCAAGTTGAGAACAAAAGTAAATACAGTTGTTCTTAAGCAGGTGGCTGCAGTTCAGCCCTGGTGCTGCTCTTGGGTAGGTACATGTGGCACAGAGCAGTCTGTCTGCACCACTGATGGGGACCCCCATCAGCTTGTCTACATCAGCCTCCTCTGGCCCAAGGGGTGCGCTTCGCTCATGTACCTGTGCAGCTCCCAAGACTGGCCTCCGAAATTCCAGAGAAGTTTGGGCTAAGGGGAGTAAGATTTTAAATCAGTTATGGTAAAATCCTGACTGCCCGGAAGTCAGTGAGTCCTTTGACTCTGACTCCCACAGAGGCAGGGATTTTCCTGCACTTTTCAAACTGCAAACCAAAAACCTGACTGAGCTCTGGGTCTTTACCTACACCTTTCTTCTCAAGTATATGCTTAGAGTAACTTTTGCTAACAAATTGTGATATATGAAAATATTACTGTACATATAACTAGATAGGCTGTACCTAGGGATCTTCTCACCTTAAAAAGAAAGCAAATATTTTAAGTATGTTTTCAAGGAACTCATCTAATTCTAGAATTAACAGATCTATTCAGTACATTTTGAAAAGGTGTTGCTTTACAAGAGGTCAGATATTGAGAGTACAATACATGTGGTAAAGCAATGGCAAACAGAAAGATACTTATTTGACTTCAGTTTTACAGGTTGAGATAATCTATATCCCCCAATATCCGATAAACTGCAACATGAACCATCTCCACTAGTTTGAGTTTGTACAAACACTGACTAGTTTTCATGGATACACACAAAACTTCATGGATCTAACTATAATATCCTTTTCTATACTAATTAATTTTGATTTGGTTTAGATGATTAAAATCCCACACATAAAATATAAATCCTTCCTGAACTCTCACATACAAATCTCACTTTCTTCAGTTTGAAAATTTGAAATTATCCACAGGGGTCAGACCACTGAACAATTGCAGTTTTCTATGTTGCTGATAATGTTCTACTTTAGCTTAGAAAAGTGGAGTCCTTCCCGTTCTCCATTTCTTTTGTTAAGTATTTCCATGAGAGCATTTCATTTGAAATGTGCAAAGGTAGCACAAAATCTTGCCCATGTACAAACTGCTGAAACACTCAGAATAGTCTGTATTTGGTTTATGGCTTGCAGCATGGAAAATTAATAGAATAATCTGGTTTGGGTACTCCTTCATCCTTGAGCACCACAGTACACAGTATCTGTTGAAAGTATTGAATCACGAGAAAGTCTGAAACACCATTAGCACTGAAACCCTGCTAGTTCTAATATGAAGTGCATGCTCTAGGGATTTCATATGTTTTTCAGTGGTATTTTGGCCACCTTAGTATACTCCATGTAAGTTAACTTGCCCAAAATTGAATTTCTTGCAGTCCCTCTCCAAGTGCTCGATAGTACCTACAAGCTATTTAGCTGTTTGTGATGACTTCTACTACATAATCAAATCTAGTTGATACATAAACAAATACTAGTTGAAGATGTCCCTGGTCATTGCAGGGGCATTTGGACCAGATGACCTTTAAAAGTCCCTTCCTACCCCAACTATTCTCTGATTCTATGATTATACAGACTTAACATCTGTAAATGTCTATAAGTGGTAGAATTAGAACAATATGCACGTTCAAGGCAAATAAGATATGTTTCTTTAACAAGTTGTAAACTCTGTAAACATACATCTTTTTATGCAAGTCATGGCATTTAAAATTTTAAATATTAGGAGTATAATAAGAATATGCAACAGCTAAGGTAAAATCTAAATTTTTGGCTTCCTCATGAATAAACTCATTTTCATCATGTGAACCCACACTATATTTCTTTCATGTTTAAGAACTGAGGAAAAAGTCAATTGCATTTTTATTACTTGCAATCTGGCGATTTTCTCATTTTTATTTATTTTTCCATCAGCTAGAAGCATATTCTCAGATATTTATCTCATTTGGACAAATGTTCAGTGTATACCACTTTTTAAACTTAAACAGACAAATGGTCTAAAGAGCACCACCTTCTCCACAGGTCAGGCACACATTCAGATTCCACAGTTGAATTTAAGTAATATGTTGTATTTTCCATTGAAGAAGAAAAGTTTAAATATTTTTAGAAACAGATGTGTTTGTCATATTCATCAGATGGCACAATATTCAAGAATTTAGTTTGTTACCTACCACTTTTCAAAGAAGAAGTCAAGAAAGAGTAGTGGATAGGTTTAATGATAAAGATTTTCATCTCCTTTTTCATACGTGCACCACAAAAAGAGTTTGCCATGTCAAAACTCTTCTGCACAGATTTTTTTAAAAAATAATACATTACTGGACCACTGCAATTGCTAATACCTTTTCCAACAAAATAGCATGGAATAGTTGTATACCTTCCTGATCAAATAACTTTTATCAGTGTTCTGCTTTTCAAAATGAAGCAACAAAATTTCACTTTTCAGGGCCCTTTTAATACATTCCTGAAGTTTAATTGCTGAGATCAGGGAATCGCCCTTTGTTCTTTTGACTTCTGCTGCAACATTTACTGCTTGACATTGGAATTTTTTCAAGGAAGTTTTAAGGATACCATTTAAAACACTACTTGATATCTCCAACTCATTGCTAATAGTGAGTCTGCAAAAAAGTATCTTGTTCATCTTTAACTTTCTAATATTAATTACTAATGCAATACTTGATTTTTTTCCAGCCTTCCATAATAGCTCCTGCAGCTTCCTCTGCCTTCTGATTTTGGTTTTGAGTTCCAGAGCTTGTTTAGGCCCATAAGTATTTTACATAAATTAAATGGCATTAATACAAATTAAAGGTTTTTTTGTTATAAGGGAATGTGGTAGAAATATAATTTGGGGAGGGGGAAGAAAAAGAAAATACACTGGAGCTTTTCTGAAGCTTTAATAAGATTGGAAGAGCCATTTTCTTTCATTTCTTTTTCTTCAGCTCAAAGACATGTTCTTTATCCTACACTAGACCTGGGACTCAATGTCTTCCTCCTGTAATGAGGTACATGTTCATTTCTCATACTCAGCCACAAACAAGGCAAGAACAATCCTCAGGACATAGGGAACACATGGAATTTTCCTCCTTCCCCTTTTCTAGAAGTTCTTCCATGGGAGAAATTGCATTTCATGGTCTGTGGATGTTGTATCTGTTGGATTACCCAATAGCAATACAAACACCCATCGTGGTATGGTCATAAATTCTTCAAAAGAGTATGGAAGCCATTGGAAAACAAACAATAAATTATTCCTACACAGAGCATGAACAATAGAATTAGACAAATGTTCTGCTGGACTGGTTTTCCCTGGAAAATTCTGATTCAGTAAAATTAAATCATTTTGCAGGAACACATTAATTTTGCTGAAATCCCTGACAGACTTCAGTCTGCCAGCCGGGCAAACTGGGCCTCCCTGCTGGTTTATGGGGCTCCCCACTCCTAGGAGCAGCTGAATCCATGGTCTGGTGTGATTTCTGTCTACGATATTTAGCCAGCTGGCTCTGTGGCTTGGAATTTTTGAAATATTCCATTTCGTTCCCCCAAAACAAAATATTTTGAAAATTTCCGTTCCATGGAAAAGCTCAAATTTATGAATTTTGTTCCAATTTGGGGTGAACACCTATTTATTGGAAAGGAAATTTATTACTGAAAGGGTATCTTTGTTCTCCCAGAGCCTCAGAAAGCGGAGGGGCTTGGCTGCAAGTGCCATCAGCTGGCAGATTTTACAAATCCCTTATACAGCTTTATCAGCATGGTGCTTGCTTGTCACCATTGTGTGATCCTATGTTGAATTGACACCTATAGCTTGAAATGAAATCTACTCAGAGGAAATGCGGATGTAAACATGGGAATTAGTTTTCACCTTCCTAAGGAAAAGAATAAGGAGTGTTGTCCTTAAATGTTCATGTTATGAACTGTACTGAGACCATTAATGTTGTTCTTTGTTTTCAATATTGACTTTAATTCTCCAGCTCTGTTTTATTAATTCCATGTGGAGTGAACAGTGACATTCAGGAAGTAACAAAGCTTTTGCAGAAAATCCCCCATTGAAAGTCATAAAAAATAATAGTGGTAGATACTACTTTAATTGCTAAATTTTACAGCTGAATACTTAAATCCACAACATCATTGTAGTCTATTCTACCTCAGTTGCAATGTAACAAATTATGCAGTTTTTTCGCTGCAGTCTTTCATACATTGCAAGATATGGCAGGCTTCATAATGCCTGAAATTCCCATTTTATCACTTCTGTCAAAAAAAAAAAGTATATATCATTAGAGATGGACCTACAATAAAACCAATTAGACTCTGAGGTTATATCTCACACATCTACATTTTTATCTCTGTCCCTTTTGAAGACACAGACAGGAATCAAAGACTACAGACTAAAGAATAAAGATTAGTTGTTTAAAAAAAAAGAAAAAAAAAGAGCACCACATCTTCCTAACGTCATAGAGAAAAATAGTCAATAAAGAAACTGAAGAAAAAACTTAGGACAATGCTTGCTGTATTTTTCAATCCTAATAGAATTCATCTTTGAAGTTTTTCTGGTGCTTTTGCACATGGGAAGAAATATCATATTTATCTGACGTAGACATAAAGATTCTAGCTTTTGGGGAGAAACAAAACGAGCATTTTTACTTTGACATTAAAAAAATCACTCCTGAGAATATTCTACAAACGCAGAATTATAGCTTGATTAAAACAGGAGGAGAATTCTACTCAGAAAACAATAACAGATAAGTTAATATTTGCCAAATTCTATTTTCCCCCTCCCCAGTTTATCATAAAAATATCAAGATGCCAAGCCAGATGTTCTGTATGGCTTGATAAACTTCCTGGTATTGTTCTCCATAACCATAAGGCAGGCTGGAGTTCAATCCCCCAACAAGATGCTGTGATGCTCTGGCTGGCAGAGCTCTGAACGTCTCCACCCGGTTGATTCCTGTGGCTGATTAGAAACTGTTACTGCTCAATTCCTACAAGAGCTCCAGCCGGATGCAACCCATCCCATCCTTGCTGCTGGGATCTGAACTCAAACAGCTCTGAAAAATAATCTTAGGTGCCCATCTCCATCGTTAGGCATCTGTTACAAAGTTCTCAGGTGTAAAAAGTCTTGTACTGCTTTAGTGTTTGTGTAGACACTCTAGAAAGGAAACGTCTGGACTTAGTTTAGGCTAAATAACACTGGACTTACATACTACAAATTCAAAGATTATAATAGAAAATAGAAGTGGTGTCTTTTCCATGAAGTATGGAGAGAATAGATAAGTTATATAGTTACAGAAATAAATCCTCTGGTAGGAATAGAACAACCATTCAAAATAGCATTTAAGGTATGCACACTATTGCCACTACACCTCCATTTGTGTCAGATACAGTAAGAACAATCGTTGTTTTACTAAAAAGAGAAAAACAAAAAACGGTTTAGAAGTGGAGACACATCTGGTCTGATTCCCCTCTCACGGGTACGTACAATCCTGCAGTGCAATGCTGCTGACTGAACAGTTTTCCTTTTGCACTAAAGTGGAAGTGCAAGAAGAATATAGACCAGTCGACCTATCATTTTTCCTTGTTGGTTCTCCCCTTTGGACCGGTTATAAAGAAATTCTTACATACCTGCCATACTCTTTATAACCTTCATATTGGAATGGAAACATACAAAGCAGAAATGCAGCAAGGCATCAAGTCTAGGAAAAGAAAGGTAAGAAAAGTTTGGTTATTTTTTTAGTAGCCTTGAATCAGTTCTTTTCTCTGATCATTGAAACACTTTCTACATTGTTGGTGCAATATATTTTGAGCTGTTTCTTTTCAAAATGACTTTAAATTTAATATGATGGAAAAATGACATCACGTGTCAATTTAAGCAGGACTGGGTGGGTTTAAGATTCTGGGAATGTGTCTGTTGTTTGGGGCACATTAGAGCTTACCTTGTTAGTGCTTGTTAAAACTGGAGCGGATGTCAATTCTGGAAATAATTACAAACATGACAAAACAAGTTAGTGGTCTCTGAAATGATTCCAAAATGAGATATCAAGGGAAGGACCCTATTTATAAAGACAATAGAGAGAAGCTTCTTTATCATAAACAGCGAGTGTGCGTGGATAGTCTTTCTGATCTCATTCAGTGTTGTCAGTAAATTTGTTGCTCTTTGTATTTTTTTTCATTATTCACACATTGCTATCTGTATATCTGCAGGGAGGTTGGGAGGTGCCTATAGGTTTCTTGCTGTTTCCTTCAAACCTGTCAAGCCTATTCCCCTGAGGAGCTATGCAGAGGGCTTAATCCTTTCAGTTCATATCTCGTTACGTGATTTGAGTTT
This sequence comes from Stercorarius parasiticus, assembly GCA_013396915.1. Lineage (NCBI taxonomy): Eukaryota > Metazoa > Chordata > Aves > Charadriiformes > Stercorariidae > Stercorarius > Stercorarius parasiticus. The sequence continues at coordinate 507,920 of VWZL01002396.1, read as the reverse complement.
TATGCCACTTATCCAAGATAAATTTTCCTAAGTTTCAGACAATTGTGCTACTTTATTCTCTTGATGTGTAATGCATTGTGACGAAGGTGCAACTTCTTCTATTGATAGACTACTAGGATGTCCCAGATGTCCTTGTGGATGCACCCAGTTGTCACATAATGGGTTTACCTAGTCCAAGATTCTTTGTCATCTTTGGAAATTTCTCTTTACAGCCCACTGTTTCTAAAGTCAGGTCTTAGGGTAGAATACACTATTTACATGTACTGATAATGTAAAGTGTTAATTAACTACATCTCCCATGTTGATAAACACTGTACCTGCCTGACGCAGATCAGAGTCATGTAGAGCCGTGTCACAGAATCACAGAATGATTGAAGTTGGCAGGAACCTCCAAAAGTCATCTTGTCCGACTCCCCCCCCTGCTCAAACAGGACCACCTAGAGACAGTTGCCCAGGACCACTTCTGACTTTTGAATATCTCCAAGGATGAAAACGTCACAGCTTCCCTGAGAAACCCGTGCCAATGCCCGATCTCCCTCACAGCAAAAAAGTGTTTCCTGATGTTCAGACAGAACCTTCTGCATTTCATTTTTTCCCCATTGTATCCCTCAAAATAGTTCAATGTGGAGGCTTAGCACTTCTCTGGGTCATTTCTAAAGTTCCTTTTTAGCAGATTATTCTTATGCCCTAGGCTAGAGTAAAGCCAGTGAAAGGTGTCAGGAAGGGGAATTCTGGGAAAAAAATCAGAGTAGCTTTAACTCTCCTAGGTAGAAGAATTCCATAGCTCTTTTCAACCTGACAGTGATGCAAAACACAAATGTGTTTATTGGTGGAGGGTTGTACCACATGCGCAGTATCATGTATGAAATGTTATTTCCAGTTAGGTTGCCTGATACTTAAACAATTAAACAAGTGACCACGAGATGTGTGTTATAAAGTTGATCTGCGCAATGTGTCTATTGTGTTTAGAATGTACTGGACGCACTGCTCACTAGTCCACTGTCTTTGCATCTCACATGCACATAACTTTTATCAGGATTTCCCAGAAACTAATCCAGAAGTCTTAGGTGGGAGCCATATTTCCCATAAGTGGCAGGCATGCGTCCAGAAATGGGATGGCAGCTATGAATCATGAATTACTGTGCAGCAACTCTTTGCTCCAGTAAACGAGGACGATGATGCTATGCTAAATGTACCTCATCCTTCAGACAGCTGAAACTGTGAAAATGGCAAGGACAGCCAGAAGCACCAAGGACAAAAAATATTTGGCTGCTGCAATCTGGGTTGTTTTACAGAACAGAGGAGCAAACTGCATTGTTACGGCTGGTGTTTCTTGAGCCACCTCTGAGAATCAGTGCTGCCTACTTTAGACAACCATCCATGATTTCTAGTGCCAACCAAAATATTCCTTATGTAGAGAACAGAGCTGGACAAGTTAATTTGGAGGCTGCATGCTACCAACATGAAAACAAGGTATCGGTTAATAAAGTAAAAATGGCAGTTTCACAAGAAGTGAGTAAATTTGTGCAGATTAATTACTATGCTTTTGTTAATGGATCCTCTCACCTTTTCACATTGGAAATAAAATAAACAAAAAGGATCATGGTCAACAGTACAAACCCAAACTGTCAGTCAGCTTTATCCATAAGTAAAAGTAATTACATTTTACATGTAATATAGTACTTGGCGGTCAAAACAGAAGTAATTCCTCTGGCATCCAATCATTCATTTCCTACTGATAGGATTTGCTGGATTTAGATTACATTCTTTTCTCACATCCATCACAATAATTTTCTGCATTCAGAAAAAGATGTCAGCCCTGTAAACCATTTCATAATACATATGTTTTTGCAGATAAATGTGTGCTTTGAGATCGTACTCTATGTATGCAATTTTCAGATATGGCTCTAACCTTTAAGGAAATCTGGGTGTATCTTTTCATTTTCAAACCACTCCCATTAACATTCTTCCGCATAGCAGAGGCTCAAAGGCAATTATTCAAGAAGAGCAAGTAAAAAAGTGTCTTGCTTGCTGTAAGTCATGCTACAGTGCTTTGACCCTGGAAAGCACTGCAGCACAACGTGATGTGTCTGCATCCTGAAGGTATAAAAGAAAAAAGCTCAAACAGAAAATGGTAAGCCAAGTGTAATGATGAATTGTGATGATAGGAATCCCTCTGATTCATGTCTTCAGATCCACATAAAGCCCCAGGAAAAGTCATTCAAAGTCCGTTTTCTCTCCACAGTTTTGTGGACTCATTTTTGTCAACAAAATTTACATTGAGAGAAATATGAAAAGGATCTTGGAGACAACTAAAAGATCAGAAAAGAAACAGCTCACACTCTTATGTGTCGTAAGTGTTAGCAAAAAACATTTATAATTCCGGGCAAGAAGTCTCTTAAAGCTACTGGTTTATAGTAGGTTATCCAAAACATAGGCACTGAATATCAGAACAGGCTGCTGTCATTGAAGTATGCCTTCTTTGAAAAGGAATGGGTAAACAGTTGCTTCATCAGTATGTTCAGCAAGCACCGTAATAACTGTGACAATTCTTGTCTGCCCTTCTAGTCGACTGCCAAGGATTTTGAACACAGATGATGAAAGCTACAGCTAGAATTGGATTGTTCCATGGGTGGAAAATGTCGTTTGGTGAAGGATGGGTTGGTGAGAGACCTGTTATTCTGTTTCACCAGGTTCTCCAGCACAAAACCAGGCTCATTTCTGCTGCAGCTGAAAGAATGTTCTTTCCTAACTTGTTCTGTGCTGCCTAAGAGTGAGATGTTGGACATGAACAGGCAGCTTCTGCCAAAATAAATCTCAAACCAGTCCTTTGTCTGTCTCTGAAATCTGAAAAATGTGACAGTTCAACAGTGAGTTTACATCCCTTGCTCCCTCTGCTTGTTGGACCACAGACAGCTTCGCCTGGTATAGTGGCTTTTATGTTTTGCTCTACTCCAGATGAAGGAATCACTACTGAAATCTGCTCCACTTACAGGAACTCTCAAATTTGCAGCACCATGTTAGGGCTGTGGCTGGGCAAATGGAGAATATATTTTTTCCAGGACCTTTGCGGGATGTCTATGGAGTTTCATGAAAAATCAAACATAAAGCAGAAGATCGTTGCTCACATAAATCAGTCACTCCTTCCTGTTTTATAGAGGTAGGAGGTACATAGTCCATGAACCCTAATGTATCACATAAAAGAGAAGAGAAATGTTTCATGTAACCTTGGAAGCTGGGTACATCTATGCACTGAGTAGGAGAGGGTACCTTAGGTAAAATTCATACTGAAATTAGGAGCAGGGAATGGAGAGGTGAAAGCTTTGCCTTCTGAATCAACAGGTGCAACATATTTCTAATCTATTGCTAACTTATATGGCCAGGCCTACCACCTCAACTGCTTCATTAGCAGGAGACCGCTGCCCTTCTAAGATGGAGCTCCCTACCAACTTAACCCAGTTAGCACCATAACCCTCCATCCCACAAGAGTAAAGCATTTGAAAAACAGGGGAGAGATACTTGCAATTCTTCTACAGCTTTCCTCTCTGTAACCAGTAGTACATTGTTATGAACATGATTTCCTGTCAGTGAAGTTCTCTACTGCCAGCTCCATGCTCCAATTTCTAGGCAAAGAATTAGCAAAAAACACGTCAGCACTGTAATAGCTAATTAACAATGAATGAAGTTCTAGTATAATGAATGTCTTATTTTAATCTGTGCTGTGAAAATATTGCTTTGCTTCAACAATGGAAAAAACTTATTACATTCTTCTTCCACATTGTAGAATTTAAGCAAAAAATACGGCCTTTTGAAGGTATCACAAAGCTTTACATTGCTCCAGAATTATATGGCATTCCATGATTAAGGTATTTTAAGTCTTCTTTTTAGTTCCTTTTCCGCTTTTGTCAATATTTATTTTTCAATCAACAGATTAGTTTTGCTCTGAAATCACCCTAGTTCGGATCAAGTTGACTTTGTTTCCTTTTGCCTTCTGCCTCTTTATGAATAGATGAAGAGCCATTGATTGTGTTTACTGACTATGTCTAAACCTCCTGTTAAGAAGGAACATCTGGAAAAGCTGAAACTTTTGGTAGAAAGCAATGTTTGACTGTTGTTGGCAGCCAAATATGTTTGCAGATAAAAGGCCTGGGTGTAACTTTCCATATAAAATTCTTCCCTTAACTTACGAAACTGAAGATGGAGCTATCCCAACTATAGGAGTGTAATGATCCAGGGATCTGATGCAGAATCGTACTTAAGATACAATATGTAGCACTTGTTCTGCTAAGCCTGAAGCTAATCCATTGTCACAGCTGCAACAGCACTGATATATTTGACCACGGAACCTGGTGAATTACTCCTGTAGATTGCACAGATGCTTGCCCACCATAATTACATCATATACTCATGTTAAGCACGTCCACAGTGGATACCTGAAGGGAAAGAGAAATAGGTAGAAGAGTTGAATACCATTACTTATCTTTCATTACAAAAACTCACAACTTCTTCTCAGTCCTTACGTGAGCAAAAGAGCAATGGGTGTCTGGACTGGTTCCTGTTCTTCTGCATTGTCAGTACTTATTATGTTCTTCATCCTACTGCTATATAGGATTTGGGAGGATCTTATTTTCTGTACTACATTTACTCAGAAGCAGAGTAACATTTGGGAATCGACCCCAAATATCTTCACAAGAAGTCTGAATTTTTCATCCCAAAATGTTACATCTTTCTCATTAGGCATTATTGAAATTACCCTACAATTCTCCTGCACTTAACGTATAAAACCGAAAGCTTAATCAGGGCAACATATAAATTGACTATTTGCAGACTGACCAGCTAGTTACTTTGTGTTTTATCTCTCTGAAGTTAGGCCTTGCCTGAACCTAAATTTAACAATTATTTTTTGTTGCTTTTAACTAAGTTCTGCATCCTGGTGAAACAGCTGCACTGTGCTGGTAACCTGATGGCCAGCTATTTGGTTAATATGAATATAGTTTTTCTTTTAAAAAAACTTTTAGATGTGTTTAAGAAAAAAACTTGGGTTTTAATAATCTGCTTATGTTGCCTCGGAGAATACACCAGCTTGTTGAGAAAAGCCAAAACTGAATGGTATGAATGAATTCCTCAAATCTTACAAGGCTAACATTCAGCATTCTCCCAGATGATACTGCTAAAAAAAGAGGAGAGGAGGGAGGAGGAATGTTAAAAGAATAGTTCTGCTTTTAAGCTAATTTTTTCCCTGCTAATATGTGATTTCATTCAAGTGAAGGTTCATTTTACAAAGCCATGTAATAGGTACTTTATACAAACCCCAAATGTAGTCCAAACAGTGCTTCAGGCACCATCACAACTCAGATTTTAAAGCTGGTTTAATTGATTTTTAGTTAGACAGTAGTCTTCAGAGGACTCTGCTTTCTGACTGCAGGAGTTCATATTACTTTTTGTAATTTCAGCCTTTATTTTAGGTGCAGACAGACAGACATAAATAAGCAGAAACGTGAGAAAGAGAAACTCCAACATGTTCAATTTGATTAAACGATTTGTCACTTATATCTAAATATCTTTCGCAGGCTTTAGGACAGAAGTGGAAGTATCACCTCAAGTGTTAGCTGAACCTGTAATTCAAGTAAATCTTTGAACGACCAGAGTATATTTCGGGAAAACAAGAAATGACTATGAACATTCAGATGTTTTCTTTTTCTATTTGCAGTGGTTGTTCCGGTGTAGATCAGGAAGCTGGAAAATGTAAGGAAGGGATACCAGAATGAAAATAAATTTTATTGTTTAAAAATACGCTGTGAATTTGGAATCTCTCTCATGTTTTATTGCATTAAAAGCATTTATAACTTAGGAATCTATACATAAGTATGCATTTAATTTGCAGCGAGAAGTCAGCTTATGAAAAACTAATAATTTCTGCACTATTGTAATATTTTGAATCAATATTTCTTGCTTTTCCAAGGAATTAAATATTTCACAAAGGGAAAAATATAGTCTCTTAAGAGACTATCTGGAGGACAAAGGCAGTTGAAGTCATTTTTCACTGAATGCAGATGAGATACAAAGAAAGAGAAAAAACCCTAAATTTTGTGTCAAATGGGAATTTCTTCACCTAGCCATGTCGATTAATGCTTCTCTTAGTAACCTTTGTAGTATCAATAGGGCTTGCCAGTGGAAGTACGTATTACAAAATAGTGCTATTTTGGTATCACTACAAAAGTCTAAATACTTCAAACAGAGCTCCATTAAGGAAAAACAAACTGAAAATTTGGCAATAGTTCTCACCGGCAACCTCTTATGCTCTCTTTGTTCCATTTTCATTTATTTCCTCTTTTAAAACGTTTTGTTTAGAAATCACACTTGCCTATGGCAAATAAGCAATGTTGTATTTCCCCTGCCCTGACTGAAGCTTTCATTGAAGGGACGAGAAATTTTTATAATCAAAATAGCAGTATTTTGTAAACCTTCATAAGTTTCTCTCTGTGGTGTGGAATTCTGTCTGTTGTACTGACGGTTGTGTTCGGTTGACGTTGGCTGGCTGCCAGGTGCCCACCCAGCCACTCTCTTACTACCCCTTCTCAACCCGACCAGGGGAGAAAATAAGACGGAAAATCTCATGGGTCAAGATAGGGACAGAGATCCTGATCACTTACCATCACTGGAAAAGCAGATTTGACTCAAGGGAAATTAATTAAAATTATTGCCAATTAAAATGGATTTGGATGGTGAGAAACAATGACAAAAAATTTAAACACCTTTCCCCTGCTTCTCCTTTTTCCAGGCTCAGTTTCACACCTTTGCTCTTGACTCCTCTACCTCTGCCTTGAGGGGTGCAAGGGGATGGGGAATGGGAGCTGGGGTCAGTCATAACAGCTCCTCTCTGCCTCTCATTCCTCCTCACTCTTTTCCCCTGCTCCAGCTTGGGGTTCCTCCCATGGACTGCAGTCCTTCAGGACAAACCTGCTCCAGCCTGGAGGCCTTTCCATGGGCTGCAGGGGAATCTCTGCTCCGACGCCTGGAGCACCTCCTTCCATCCTTCTCCTCTGTCATTGGGGTTCACAGGGCTCTTTCCCACATTTCTTTTCCTCACCACTTTGGCTGCAGGGCTCAGCTGTGCCCTGCGGTGGGTCAGTTGGAGTCTCCTCACAGAGGCCACCCCGTAGCACCCCCCTGCCAGCACCTCACCATTTATACCCAATGTATGAGGAAATAACTACTGAGACCTGTTAAGATCTTTATAGCTCAAAAAAGAGAAAGGAGACAAAGAAAAATGATGAAAGGATTTGAAAAAAGACTTTGCAAATGAAAGGTTTAAGTGATACAGATTTTGAAGAGAGTAGGTACATATATAAATATTGGGAGGGGGGGGGTTGGTGGAAGGAGAGAAACTGCAAATGATAAGAGTTAAGGGATATGAATGTGCAGGAACAGCTGCAAGGTGTTACACGTACCACAAATTCTGCAGCAGGTGGAAAAATAAGAACAGAACAAAAAGAGGGGATTAAGAGGAAAAGTAAAATAAAAAATGGGAGACAGCTCTCTAAGGAAATAGAGAGAGAATTCAGGAAAGGATGGGAGACAACATCGAGCACAGTCCGACACTACCAAATGCTACAGGAATGGGTGAAGTTCTGTGTGTCCTAGGACATGAGGAGACTTGCTGAGCAAAGCTGACAAATCAGGGCAAGTTGGAAGAATAGACACAAACAGGAAAATAAGAGAAAGAAAGAAAATGAAAATTTTGAGGAAGAAGATGGCAGAATGAACCACCCTCCTCTCTCCCCAAAAACACCTTTAGCAAAGGTCTCTCCCTTCAGAGAGAGAAAAATTGGACTCAGATAGATGTAATTGTAAGACACAGGATGAACCCAAAAACACAGGCACTGCTTCAGTCACTGTTGGCCTGTATATGTCATATGATATTGTTCAGAAGGACAATTTTGGCTCTAAAATCTATGAATCTTCACAAGATGTGTAACTTGCTGACAAAAATAAATGTCTATTTGCAACTGTTAACAGCCTTTTTAAACATTAAGTTGTTTCTTTACATTTGGAAAAACAATTGTCCTATTTTTAATAGAACAGATATTATATGCAATTCCATCTAGAAGCAAAACAAAATAGATACCTATAACCTTAACAAACAGAAATGGTCTGCAGTGTTACATCTGGAAATCTTTGAAGCAAAGCAAAAAACAAAATACCGCTCAAAACCTTCTCTCAAAGACAATAAATGAGATCTGTCTAGTGTCTAGTTGCAGGAACAGGCTTTTTGTGTTCCTTTACAAAATTGATACACAATCTCATTTGCATATTTCAGACACTTACTAAGACTCTCTTCTCACTGGCTCTGGGATTGTCTCTTTCTTTGGCCTTTTATTTGATTCTAAAGATAATAAGTTTCATAGGTTTTCTGCTTTTCGAACAAAAAATTTCAGTATGTCTTCAGGCAAGGGTAGCCTGATGTGCTGTGAAATTTGATATAAACTGAACTACACAAAACTAGGAGCAGAGCAAAATAGCCATATGTATGTAATATTGGCAAGGGGCTAACAGAAACCCTGAATAGCGTCTGAAAAAAAATGACCACATGTCTATTGTTTTCATTTATTTGAATTTGTTGCTTTTCTTCCTGTTGCTTTTCTTCTAATTTTTAAGTGAAATTTTGTGGTAGTGAATTCTCAGTTCCTTTTGGCTTTCCCACTTGTTTGCTAGGGGAAGTGGTGCCCTTTTTTTTTTGTCTCCCTCTACCCTTTATTGTCTGTTTATTTTCACTTTGTTTTGACTATGCTAAAAAAGAGAGCTCCTGAACTCCAAGGATTGTGTTAAAACACTTGGGTTCACATATAGAAATTTTTAGCTTGTTTGAACTGTACCTCTATTTCTATACCAGGTAAATACTCAAAATCAGAATTGAGCCTCTGCACTGAGGGGACTTCAGTGTCAGTGATACCCACAGCTCAGATATGAGCAAGGCCATCTCCTGAAATGGCTTTGTTCCCGTGTTGGTGAATCAGGCAGAGATTTACTCATTTTGTTTTTCAAACACAGTAAATTAAGCAGCTTGACGTTCACCTGCCCCCTGGAACTGCAGCCTGATACAGGACATGTAAATAGCTCTGTTTCCGCCACGACTTCTTGTGAAACTCACACAGGCCGTGAGTAAAGCTACTGGCAGATTACATTATTTCACCGCAATAAAATCTATATTTTACAGCTGAGGGGGGTTTGTTTTTTGGGTTTTGTAAGGGCTGTTTATTTTGGTTTATTTATTCATTGATATTTAAGCCCTTTTACTTCTAAGAGAGCAGTAGGAACACTTCTGACCTATTCACTATGGAAAGAGGAGTATGTGTATTGAGCAAATGTGTGCTATTAATATTAGACTACTGTCAGCCAAGGTTAGTTAAGATGTAATATTTCATCTACAGTTTGTAGCACTTGTTCAAAGAGATGAAGATCAATTGCTTCTTGCTATATTTGAATGGATTGTTATTTTTCCCATTTTTGCTGCTATCAAAGCCAGGAATACTTCTAGTCTGAGTTCAGCTAAAAACTTTTAACCTCCTAAATGATCCTTGGCTGTACTTTTTCTAACTCAGTTGTATTGTCCTGGCCTCAATTTTCTTTTGGTCAGGCATCCAGTTAGGCTGCTGGTGTATCTCATGTTTTCCTTTTTCCAGAATGTGCATATACGCATGGATGCATGGATGTGTATGGAAATCTGGCGTCTGTGTGGGCTCAGGCTGCAAGTATCCCACAGCTGGGAGAAATATCCATGACTCACATTGACCTGTGTTCCTGCACATGTCTCTGAAGGCCAGATGCAGTACAAGCTTCTAGGAAATGGTAAGTTTTTGAGAGATAAGACACTCGTGTATTTGGAGCCATAAAGCTTGCTTTCACTAGGGAGAGGGTTAGAGATCCAATATTCCACATAGTTGACTGTTCCTGTGTTCTGAAATCATATGGATGCTTTAGATCCCTGGAACCTTATTAATTCCCATGCAAGGTGCAAAAAAATCTGGTTTTGATGGACATTTACCCATTTTCCTCCCAGAATCCTGGTATCAAATTCTAAGCTGACTGTGACTTCAGGATGAGGACTCTTTCTCCCCTTTTCTTTAAGCTGTCCACTTGCCTTCAAAAGTTACGTTTTGGAGCCCATTAAAAATTTTAATTGGTCTCCTAAGGAAATTGAGTTGATGAGAATCCACTGTTAGTCTATCCATTTATCAGTCTCTTTGCTGGTCCATAGGTCAATTTCCTCCAAATCACATGAGGGGAAAAAGTCTCAGAGACATTCAGATGTTGAGATTTTAAAGAAAAACATCAGCATGAACAGTGAAAGCACACGGTTCTCTTGCTTAGCTAAACAGTTGAAAGTCAGGAGAGGAAAGTGGGATGTTCTGGTCAAAGATACAAGAGGGAAGCGATACCATGTGTAGGGATTTTTTTAGGAGTTTGGTAGAGAAACTAGATAGAGATGGATGGTGGATTACTGTAGTGGTTTATGACAGCCAGACGTCAACAAATACAAAACCCAGCTTTATCTGTTCTGCTGCTCATGGAAGAATTTTGTCTTTAATGTCATCCATGGAAACACACTTTAATTAAATTCTCCTTTTTCATGTAAGAGGATGACTTTTAAGTAGTAACCAATGTGTAACACATTTATAAATGAGTTTATCAGTGTAGACATGCATAAAAAAAGGTGATGAATCTATCAACAAAGTCAGCTGGTCTCTTCCAGAGGGACCTGGTTCTAATAGGAATATCTTTTTTTCTCTCATAAATCAATAACATGATGGAAAGATACCACTGAATCTAAAGTGAGGTCTCTGTTCTGCACTGCAGCCTCTTAGGGTAAAACCTTTCAGGTCAATATATTTTCTGTAGTGTAAGTCCATGGTAAATTAGGACAATAATTAGTAGAATAACACCTCATATTGCAATCTCTTGTAAAATATCTGTAAATGCACTGAGCATTAGTTACTCAAAGAATAACTTCTTTTAAAAAGCAAAATAAATTGTTTAGGCAGTAAGTAATGGATATCCTAAAGATTAAAATTTAACATCAGAGATACTAGTTATGAGCTAGATATTGTTCTAAACTCAAGAACTGAACCCTTTATCCTGATGACTGAGTGAAGGTACATTTCTCACCTTTGAGCTCCATACCGAGAGCTTCAGGGAATCATTTCATTGCATTTTGTTACATCTTTCAAGGCTAAGGCTTAACTGCAAGAGTGAACCACCACAGATCTCAAACGGTTGAAAATGCCATACTCTCCAAATTCTTCAGAACTATTGTGAAAGTCAATTGTATAGCGAAAGTATATGGTCACCAGATGGTCTTATTTGTTTGCCATGTAAACTGGCGGTATGACACAAAGAATCTTCTTTTGTGCTTTGGTGTACAAACGTTGCATGGACACCATATGAGCACTAGGTTCTATGGCCAGTCTATCATGAAAAAAACCTGCTTTGTTTCCTCAGTCTAATTCCTTGCATTTTCTTTTCCAGTAAGTCCAAAGTTACTTTCCCTTTTGACACAGATGTCTTATGTTTTATTGCTAGTTCACAGACAACTCAGACAGCTAGGTAAAAAAATATAATTTTTTCTCTTTTTGGACTGGGTAGATGGTATGTTACAATGAACAATGATTAGAGAAGCACACTGATATCCTTTATTAACTTTCTGAGTTCTGTAGCTTCTCCTATTGGAATTTCAGTTTCAGGCAGGACTTCTGATGTGTCCTCCATAAAGTTCCTCCCGAGCTCCCCTACAGTGAACTTACAATATATATATAGGGTTTTTTTCTGCTATAGTCCTATATTCTGTGAATGCTTCTTTTGGCTCTACAGGTTCTCTTGCACTCTTCCTGTTCCTGATATGTTTGAGAAAGATATGTTATAAATTCATACGTCTTTTGCCAGTTTTTCCTCGGGCATTTCTTTGATGTGCCATATTCTGATTTTACTTTTAGCCTACTTGAGTTTATGGTTCTTTCTATTTCCCTCATTTTGACACAACTCTGATTTCTATAAGCATACTTCCCTATTTCTGTGGCCCCCCTTACCTAGGGTTTGTTTTTTTCTTCCCCCACCCTCACTCCAGTTTCTATGCTTTCTGTGCTGGTTTAGTTGGAGTAGTAAGAAAAGATCATTACAATAGAAGATATTTGAATGAACAAGAGTTGCCATAATTTAAAAAGAAAATATATGCTAGAGATGTGTAGGCTGGATGGGGATTCATTTCATGTAACTGTGGCTATCAAAAAGTAAAGCATATGGCTTGCTTGGTCATCAGTCTTCCTCTATAGTCATGGAAGGGAGAGGACCCTCTCCAGAAGAAGATCATTCTCACCCAAAGAGAGAGGTCTTGGAAGTACATACTTCTCTTGGTAAACTAAGGACAGATTCTAGGAAAGTGGGTTGAAATTGGTGCTTTGTATTTGGGCTGTTGAAGTTAGGTGAGATGTGGGGTCATGACTCACAAGTGTCAGTCACTTCCTTTTTTGTGTCCTTGGATTAATTCAGTCGTCTGAGGAATGAGCTGAATATGTGTAAAGTTATAGAGTGAGAAAATACAATCTTTTCTACTCAGTCTCTTAATTTTCAGCAGACACACCTCTTTTAAAATAGGTCATTTTAGTACTTCGGTTTTGTGAAATTATTTACTTAATCAGTCTGCAGGTCTAATTTCACTGCATATCTCCTGGTGAAAAATTCCTTGGCTGTTGCCACAAATGGGAACAATGCAATTCAGACACCTTGCTAAGAAAAATGGGTACCATTTCTGTCAGCTGTCAAGACCTTATATCATGAATAAATCCTGAGGAGGAAAGTTTCCTTTCCGAGGCTGCTGCTAGGTGTTTCAGATTCTCAGCCTGAGAAGAGCTTCTGTTCTCTGGCTGCGTTATGTAGTCACGTCAGCTTCATACCTACCAGTGAACAGAGAACCTGGGTACAATGAATCATTCAGCTCTCTGTACAAGGAAGGAAATACTTGGATGGCTAAAAGCAGGGTAGAGTTTCACTTAGAGCTGCATGAATTTCCCTGAAACTTTCTTAAAAAAACAGTGTAATGCTGGTTTTAGTGTGTTCTATTTGTCATTCAGAAACACAACACATTAGCAGCTTTGAACTCCCAGGCACTAAAAATATTTAAGTTACATAAGCAGATTGAGAGAAGGACTGAATGATGCTTTCAAACTGAAAATATTCTTAAGCATCTTTCCACTGCTCCAGCTAAATAGTGCAGTTCTTGTAAAGGGCAGAGCTATAGACACTGAGACAGGCAATCTATACTAGAGAGTGTAAAGAGGCAATTGAACCAAGATAAATATGCAGACAGATCTGCAAGTTCAAGAAAGATCATTTTTTTTTATGAAATAAAAGGTACTGTTGAACTTAAGAATTTTTCTTTTTCTTTTCTTTTTCTTTGAATTTGTAGGTATTTGCAAAGGCTGTTTTATTTATTCTTCATTTTTCACCATTAGTAACTTGTTTCAATGAGAACTTTTTTTGCTGAATTGTCACTAACACATAACATCGGGGAAGCACTGGCATAAGAGACCAAGGATTTTATTTTAAAAATACCAACCATAACAAAATCTTTGAAAGAGATTTGCTTCATAAACAAAATTCTGTGCACAATGTTAATAAAATACATGCTCTGAAAGGGAAACTATAATTGAAATAAATCTTTGAACAGCATTTATGGGCCAATCAAATAAAGTCAATGTCTGTTACCTCGGTCTAAATTTAAACCAGCCTTCGTTCATAGTTTCACTCAAAAAAAACCCAACAACCCAAACCTCTGCTAGAGGGGAAAAAAACCATATGTAGCCAAATTAACCTGAATAACTATAAAACCAATAATTGTACAACAGAAAGGTCTTGGAGAAAAGCGATATGTGAAGTTTAAATGTAAACTCTCCAAATGGAAATGAAAAAAATAAGAAAAAAGATGGTCCTAATTAGCAGCAGACATAGACATGAAATAAAATGCGGAGGGGCACAGGATATAGGAAACTATTTCAAATATGTTAGCACTTTAAAATGTCAGACAGTTTGAGACAGTTATGGAGAATTTATTCCTTGGTTTGGAAGGCCTAACAGACATGCAATAAAATTCACAGGAGCACTGCTACTACAGAGTAAAATAGCAGGAAGGGTCAAGTGTAACAGTAATATAATCCAATATTTACTAATTTTGTATTTCTGTAAAGAGGGTGATTAATGGTGTACTTATTGGTTTGTCTTTGTATTTGCTTTTATATACATACAAACATGCTGAATCCATATACAGATCAGAAATTCCATGTAACAATGGATTTAGGAAGTCTGGTCTATTTGAAATAAATTAAATAACCAATTATTCTTAAAGCTCGGGGTGAGGGGAAGAGGGAGAATGTCAAAGGAAATATTTTGTTGTAATATTAATGTGGTAGTTGCAATTTTTTAATTTTCAAGAACAGCAATAAATCTCCAAACAAAACAAAAGCATTCAAAATTAAAAAAAAATATTAACGCTTCACTGAAAATCTTGAAAAAGTGTTGTCAGAATATCGAGATGTAATTTATCTCAGAGCATCATATTGATATTTAAACTAAGTCATTATCTATAATGTAATACTTGAAGAAGCCTGCAATTGGATTTTAATATGTCTTTGTAGAGATGTATGAGCAGATTACATATACCTATATATCATCAGTATGTTATATGCTGCTATAGCTCACTCATCATTCTGTATGTGTGCTGGTCTCAACGCTGTTGGAGATATGACTTGAAGAGGGCTGAGGGCTGTTTATTTCTGTGAGAAGACAGAATTTTTTGTTCCAATCATGAGATGACACATTTAATGATATACTATCTCTAAGCACCAAATACTTTTAACCGCTAGTATTTTCCTTCTTTTTTTTGTAGGGTAAATTGAAAATACTTCCCTCCTCTTCCTTTGAATTCTGGTATCTGACAGAAGCAAACCACTTAACTTAATGACCCCAAATATTTCAGACACATGTGAAGAGCATAATTCCCTACAGCTCCTTTTTTTATAAGCAAAACCTGTGTATCTGTGAGCCAGTGATTTGAAGAAGAGATGGAATTTTACTTGGAAAATGTATTCAGCTATATATTGCTGTAAGAACATCTTTCTCTGTTAAGAAAGAGGTTCCCTAGGTTTATTCCATTATTTTTTCAACTCAGAAAAGTGGTGAAATATTTCCTCCAGACTGTGGATCCACTTAGGAGCTTTCCTGTTCCCTGGCTGTCGTGTGGAGTAGTCAGGTCAGCACCATTACCTGTTCCTCCATTAGGGCATGCACTGATTTGCCCCATCCTTTATTTCTGCAGGCTGGCTGGGGATAAATTTGTCAGATGATGGCAGATCCTTTGAACCATCACCCAGTTTAAGCTCTAGAGATCATTAAGGGTGGGATTTTTCTAAACCACCTCAGTGCTTTAGGAGGATGGATTTCTGTTGACTTTTGACAGCTCATGTGAAAACAGGGGTCATTTGTATATCTACAAAAATCTCTTCCAGAATTTTCCTGCTGGTAGCCAGATTTGGCATATTCTAGATGTATCTTTATTGGCAAGATTATTCAGAGTGCACCATGTTGTCACAGCTGAAGTGGACTTTTAACCCATCTTTGCCAGGTTATATAAACCTCCTGCCTTATTTCAGTCATGTGAGAAATTTTGCTGGTGTATATCCAGAAATTTGTAAAATTTATATGAGAGCTTTGGAGAGTATGTAGAGCACCTGCATGGCACGAATAATAAGTATAATGCATTAATCAAAAAGAAAGAAAAAAAAAAAAGAATAGAGAAATTGCATTGCTGAAGTTGCTGTTTTAGTAGTTCTGTAGCAAAACCAGTTTCCAGGAGGAAATGAAAAATATTTTTGCTGTGAGAGCTGACAAGGGACAGGAAAGTCAAAAAGTGTTCAGGCCTCCTCTGAGCCGCAACACTGGAGACTGGGTGAAAACTTATTCTTTCAATGATGAAGTTCTCACCAACTTCATCATAGCCAAGTTTTCATCTCAAGTCCTCACAGAGCACAGTCATGCACCTCAGTGCTCGTTTATTAGTTTTTATTCTCACTATATTTGCCCTCAGTTTCCATTTTTCTTCACCTGAGATTATCTTTTTTTAGGTTTCATGGGACTGGGACATGGGGCACAGGGTCATGGAAACAGAAAATAAATTTTGAGGCAGAGCCACAAGAAAGTCAGGGATTTGACTGCTATGGCAGAAGCTTTGCACAAGCCTTGTACATGTGGAGCATTTTTTTTTAATATAATGTAGGCTGTGATGAATAAAATTAGTGTTGAGTGTAATGATTTAAGGTTTAAATCCACAAGCAAATTTTCACCACCAATACTGGTTTTAAGTCCAAGTACATCTAAAAGACATTTCTCAGTGTGTTGGACTGCACTGATTTGTGTCATTTTTTTCTTCTTTTAATCAGAATTTCAGTATGCTTCCAGCAAAATACATTTTAATATGAAAAGTTGGCTAACATCCCATCAGCTAAGAAGAACCTGAACCTGGCTGTGTCTTTATTCCCAGTTAATTAAAACACAAGTCCCTCTTTACTCTTTCTGTGGGACTACATATTAAGTATGTCTGTCTTTTAGGCATTGCACACAAACTGCTGTCCCTTCTGTAGTGGTATCTGGCCTACGGTGTTTGAAATCAATATGTTGTTCCCACATAGTATAACCACAGCTCCCGTGCCACAATGTGTTTCTCTGACTACAGGGGTAAGTGGGCGGCAGGATGAGGTACAACACCAGGGACCCAGCCCAACATGCACCATAACGTCTCCCAGAGTGGAGGGTAAGACCAGCCAGCACTGTTGCCTAAAACTAACTTGAGGATTCGTCTCTGCTCTGCAAGCCTTCCAGCTCACAGCACAACAGAAGTCTGATACATCATTCATGAGAATGCATTACTCTTGCTCTTTTGGGTATTTGTAATTGGCAAAGCCCTTTTTATGCTTCCTCCAATATCTTGCCTGTTTAGAGGATTGTGTCTTTGGGAAAGGAACTCTCCTGCAGGATCTGAAGAAATCTATTCCCAAAGGAAGTAAGCAAGGGGAGATTTTGCCCTGAGGACAGTCCTTCTGATAATCACAAAATTAGTGACAGGTGATTCTGGGACCTCTTTGATAGATGATGTGACCCTGCTACTGCATTCTTGACGACAGAGAGAAAAAAACATTCCTAAGGGAAAAGAAATCCAAAGAAGTAGTGAATAAAGTAAAACTGGGGAAAAGAAGAGCAAAAAATTGGCCATTAATTTTGATTTATTGCAGATTTCTCCTTTCTTCCTCCTCCCAGTCATCTTCTATGCATTTGGAGTCCTCAGATTTGCCAGGTGACACTAATAGGAAAGTGATTCTGTTTTATAAAAACCTATGGCTAAGTGGAAGTTAATGAGGTGGAAAAGAGTTACCTTCATGGTGAAGTGGAAATTTTTCAAAGTTTTCATCTTTACCAGTAAAAATGTTACAAAGCAGGATTAGTAAGCCTAGAGGCAGCTCTGCTACTGCAGCTCTGCAGGGCTCTGACCCATTCTGGGGCCTCTGCACAAAACTGCTTCGAGGTGGGCAGACAAACCTCTGATCCAGCTCCACGCTGGTCACCTCCACCACAGTGCCTCACTGCACAGGTGTGTGTATACATTTGTCCTCCAGCACTGCCATCATGGACCTTCAGAAAAGTGGCAAAAAAAAAGCCTTCTAATTCTGCAGGCAAAACTTTTTGATGGCCTGGGTGAAGTTCAGATTTCATTGATGCTATCTCGCATCAGGTTCTTGGAGGCACGTGCCCCGCTGGTGATGGGAGCTTACAGCGGTGCTTTTAATATATCATGAAAGAAGGCAAGCAGGCCCAGCACCTACAAGTGCAAGAAGAAGCCTAAGAAGGCTGTCCAGAGCACTGGACCTTGCTTTGAAAGGATGCATTGTCCTTGTCCTCACCAACTCCTTTCTCAGCAGCTTCTGCTATTGCTGGCACAAGCATCAAAGAGCCCTTGCATTATGGAGGTGCAAGGAACCTTTCTGTTTTCTTTCCTACAGATGCATGTCTCCATAGGGCTAGTTTTACATAAGCCAAGGATTTTACAGGTCTGATCTGAGCCCAAGACTGCAAACATTATACAGGCAGATCTCCATGGAAGTCCAGTTACAGGCTACTTGCTGAACCAGTTTCCACTTGGAGGCTGGTGTAACCATGGAGCAGGTGTGAATGCAGACATTGTATCCACCAGAATGAGGAATATGCAACGCTTGCTTTAAAAAAAAGAAAAATATAAAAAAATAATATATGTCACATAGCACTTCTGAGACACTTTCTTCACAGATTCTGTAATGCATTTAACCAGATTGGAAAAACAAAATAAAATAAACAAACAAGTAATGAGAAAAACAAAAACCTACTGTAGATTTCAGCAACCTGTAGGATTGAAGGGGTGGTCTCCCCTTTCATCACACTGCCCACTTCAACCTGCTTGCTCACTGTCTGCCAGGAAACTGTTTAAAGTTCCTGTGGCTTGAGAAATGGCCAATCTTGACAAAGAAGGAGATTTTTATCTGACCAGCCAAGATCTTAGAATGTCAATACTTGGCTCTGACTAATAAATAAATAAACAAATATGCATGCACACACACACATATCATCTAGGATGGTAGTCTATTGCTGGGTAGTTAGATTTAAGTCATAAGGGATTCAAACCCTATTCTGTTTAAAGAATGAAAGTTTCTTCTCAGACATGGTTATTTCCAACGATCTATTAAAGCAAAGTTTGCTATAAATGTTTGTCATGCTACAAAAAGATGGAACTCTTATATTTAATTATGGTAAAACTCAGTAAGAAATATAAAGGTAAAGAAGAAAAATGAATAAAAGAATCTCAGGGATCCTGCAGACTTTCATCTTTCTGTTGCATTTACAAATACAGCAGACAGTAGGAAGGGGTTATTGTCAAAATTATGTGTCCCCATCCACTTCCTAAATGACTTGTGTACTAGCTATGACTCTCATCTTGGTAGACACCTATGATAGAACTCTTCTCATCCATCTTGAGACATCTCTGGTGTAGCCATCTAGGCTTTTTTTGTATGCAGTAAAGAGAAGTAGGACATGACTGTTCAGATCTGTCTCAGTAGCATCCTTAAGATGATGTAATTGTACTCCAGGAGGTAGTATCCCTTCTCCAGGAAGTCTAAACAACGAGGCTTCACTCTGAAGACTCCTACGTTTAGATAAATGATCCCAGGAGACTGACTGGTCATTATGATTGCAAATCTATTTCAAGGGCAGTCAATGAAGCATTGAAATGTCCTTTGAGAATTCATCTGGGAGCAGCCCAGCTTACCTGTCCAAGAGACAGGATTTAAGCCAGCACAAGTAACCAGTCTTCCTATGCCCTGCAAGATCAGCAGGGGCAAGGAATAGCAGGAGTTTTACCCTATGACTCCTCCACTGTGCTGGGAGACAGGTTGAAGCCTGGAGTCACCACACAAGGATCCTCTCCTTTCACTAATACTCTTTACAGTGAGAGTTTAGCTCCCACATCTGAACCAACACGTGTGACAGGAGACGTGGATGTTGAAAAGCTGTTTTCTCTCTCAGTTGCATGTGGAGGCAGGTAATCGAAGAACTTTAGAAACTCAGAATTTGTAGGCTAGGTGAACTGAAATATTTTCAGGTGAATTTTGGAGCTTTCTGAAGTGAAACAACTTTTAAAGGAGATGCCTTAAAAGAGACACCCCAAAACTCAGCACTCTGTGAAACAAGGAGAATAGCACAGGAGCCCACCTGTCATGTTGGGCACAAACATAAGGTGAGTCACCTCTGGCTTGAGACTTTCAGTCTCTATGGGCTTTTAGGGCTTTTGGATTGGGATTAGCGCAGACCCAGGGCAGCCCATTGCAGAAAGAGACAGCAGAAACTTCCCCGCTTGGCAGTGAGTCTCCTTTCTACACTGAGGGAGGCAGACAGTTTGTATTACATTGGGGAAGCAAGGCCATACATTACAGTTCCTTTAGAATACCAAGCAAGGGGCAGATCGGTCCTCAAATAGGCAAGGGTTCTCCTTGAATTTTTGGTGCAGTCCATGACACTCAAAGGTACTGCATGTTGGAGAGACATCATGGGAAGAATAGCACAGTGGCCCAACACGTGCTGTTTCTCCGGACAGGCTAAGCACTTCAAGCAATATTACTCTCATTTTATTAACAGAAGATAAAACTATACATTTTTTAACGTAATGTAAATATTTTCCTTCTGCTCCCCTCCCTTTGAAAATATTTAGCATGCTAAATGGGAATATTTCAAAATATAAAAATAAAAGAAATCCAGTCCGCAAAAACAATGATATGTTTTCATACTACTCAGTGCTGATGGCAGAAGGGAGTAATTTTTCACTTGCTCCTGCCTCACAGTTAAATCTTTTGAGGGAGCAAGTCTTCCTTAAATTAAAAGATGAAGCACACTGTAAAGGAGTGCTAGTTGGCATGCCTGCTCTGTCTTTGCAGCACACTTAATCTATACCAGGAGAGAAAATCTGGAGTCCAGTGAATGCTCCTGTATCCAAATCTGTTCCACAGAATACAGCTACGGCAATGCTATTAGAAAAGCAGAACTGTCTTGAGACCAATTGCAAAACTTTGCAGGGTTCCCATAGGAGCCAATAACGTTGGCTACTCTTTCGTATTTGCTTCTCCAAGATGAGAATGCACATGACTACATCTATCTTTCAAAAGCTTCGCTTCCAATTTGATGTCTTTCCTTGATCTGGCTTAAGTTTGCACCTTTGCTTTCAGCCCTTGTCTAATTTTATTTTGAATTCTTTTTGGTTCCAATTTTTTCCTGCAGATTTGGTTTGGTTTGGTTTGGGTTTGTTTTTTGTTTTTTTTTATAGGCAGCTGTTCTGCATTAATCTAAATGAAAAGGGTTTTTTTTCCTCTGCTTTAATTATGTTCAAATGATGTCTTCTATTTATCATCTGCTTCAAAACACTATCAGTGTTATTTTAAATATCTACATTTCCCCAAAATATTGATTCCTTGTAATATGCATTTCTTCAATTCACCTGGCAGCTGTTTTTCATGCCCACTTACGTTGAAACACCGCTTGCATTTCTGAGGCACTTATTATGGGATCTGAAAACTCAGCAGCTAATAAAACAGTCAGTTTTGGACAATGATCAGTCCAGAGAGGCCATACGGGGACACTAGGGGCACTGGGGAATTTTTGCTTCTTATGGAATTGAAAGAAATGGAAAAGTTGGATAACCACTTATTTGAAATTGCCTGTGATAAATTAGGTGACATTCTGGGAGGAGTTGACAACACTGTGTCATTTCCATTGTGATAGTCAGTTTTGAAGTGAAGCACAAATGAAGGAAGAAAACCAGGAGATTAGTCTCATATGTGCTTGATATGTTTCTGACACAGGAATAAATCAGCCTGCTTTGAGGGGGGTGAGTTTGCATCAGAGAAAGCCTGTCAGTTTTTATGGCCTCCAAAAATACTGAAGCAGTTGCTGACGCCAAGTTTTCAGCTCCTTTTGTTTTCTTCAAGTGCTCTCACCTTCATGTGTTTTTCCATGCCACTCCCAATGGAATAATTTCCTTAGCCTAGAACTCCAAGATCCTTCTTTCTTCATTTAGGGTCTGATTCAAATCCCATTTAAGTCAATGGAAAGACTGTCATTGACTTTAGTGGGCTTTGGACCAATCCTCACATTCCTCCAGAATACAGTTTTCCTTCCATGGTGCTTACAGAAAATAGTGTCAGTTTTGCATAGTCCAGAAAAAAGAAGAAATGCAGGGGGCCCAACCTACATGGAAAAGCTGTCTTGGCATAGATACAGGACAGATACTGCTCCTCAATATCTATGGCTAGATACATTCTATTTTGGGAAAAAGTAATTTTAAAAAAAATTAAAATCACTATATTCTTTTTCTCCTTCTCAAGTGTTAGTCAGCTATGGTTATGCTGATCAACCAGTCTAAACAGAAGAGTCTCAAGACATCTCTTAGCGTATTCTTACCATACCTTTTTTGTGTTTTTTATCTTATACTCCATGGGCTTTCCGTCTTTTGAACACTGTGAATAGTCAAATAACAAAACATGGCAAAAGCCTGCACTTCAAGGGAACGCTTAGTTAACAGCCATCAGACTGGCTGTCTTCTGTAGTGCCTGTTGGTGCTTGAGAGGACCTTGGGCACTGATTTGTCATAGAGCTGCTCCAGCAAAATGCCTATGTGTGCATCAGTTCATCCTTTCTCCATAAGAGGATGCTTTATCATAGATCCAGTGACAGTAGTTATGCTCTTACTGCAATCACAAGGAATTTGGGAGCTTAAAGAAGAGTGGAGCACTATGTCCAAGCACATGCAATTCCACATCTAGTCAAAGTGGAATTGGACACCTCAGAAGGGAAAGTGTAGAGGGTGGGAGGTAAGAGTAGGCAGGTGTCAGAGGCTTGCTAGCAAGAATCGTTATGCACAAGCGGGTAGGCAGAACCTGAGTACAGTCCTAGGAATCAAAAAACCCCAAGCTTTGCTGGATTTTGGTCTTTATTTCTGGAGAAGCAATTTTGTAGGCTTCCATTGGGGTCAGCCTTTAAGTTTTCGCAGTACTGATGATTTGGGCAGAGTTTTTGTGGAAGTGGAAACTCGAGGCACCGTCCAACACACTTCAGGAGTGCTACGTTTGGAGCAGCAGGAGGGAGCTGAACTCTGCATTTACTGACTTACAAAGTAACTTCCTTATGATAAAACTACTTTGAGAGTAAGCAATGCAGCAAATATATTAATTTTTTGGGTACAATCAATTCACAACCAACCAAACTTATCTCCCGCTAGAATTCTTGATCAAAATTTAGTAATTCACACTTAACCGTTTGGCTTTTTACATTGATTCATAGCTATGCAAAATAAATGTTTCTGATCCATTATTTCTTATTCTTGGAAGAGAAATATGGATCTACATTCTTGTTAGATAGCTCAGTTTGCATATTGTTCCCCTTATTTCTCCTTTAAAAATTTTGAGATATTTGTTAAAGAATTTAAAACAAACTATTAATTTCTCGCCACTAAGCAGTGAAGAATGATGGCTCAAAGACAGAATCACAGGTGGTGTCATTGTATACACCTGGTCATAAAGGCAATGCAGTAATCTTACTAGAGGTCTATAAAAAGTAGATATAGGTAAATATAATATAAGACATCTTTGATGACTGCCAGGTATTATATGGTAATGAACACCCTTTATAAACAAATAATGAGTCATCAGCTTTGATGCTGAAGAAGAGAAGATTATGATGAACTTATGTAAGAACTAATTTAGTTTTATCTTATGGCAGTGACTCAACTTTCTCCCACACAACATAGTGACTTCTAACTCTCCTATTGTTTTAGCTTTGTACAGTATGTAGCAAAGAAATTTACTACTTCACTGTTTGTGCTTTATGTTTATAGAAAACAATACAATGAGGAAATTGTTCCTAAACAAATTTCCAAGGGCAAGGAGCCAAGAGAAAACAAAACAATTCAAAAGACATTTTGAGGACATCGGTGTTTTAATTTGAAATAATTTGGTTTATGTTAAAAAACATTCTGAATACTTCCACTTCAGTGTCACACTTCGTAAAGCCTCTCTCTCACTTTCTGCCATAAGTGCTAAACACTTTACAAAAAAACTCTTAGAATATGCTGAACAGTTGAAGAGCTGCATGTCAGGTTCAAGGGGTAAATAGGGAGACATATATCTAGAACAACAGGAAACATGCTGTATATTTTCATCTGACTTGTCTGTCACCCACTGACATCAGAAATATCAGATGCTGGAGGGAGGGCAACAGTGTTTCCTCCAGACACAGCATACTTCTCCCAGCCAAGATCTCAACATTTGGCTTCAAGGAGTTCACTTCAGTGTCTGTCTTCAGTGATGTTCTCGTCTTATTCTACTTAGTCAAATACTTCTTCTTCCCATATTGCCTATAGAATTATCTTCCTCTTTTAATCCCCTTTTTTTTTAATACTTTGGCATCATTTCTCTCCCTACTTTTTTTGTATTCCTGCCTCTGTGGTATAAAAATCCCCACTGTCTTCTCAGTCTCCTCATTGATAAGCAAGCTTCTCATCAATCCTCAATAAAGTGTTTGAAGTAGCAGTGCTGAAATTCTCCCTTTCATCACCCACTTACATGCTTGTCAAATCTGATTGTTACTTTACTTTGCATTTATTTGCTCTTCTTCAGGTAGCATTGATCTTCATAGCTCTGGTGAGAAGTAATCTTCATTTATCTCTTTCTTACACTCAAAATAGTTTCAATTGCTTTGTCATTCTACAGTTTTAACATTTTATATCCAATCTAGACTTTTTTTGTTCCCCTCATAGTTTTAAATCCTTTTTGTTCACTTGTTCATAATAGCTGCTTTTGCTCAGAACCCAACTCTGTAGAGATTCACAAAACACTTTTTCTCTGTCTATGCTTTTTCTCCCATTAGTCATCTTGCCAGCACCAAATTTTCTATCTTGTACTACTGATAATCTATTGTGCACCCTGATAATCATGTCTCATGCATTGATGATGATAATCATAGAATCATAGGGTTGGAAGGGACCTCTGGAGATCATCTAGTCCAACCCCCCTGCCAGAGCAGGGTCACCTTAAAGCAGGTTGCACAGGAATGTGTCCAGGCAGGTTTTGAATGTCTCCAGAGACAGAGACTCCACCACCTCTCTGGGCAGCCTGTTCCGGTGCTCTGCCATCCTCAAAGTAAAGAAGTTCCTCCTCATGTTTAGGTGCAACTTCCCATGCTCAAGTTTGTGCCCATTCCCTCTTGTCCTGTCACTGGGCACCACTGAAAAGAGCCTGGCCCCATCCTCCTGACACCCACCCTTTAAGTATTTATAAGTGTTGATAAGGTCCCCCCTCAGCTGTCTTTTTTCCAGACTGAAGAGACCCAAATCCCTCAGCCTTTCTTCATAAGAGAGGTGTTCCAGTCCCCTAATCATCTTTGTAGCCCTTTGCTGCACCCTTTCCAGCAGTTCCCTGTCCTTCTTGAACTGGGGAGCCCAGAACTGGACACAGTACTCCAGGTGCGGCCTCACCAAGGCAGAGTAGAGGGGGAGGATGACCTCCCTCGACCTGTTTGCCACACTCTTCTTGATGCACCCCAGGATGCCATTGGCCTTCTTGGCCACGAGGGCACATTGCTGGCTCATGGTCATCCTGTTGTCCACCAGGACTCCCAAGTCTCTTTCCACCAAGCTGCTTTCCAGCAGGTCAGCCCCCAGCCTGTACTGGTGCATGGGGTTATTCCTCCCCAGGTGCAGCACCCTACACCTGCCTTTATTGAATTTCATAAGGGTTTTTCTCTGCCCAACTCTCCAGCCTGTCTAGGTCTCTCTGTATGGTGGCACAGCCTTCCGGTGTGTCAGGCACCCCCGCCAGCTTTGTGTCATTGGCAAACTTGCTGAGGGTGCACACTATCCCCTCATCCAGGTCATTGATGAATATATTGAAGAGGACTGGACCCAGTACTGACCCCCGGGGAACACCACTTTTCACTGACCTCCAACTAGACTCTGTGCCCCTAATCACAACCTTCCTTTGACTCCCATGTCCACTCCCCACCACTATGCCTATAGCTCTTGTATTCATGATGAAGCATCAGCGCCTTTCCCCTTGTGCTTGTTGCATGTGGTGCTCAGTCTGAGCCACCATCCCCTGCTCAGCTGTCATGTTGGCTCTTTGAGATCTCAGTGCCATGGCCCTGTGCTGCAGCTGAGGACAAACATGGCCAGTGGATCAAGGACTCCTGCTAGACATGCCTCCTGAAGGTTTTGGTGTGGTCCTTCACCCATTCCACAACCATAGCCATACCTTGTCATGAACTGAAATGGATTGAGATTTGTCTTAGCAAATTTAAACATCAACTGTACAGAGGCCTACATCTGAACTAGCCACTTAAGACTTCCTTTATAACCATTGTTGAGAAACAGGCATTTGTCAGGCACAATTATTATGACATATTTCAGACATCTGCAGTAGGATGAGATGACTCATACCCTAGAAATGCTTATTTCTCTCTAGCGACTGTAAAGAAAATTTAGACAACTCACTTGGAGATCTAGGCATCAACAGTATAAATACCCACACCTCATCACGTGAATTTTATGCATGGAGTCTCATACTCAGGCTGGTGAAGATGCATCTCACCCCTGGTTTAGATGAGTGGCTCCACCAAAAGCTGAGTGATTAGCCTCTCTGACGGACAGGACCACTGTGCTATGGAGTAGAGGCTGCTGCTCTACATGTTGAGGTTTTGGGTTGTTGGGGTTTTTTTTTGTCTAAGTCTGACCATTAAATTTCAGCAAAATAACTTCCACAAAAAAAATGACTATATGTCTTCCTGAGATTCAGACTGCAAGTAACAGCGAGGCAAGTCAGAAAATCAGGCTTTCAAAATTTCCCTTTTCCCCCTGCTTTGCACACATGAACAGACAAGGATGTAGTACAGAACGTGATGAGAATCACAGCTCTGGAGTTTAGCCATGTCTATAGAGGCACAGCAAAGGCTGGGCAAGAGTTGTATGTAATGGAGGGGAATAGTGAGAGCTAGAGGCTTGCGGAGCAGGAACTCTTCCAGTTTTGTGTATTGTTTGTTTGATTATTTTCAAAAGGCGTAGAACTCTTACACAAAAAAGAAAAGTATTTCGTCTTGGTGGCTGGGAGGAATCCACCGGACTCCACCTGGCATTTGCTTTGAACTTTCATTCTCCAGATGTATGCGGTTTGTTTAGAGGGAACTACAACTTATCTATATGCTTATAGTATCCACTTCAATATATGACTTGCAATAAAAGCCGTTACAGACTTAGATATAGCTGTTAACTGAAACGCTGGACAGCTTAGAACTCCAAAAGCTGCAGAGACTGGTAATGATTTATACAGTATTTATACAATAATCTATCCTTATTAACATAAATGACAAAATCCCAGTGACTAAGCAGTGCTAGAAGTTCAGTCCATATTACATTGTCATTTGCTGTTAGAAAAGGATTTGCTTCACAGTTAAAAGTGAATGCAATTTAAAAGCTCTGCTGTCTGATGCCCTTTGACTCAGAGTGCACCATATCAGAATGCCACCTGTTTACTTATCTCAGCCTCAGGAGGATCTCATTAAATCACAAACCTCACAATTGGAAAAAATAATATTAATATTATTATTAATAGCATTGGTATTGATATTTATATTAATATTATTATGATGCAAACCTTTGTCAACACACGACCATGTGAAACGTAGTTTATTACAGGTAGAAAAGTCTGTCTTTATCTACCAATGTCATAGCCCTGCTCAGTTAACACATGCGAAGCACACTATTCTTGTAAAATATGGACCCAGTAGTGGTCTGACTTACCAAAATGTGATGCATAAGTCCTACACCGGTGCTGTCAATAGAGTGTTGCAGATGTACTGTGTTAGCAAACAGCTGAGGGGCAGTAGTTTTAAATTGCTCCCTAGCTATAACTGATCCAAGTGAGCACTGTAATTTCTTCTTCCTGAAAAAAGCCAAGCAACTTACCTTAAAACTGACATTAAAGGTATCTTTAGCTCAGCTGTGTGACTTTGTCCTGAAAGGGATTAGGAGCTTGCGCCCCATCATTTGAGAGGTAGTTTAAACACTGACTTTTTATTGTCTCTCAAATAACAGTTCCAGCTGAGTTTCAGTGGCTGACTGCGTTAGCTCTTCCATTGCCCGTGTCTCTGCTGTAGAGCCTTGGTTTGTGCTCCTGCCCTTGGTGAAGACACGTTCTTGGTGAGTGAGAGGCCAGTCTTCATCTACACTAGAACAACTCGTGTGTTGGGGAAGGAGTAAATTTCATACCATGCAAAACTGCTTGTGTAGGAATCCAATTTAAGTATATATATGTGTTTATATACCCCAGGCTTGAAAATGTGCTTCCTAGTCACTAGGGAAATGAATAAAATGAAACGTGCACTTAATCTATTTGTAGAGCTGCTTAGACCAGTTACTGGAGGTGACCAAAAGAGAATATTAGAATTTGTGTGGTATTTTAATCTGATTTTATTTTTCTCCAGATTTCAAAATTCACAAATATTCAAAATAATAATAAAACAGCAGCAGCCTTCAAGTATTTCATTATTATAAGGTTAGAGTTGGGCAGGTTATTTGAAAAGCTTTCTGTTACGGAATGTTCAGAACTCAACTATATATTCAGAAATTTGTGAGTCAGTATGCTGTCAGGTAATGATAAAAGAATAATTCGAGAAGAAAATGTGACATTTTTTAATCAGTTATTCTTCCGACTGTGATAAAGAATGAGTTGTTGTTGACTGTAAAATTAACGTGCATTGTCGGCATATTTTTATAAAGAAAATTTTATTTTGCTTTCCCTAGATGCTTGACATCTATTTTCTCACATTTTCGTAGTGGATTGATCACACTTTGGACTGTCCTTTCAGGTTACGAATGAAACAAAAAACAAGATTAAAGCCAAGTCCTCAAAGGAGGCACATAACCAGCAGTGTTAGCTTTAAGGCCAAGCCTGAGAAGCATTCCTGTATACATTCAATTTTAAACATGGAGTAGTCAAGTGCTTTACTGAAGCCATAAAGAGATGGTGACTAAAAATTGTTGTGGTGAATGGACATTTGCAGCCTCTGTGAAAACGAAGATGCTCCTGTGAAGTTCGTTTGTGACACAAGTTTCAAGGTATCTTGCCAAAATCTGAAGAGTTTTACAGGGCTGGATGTATTCCAAAATATTTGTCATACTTGGTCTTGAAAAATAACTTGTCTTGCTATGCTGCTTCTCTAATAGCTGTTTTACGTTGGTCTCTAATAGGTCTTTTCCAAACAGAGCTTATGAAGTCAGAGAAGAGGAATTAGGCTGCTTTGCAGGGCACGGCGAAGCGGTTGACCCGTATCTGCAGTAATGTATGGAATGGCTGAATGTGCACTTGCTGCCGCGGTGATGTAAGAAGCAGACGTCCCCCGTGACCGCCGTCGGAGCCGCAACCGGACAGGCAGTCTCGCTGAGGTGAGCGGGGCTGCTCAGCTCCCTGGCCTCGGACCAGCGGGATAATTATTCATGCAGAGCAGGCCATTTACGCAGGGAGAGGGGATACAGTTAGCAACGGATTAGATCAGCTGAAAGTTCAGCAACATTTTTTGCAGAATACAATGTGGAAAGTGTTGTTTGATCAGAGCTCTGGGTTTCATAGCATCCCCTCTTAAATTACAAAACTAACGTATATGCAACATTATGCATCTACACGGATTTGTGGTACTGCTATGGGCATTGGTTCTATGCAACAGCTATCCCCTTTAAATGACATCTAACGTGTTAGTAGTGACTTTCATTTGGAAATACATTTTTACACGAGACCAGAGGTCTGTTGTGCACCTTACCCCAGCAAGAGCTCAGGCATTTTAGACAAACAATTGTCAACGAGTTAGGTACGTCTCATGCTGCCTTGGGGACATTAGCTAAAATAAATGATCTCTTGATGCCTTCCAGAGCCTGCTCTCGTTTTAGAAAGGAATGTATTATGACATGTCCTATGGCCAGGTTCTCAAGTGGCATAGTCCTGTGCAGTTGTGTTAGTGGCCTTATGCTGACTTTTGTTAAGGGCATCTGGCCTGGCTCCAGCGAAGCATGCCATAGGGTATTCCACCTCCCTGTTAGAGGAGTTCAAGATTGAAACAGAATGATACATTTTTAACCCACTAATCATGGATTATTAATTCTGAGATTTAGGCCAAATCAACAGGCATTTACAAGATTCATGTGTGCTATCATAGTCACTGCGAACAAACCTTAGTCTTCTGCTCCTAAAACTAGCACTCTGTGTTCAGCTAGGGCTGAAGAAACTACTTATGCTAAATTAAATGGTCTTGTGTATTTCATTTGTATTGCTGTTTGCTTCCTTCTGAGTAAAAGCAGAGCAAAGCAGTCTGGCTGGGAGCTGAAAGCAAGGTCTGGATAGACTGAATTTGCATGTTTAATATGTTTGGTTTCATGATCTGGCCCTTGGCTAGTGACTCAGAGATGTGGGTTACACTGAAGTCTTTCCCGGAAGTAACTGGTGCTTTTGAAAGGAGGAGGTTATTAAACAGACACTCTTTGCTCCATCTCTTGAAAAAAGTCTCCTGGTGCCCGTCTGTATGTTGCTAGATGCTCACCTAGGCACTGCATTGATAGTGCTGTTAGGTACCAGGCTGCCAGCACCAGTTACGAGCTCTGCCTGGCTACTGGAGGAGATACAAGCCAAGCAAGCCCTACCCAAGTCACTTCCAGAAGTGCTGTTCCCCTCCTGCTCCTCCAGTTTAATGCTGTCTTCTCTTCCTTTGGGTCTCAGCTAATGCCTCTACCTGGATGTTAGCTCCTGAACCAGTCAGCCCAAAGTTAGTCAGCTGATGTCTCTTCACCCAGAAAGGGAGGCGCAAGGCATACACCTCAGTGTAGCTTACTAATTTAGGAAGGTTTTTTTTTTATTTTTGCAATGGTTTTTGTGAGTCCCCTTCCTGTGTCTAAGTCTCCTCACTTGTGGTGGGGGCAGCCAGGTCCTCCTCAAGCCTCAACCCCCTTGGTACATGGAGCTTTTAGGTCGCCATGATAAGAAGAATTTAGACTTCCCCTTGTCTCTACTTTCCTATAGTATGGCTTTCTGCTGCTCTACTGTATCTTTCCTGGAGCAAAAAGGAGAGTGAAGAAAATCTTATTTCTGAAGCACTCCTGTTCTTAGCTCTCCTGTGCAAATGCTGCCACCTCCTTCTTAATTCCACAGCTTCTGCCTCAGGGTATTTATTTTGGACTCTCCTCCGCTTTTTGCCAAAGAGGTTACTGTTTCCAAACAAAACAACCTCCCTTCATGACCTCTTCAGTCAGGACATTAGCTTTCTCCTGAGGAATAATGTTACTTCCTTGATAACTGGTCTCCTGCTCTGGTTCATGCTGAGTCTGCATTGTGTGCCCAGCACGCTGCCAGTGCCCTTTGAAGAGCAATTAAAAAGTCAGAAAGAGTTAGCAGCATTTATGCACTATGAAGACCTTAATGGACTAGGACAAGTCTAAGCCATGCTACCCATACAGTTTGAGCCAGGGGAAGCTTTAAAATGTATGTGTTTTACTAGTGCAGTTCTGTGTCAGTCACAAGTACGTGCCTGAGTATTTGCATGTCTTGTTAATAGCCTTAAATAACCTAACACCCAATCCATGTCTTGTTAACAACTTCCTTGGAATAATAAGTGCTGAATAAATCACTGTGTTTGGGTAATCATATCATTAACCTTGAAAAGAAGAAGAAAACAGAAGGCAGAGCAAGAGAGACGGGAAGTCCCAAAAGGCTTTGCTGCTTGGGAACGTGACACCAATATAACTTTAGGTGTGAATTTATATAGTGAAATTAAAGCAAAGCAGAAAGCTGCATCCTTTTTCACACCTTATTTCAGAGGAACGGTAACATTTATTTGGATTTACTTTAAATCACTTAGTCACAGATTAAACTGAATCAAAGTTAAGCCAGTCTCATTCTCAGCTAAGAGAATGAACACAGACCATTTTATGAACATAAAGGTTGATTTGAGCTGTATTGGTCCAGTCTTTTCTTGTCTGCAAGCATTTAGTGAAGGCAAATGAGCACGGGCACACGTGAAGCTGAAGCTGCAGCAAATTGCCTATTTATGGACCTGTTCCTTCTTTGCTTTTTCTTGGTATACCCATAATACTGTTAGGAAAGGAGAAGAGATCAAAGGGCATATAGTAGCATTTAGCTGAGGGACAGATAATGGGGATTATGCAGAGAGAGCAGGGTAGGAAGAAAGCATTTCACCAAGTGGGACTTAACGCAGGATAGTTCTAAATGGCCTGCAGTAGGTGTCAACACGTTAGCAGGAAGTCTGGCAACCCATTTGGCTTTCTGTCTGCATGTTCTTTCTGCCACCCCCAGTGCTAGCGACCAGGATTTATTCTGCTAGCAAGTGTAGTCATCTCTCATATTTTTTTCTTTCAAGCCTTCAATGAATATATAGGAACCTGCATAGTTTGTGGATTTTTCTTTTTCTCTGGGTTATAGTGCATCATGTAAATGAAGCAACACATTTGTTATTACACAAACCTTAACAAGACACATAGGCTCAGGTATGTACAATCCTTACCTGGATGTCATAACCTCAAGTACTCCGGGTTAACTTAACAAATCTTTTGTTTGCCTAGATGAGAGTGATTAGAAGCATAGAATGGCTCTTCCTTCACCTCATGATCAGCGCCTGCCAACACCCCAAAGAGCTGCAATAAATGTAAGCCTCTATTGCTTATCACTTCTGCATGACATGGAGCGGCTCTTGGCCTACATGGAGAGTAAGTCAACACTTTCCAACAAGTGTTGTCAGTGGAAAGTCTAAGCTATCCCGGTAGGTTAATATATTTCATCTGTGTGCTTTGCCTGGTAGGTAGTATTGTGGATTTGAACGCGAGAACATTTTACTCGCAGAAGCATGCAATTTTAGGGATCATGGGACTTCCCTGTCTTGTAGGAGAGATGGTGCAGTGAGGGAGAGAAATTGGGCAGTTTAGCATAGCCGTTTCATCCATGAGGTCCTTGTTCTGCGTGTGAGATGGCACGGTCCTGGAGGGAGGTTGGACAAGTCAACTTGGTGGCTTCTTCCATGATGTACTTCATCCCGGCACAGGAACATGGGGTTTGATGGGCTCTTTCCCTCCTCTCTGGCCTCCCCAAGGGTTGGAGAGGTGGTTCTGGGTCTGGGTGCAGAGTTGTGAATACCCCATCAAAATCATCAGGAACTCCTGGGAAGAGCCCAGTATTCATTCCTAGATTTCTTGAGTTAAAGAATTGGGTAGGAAAATACCACATTGGTGATTTGCCTGATCAGCCTGAGCTGTTGTTTCCCAATTTGCTGTCACCACGGTTGTTGACATCCACAATCAATTTGTTCCAGACATGTCCTGGACACTTCTGTACTCCTTGAAGATAAACTTTTTTTTTTTGCATAGTTTCACTCTCTATTTCCCTGAACACACCAGAGACTGCTCTGTTGTTTGGGGCAGGTGGTTGATCATATTTCATCTACTACAGCAGAATTTCAGTTAAAGTTCATGGGCTTATGCTGAGAACCATACTAACTAGGTCTAACTCATGGTAGCTGATACAGGTGGTTGCTTTCGGTTAGCCACAAGTTTCCATGTATATTTGATATTTATGAAGCAATTTCTATTTTGGTTACTAGGCTCTGCAGGGTTTGTCTAGACGTAAAATAATATGTAAAAGTTTTCAGGGCTAATCAAAATGTTCTCACTGCATTATTCTCATTTGCCTTTCATCTGATAATAACTCAGTTCGGGGGGCTAACACTATGGGTGAAATGGATCAGGAAGGGACTAATAACATGTGAGGGACTCTCAGCAGTCAAAAAGTTGAGCATTTTATACCGTTAGTACCTGGCTTAAGATAATTTGAAGAAGTTATGGTTTTTAGTTTTAGGAATTATATTCCTATCATATGCTGAAAATACATCAAATTAACTTTTACTTTGTGAAGTGTCTGGGGGCAGCAGGAGGGAAGAAATCCTACCTCTCTTAAAGCACTAAAACATCACAAAACCCAGAGTTCTAAAAGATGTAGAGATATAGGAGTCTTCCCTCAAATGCAGACTCCATGACCTATATGGCTTTTCCTCTTACAAGTTCTCTGATATCAGTGTTGAATACCTTTTGAGATGAAAACTTCACTAATGTGATCCTTTCTTCTGCTGACAAATGATTCTGCTCAACACCTTTCCCCAGCAGGGAGTAAAAGAAGTGTCTGAATGGAGGCTGTTTTCTCCATGCAGATGTGTGGAAATGAGATGTCTCTCAGCCTACTCAGATGCTTCCAATTAGCACTTGTGCGTCCACAGTGAGAATTGTTTTAGGGCCTTAGCTGTCTTTTTCTGCAGAGCTCCTGATATCTGCAAGAATGAGTTTCTGACTCCTCTTGAGAAGGAAGTTCTTTAGCAAATGCAATTCCATGTTAGGCAGTTTGTCTGCACTATTTGCAAACTGCAGAAGACACAAAGTAATTTTTATTTTAATCTTCTCAAAGTGTCGATGGCAAAATCATAAGAAACCAAAAGTTTTGGAGAAGCAAACCTGTCATTCCATCTAACAGCAGCAGGGGATCATGTCTACCTGAGGCACCAGACTGTACGAAAAATAACAAAAAGGAAGTTTCAGAATGTTAATTATCAAATATTGCAAGTTATCAAGTATTCTTTGCATTACCGGAACATTTTAGTATGAACAGGATTATGAAGTCTGAGGAGCTGCAAAACCTCTCCTTGGTGTGTGTGTGTACAGGCCTAGCAGATCTATCTTGTTTCTTTTTCAAGGGTGCTACTGCAAATCAATATGTATGGTCCAGCACAGCTAACTCTATGAGACAACTTGCTTGCTCGTATACTCTCTATACTCCCTTTTGGATGCCTGTTTTGTGAGACTGAATCTAGTAATGGGTGTGTTTCATCTGCCTGTCAGGAAGGACCTGAGTAATGGGAAGATGCTCAGTGACTTCAGTGGGAGTTGAATTTTGAAGTAAATCAAGAAACTTTTAAAATACAAGTTAGACTGTGACTCTCAGAAGCTGCTAGTCTCTGGTGTTCAAATAGAAAATGAAGGTGTACTGCCAGATGATGGAAGGAGAAAATGTTTGCAAGCTTTAAGTGTTTGAATGGATATAGTTTTGCATAGATACATGGAAATGAATGTTTAGGAGTCCCTGGTGACTGCACCAGGCCACAGCACGAATATTTGATCATATCTTAATTAACTGTTAGTTATTTCTGACCTATGAGCTGTTCTTTTCCTATTAGGTATTTTCTATGCGTAAGTAATTAAAATGGGGAGACTGTACACACACCTGAAGGGCTAAAGGCTTTTCAGATCAGATCAAAATCCCTCAAACTTTATTACCACATTCCATTAATGCTATGAATTCTGTTTAGTTGATGCCAGTATGGTTTTATTCATATTAAATTTCTCAAAGTTTTATTTGTCTGGTTTAAATAGAAATAAGAACTGTTCTAAGCCTTCCAAGAAAGATCCTTAAAAGTCTCAGTTTTGAAGTATGAAAAGATGAGGTAATTTAAAAAGAAAAAACAAATGAGGAGAATAAGATACCCACTAAATTTCCAGCTTAATTCTTGAAGCCTCAAATGTGAAGGCTTGCTATGTATTTAAACTGAATGTTTTATTATTCATTCAGTCAACGTTTTGTGAAGAGGCAGAGAGAGGCTGACGTCCACAAGACATTGTATCTGAGGGGTTTTTTTCCAATAAAAATGGCAAATTTGGTTCAACTGAAATATTTAATATGTCTAACTCAATTTCAAATAATTATTTTAAATAAAAAATGCGGAAAAGTATACGGGTATCAATTAGATATTTTGCAAACCAACAATTTTCTATTTCATGCAGAAATAACACTTTGTTTGAAACTTGCTGTGTTTCATGACGTCTAAACATCTTAAATATTCTTCAGTCCAATAAAATTTTTTATTCAATGCCGAATTACTCTTTTAATGTTTTGATCACCTGAAAATTCTTGTTGTATGCATTCTTCAGAAGGAAGTTTTCTGTAACCAAGTTGCTTCTGTCCAATATTGTTACTTATGTTTTCCAGCAACGAAAGCTATGAAACTCTGTCCCATCCTCGAACCAACCATGGTGACGGACAACTCGACAAATACTGACTAGCTGTGGATGGCTGGAGCTCTGGCCCATCCCAAGGCTGGGCTGACTTAGATTTTGACATATTAAACGATCTTTTGCCTTTGCGTCACTGTCCATTTTACTGTGTCAGAGGCATCCAGGAGAAGGGGATGCCTTGGCCTTTGGGGTGGGTGAGGGCTAGCATCATCACACAGCCACTGGGGAGGGAGCGAGGATCACTCTGCCCTTTGCTCAGAGGACCTGTGCAAAGTGATGATTACAGCTGCTCTGCTGCGGCATCCTTCTGCAGCAATGAAGAACTGCATTTTGGCTTTTCAGAGCCGTTACTGGGAATGTGAATAAATGAAACAGCACTGCAAATCCCAGCTACCCTGCACTCCTGTGTATTTCAGCTGCAGCACCTATGAACAATTCCACACCTCCCTCCTCTGCCATGAACTTTAATTACCATGGTGAAACATTACATAGGCAGCAGCATGTTTCCTACTTGTTAGTCGATAGCAGAAGTGAAGGAATGCTAGTATCAATGGCAAGAACATTTGCAGAATCCTCCAATACACTATAAAAAAAATAAACCAGGTGAGTCATGCCTGAAATTTTCCTTTAATTTTCTTAAATAACAAACCGAAAGACCAGTCTTCATTGTTTGTTTCTTACTTTTCTCTTTACAAGATACTTTGGTGCAATTGGTGCTTTTTTGGTGCACCAATTGATGCAATTTGGTGCTTTTGTTCTCACTGACAGGGGAAAATCTTGCTGGAGCTGAAGACCTGCATTAAGCTCCTTGAACTGCTCCCCAGAGCAGTTCCCATCCCTCATCTTATCCCATCAGAAAACTGACACTTGTGGAAAAAAGACTAAGAATTTCTCTGTGTTTTGTCACACTGTGGATCTTGGAGCACAGAAACACCATCTGAAATGGAGGGGCTGCATGTCCCCAGGCATTTGGCACAGGAGTAGCTGTGATGCTGGCTGACCCGGGGAGGGGAAGGAGAGGAAAATGTCCAAGGTTCCTTTTGCTAGCCTTCCTTCCCCCGATGAATAGGGCTGTGATCCAGTCCCTAAGAAGTGCTGTCCAGAGCATGCAGAAACACAGGTACGTGAACATGCTTGCACCAGCCTGCACTGCTCAGACTAGTGCTAGTGAGGAGGAAAAAAATGGTATCAAAAAAATGACAAGTGAAAGAAAGTTACCAAAGTCCTCACTGAGGAAGAGGAACCACTGGACAGTCACAGAAATCAGGAGAAACCTGGAGCCCCTTTTGAGCCTTATATTGCGTTGGTTGTTCATTGGCTTCATTTCCTCATTATTTTTTTTTTTTTATTAAATTCCATATAAATTTTCACTTGCCTCTTTTTATTCTCTTCCAGCTTCCTTGTAACTTACACCAGAGTGAGCTATACACTTGAGCGCATTGATGATTCTTTTTTCCATTCCAAAAAGCTTTTTTTTTGGAGTGACAAAGTAACAATTTTCTAACTGTGTTTTCTTAAGACTCCCCAGGTATTTGAAAAGACGCTATTGGAATCACAAGCTATCAGACATATTATATAGAAAACCATACTCTCTTATTTTTCCTATTTGGCACGTCTTTATCATTTATTTTTCCGAATTCATTGTGTAGGGACGATTGTCAGAATGTGCTGACTAACAGCAATACCTAATGGATGCACGGCGCATGCCAGTAGTTCTAAATTTAAAATGATTTCCAGCTGTCTTTTCTGGAATATGAACAGTACCTGCTTTTCTTCTCTATATACTGTATTTCAGATTCTTGCCTGAACAGCCCAAATATACTCCTCCTTAAGAAACTGCATGAGCAGTAAATTTTCAAATTCGCTTCCTCATTGCTCAGTTGAGTCAAAGCTTTACATAATTGCTCAGAAGTTCTTTTCTTAGAATGAATATGAATCTTGAAGAAAGTAGCTCTGTCCAAAGTCCCCTTTCTTCCAGTTCAAAGGTCTTATTGAGTCCATTTACCTGTTGCAGGACCAAGAACCTCTTAATATGCTGACTGTTGACTAACACATTAAAAAAAAACCTTTAAAAATGTTCCAGTAACATAGTCAAATCAAGAGAGTGGTGCTCTGAATCTGCACAGATTTTTTCCAGGAAGAATTTCCAGACTGAAAGAATCACAGTTTTCTCTGCATGGCAGGCCAAGTGAATAATGCATCAAAAAATAGTATTTTCTTTGATTACTTTCTAAAATGGGAATAATAAACAACAACAAAAAAATTCTAGAAAGCAACTGCTTCTCCAAACTGCTTCTCTGCTTTAATGCAATGGACTGGATGTGCTTTGCCTGGAAAATGAGTGCTCAGTGGCAGGTCCTTTAGGTGATTTGTAGCCAAATTAGCTGTGGAAATTACTGAATATCCCACAATGCCCTGCTTTACATAAGGGCCAGAGCCAAAGTTGGGGTCTTAGTGCATTCCATACAAGCACAAGTATATCCATGCTGAGGTGAAGTAATTATCCAACCTATACTGCCAGTCAATTGAATTAATTTGACTTAGTGTCACTTCCTTTCATCTTTCCCATGATTTCTCAAAGTTTTCGTAACTGCAGGTGACCATTAACATTTATATACAAACACAAAACAGACAGGAGCATCACCCGCAGTCAGTCTGTATGGCTTTTTCTTTTTTTATGTTCTGTCTTTTACCTGTGATCTTGATGCCTATGGCTCTGCTATTTCTGTAAAAGAGATCCCTGTCCTTATTGGGTTTGAATCTGCTGCTTCATAAGGATGTTCATACGCTGGATCAGATGAGGCCATAAAAGTTAGCATTCTGTCTCCAGCAGAGGTGCTGACAGCAGAAACTTAAAATGGACAAACTCCAGCATAAATCGATGAAGAAAAATCTAATTTTTACTCCCTTTGAAAAACTCATTCTGCTTCCTGGGATGAGAATGTTATTTTTTTCTTGGAAAGTTATATTTTTATCATCCTTAAGTGTACTCTTTGTTGGTATATATCTTAACATTGGATTCCTAGCCAAAACAAATTCTATTTCAATCAAAATGTCCCCAGTACCCAGTTCAATCATGCTACAATCTTGACCCGTACACATCCCGTAGGAATGGGCTATATGTTTACTCATCCAGTATCGTCAACATTTTGTTTCAAAAGTGCAATCTCAATGCCTTGTTTCTCTTCTGAGGGCAGATATGTCTGTGATTCCAGAATGCTAAAGGCATGAAAAGATACAGGTGATGGAAGTAAAGGGACAATTTTGCTTGAAAACATTTTATACTAATTCTGGGAAAGTGTAACTGAGTAAAAGTTACACAATACAATTTAAAAAACAGCATTTTCATATTTACAGTGGTTGTGTAAAGGTGCTTATACCACCTTTTATTTTGCTGTCTACTCTCCAGAATATAAATGCAAAGAAAAGCAATAACTCAAATAGTAGGGTTCTGCAGCAGTATAAATGGATCTCTTTGTTCATTACTATTGTAAGAGATCCATCCCTTATTTCAGCAAAGTACAACTGCCCTTCGCTAGTAAGCAAATACCGTGTCGAATTCAGCACCTCTGTGCCAAAAGTTTTACCTGCCACAGCTCATGTATCTGTCACACACATCATCTGCTATTTCAAATTATTTTCTAAAAGTGGGAAGACAGAGCCCTTTGTGACTACAGTCACTTTTTCCCTCATCCTGCCTCTCTCGGATGCCTTCTCTTGATTTCACCTTCTCTGTTTATACGCTGTATGGAGTTAATTGGTACTAAATCTCACTGAAACAATGGGTACCTTGGCTCCACTTCACCTTGGCTCCAAGGATTGCTCCACCTTAGCTAATTACTGTGAGTTAGACCAAAGGGGACACAGTGATGTTGCTGCTCTACTTTCTTCCTCTGCTTTTCAGGGCTGGAAATGCACGATTTCCTTACTGAGGGGATGCCACTTGTAAAACACTTGGACAGTATGGTCTTATGATCCTAGGAGTATAATCGAACAGTTAAACTAGTGACCCACTGTAAAGAGGGTTTATTTGAAGCAGAAATGCATTAACAGCCCCAAATGTCAGGATTCTGCTATATCAGTTGTTGTCACTAAATCACGTATTCCACCTGTAGTAGAAGGGACTGGGAATATGGAGAACTACAGTTCCTTTAAAATACCCTTAGTGCCCTGTGTTGAGATGCATGTGTGCCCCAAAGTGTAATTAAGAGCCGTTTCAGAGAGATTATAGCCTGTACTCCGTTCCCCTGGGAAGCACCTAACAGCTGGATTTCCAGATAGCTAGCTCAAGTCTCCTCCAATAGGAACTACAAATTATTTCCACATCTATGCCTGAAAACAGGTCTCTGTGCTGAAAAGATGCTTAAATAAAAGTTTGTTAGGGAGCCAAAGTAGCATGAAGTGGAGGAAAGAATGAATGAGTGTTGGGCCATAATAATGATACACTTTCTGCCCTGAAGCATCTGTGGTAAACGCTTTGCCTAACCAGAAAAGAAGTAGGTGCAAAGCACAAGAAATCAACTGGAAGACATTTAAAATATAAAACACTTTGTCCTGTGGTTAAACACATTTAGCACATTCTAGTGTTTTAGGACTTGGAATTCACAAGGGGAAGAAAGAGGCTCCCTCTGTTCTCTCCCCGCCAAGAGCGGCTCCCTTCAGCTACCATATTTGTGATGGTTTCAGAAAAGAAAGGAAAAAAAAAAAGCAGAAAACATTTTTCAAGTATTAGCAATACCCCAAGAAAAAGGAATGTTCAAAATCATAATAGTTTGCACATTTATTCATCTGTCTTTTGCAGATAGTCCTCTGGTGAGTGAAGCTACATAAGAGCATTGCTAGAAAGGCTCACAGTGACAGAGTTTGCTCTGCAGGGGCACAGGGCAAGCAAGGTGTTGGATGAAACCTCCATGAAAAATAACTATTTACTTTCTATATCATGTTGTTAATCGGAAGCTCTTTATGAAAGATGAAATTTACAGGAGCTCACGTTGACATCTGCCTTACAGTCTTTATATTTTCACTCTCTCTAAAGCAGCTCAGGCTAACGCTTGCCAAGACAAAAGACAGGAGAATGTCAACCTGTGTTACCTGCATGAGCCAGGCTCCTGCAGAGATGTTCATGGCAGATTGCCAACCATGCTCTTGGGGACCCTACAACCCAAGGTTGAAGATTCTCAACAACTGTGTTTTTCAGACTCTCCTGCAAGCCCCTGAATGTTTTCAAGCACAGCTGTAGACTCCTGTGGGGTGAATTTAAGTACGCTGGCAGTAAGCTTGCTTTCTTAGTTGCTGTTTGTGGATCTCTTAACAAAATCGCATTGATTCTCAAGTAACTGTCACAGAATGAAAGCCATTACTCCAGAATTTTGTAGGTCTGCCCTGGAATAAGTGATCTTCCAAGGTATATTAGAGTATGGTTTAGCATTACACAGGGTGTAAAGATGAAAAAATGCATTTGCTTATCAATATGGATTTACACTGATGGAGCAGTATCCCCTTTCTGATGCATTATTAAGGTTATAAGTAGCATCACCAGTCCTTCTCAGCTGCTCCACTGCCCTTGCTGGCTCATTAGGTTTATCAGTAGGACTCACACACCCCAAAATATCTCAGAGCTACACCTGTCCTGCGGCGACTGTTGGAGTCAGAGCAGGACCTCTAAACATGGCCATGCTGCACTCCTTTTCCAGTCCAAGGTGTAGTCACGGCTCTTTTCTCCCTGTGTCCTATGAATGCATACTGCAAGATCATATTCAGTCATGCTGTTTCCTTCCTGTATCGCCCCCCAGGTTCTTTCTGTGGGGGTTTAGTTGCTTACCTCCATGAAAAGAGGCTTTGAGGTTTTCTCCTGCTTTCTTCAGCTTACAGATGCATTAAAACACTGTATATGTCATGAGAAATGTTAATGCTAGGAGCTGTTTTTAGGATACATGCAGGTTTTGATTCCTCTGAATCCACACAGACTCTCAGACTTCAGTCCACAATAGAAACAGAAAAAAAGACTTGTTTGAAATGGTATTTGCCACAGTACTTGATAAAGTTTAAGAGAGCCTCATCACAGCCCCAGTAAAGGGGTTCTCTGCTTTCTTTAATGCCAGTGCTGGTGACTCTGTACCCTTTCAGGGCTCTTTTGAGGAGGTGGCTGTGCTGCATGGCTCAGGCTGCAGAGAGCTGCCATTGCCTTACCACCACACTTGATCTGGGTCCCCACAGTCAGTTTACCCAGCACTTTCTGGGAAGACACGTTGGAAAGGCATTTCATAAGACTTAGGAGTGAGGTGGGGGTTTTTTTTAGTGTCTTGGTTTGTTTCAGGGGCAGCCAGCTGCCTCGTCAATGGTCATACCAATGCAAATTTTCACTTGTAGCACATAACTCTTTCAGAATTATCCACGAGAATATAAGCCCTTTGATTTTCCATAGCTGGTAAAAGTCCTTTTTTTTTTAGCAATTTATTTAGGCCCTTAAAAGTGCACATAAGGCACCAG
Organism: Stercorarius parasiticus; assembly: GCA_013396915.1. Classification (NCBI taxonomy): domain Eukaryota; kingdom Metazoa; phylum Chordata; class Aves; order Charadriiformes; family Stercorariidae; genus Stercorarius; species Stercorarius parasiticus. Next base: position 465,661 of record VWZL01002396.1, on the reverse strand, counting down.
ATGTGACAAAGAGAAAAATTATGACTCCTGGAAGACAATTCCAGTGGAGATCTGCTGCAACTTTGTGCACCTCAAGGTGCTTAAACCTATTTTGATACTGGGCACAGGGATGTTTTTGAAAATAACACCTTTACGTTCATGCACAACTTCAATGAACGTAGTTGTGCTTTATGTGAATTTAGGAGTCTGGTTTCACTACACCTAGATGAAACCTGTGGTTTCCCAGTCACTTTTATACCACAAGTGCAAGTACATTGAAGGGATGACCACAGCTGCTGCTGGCCTCCCATACCTGGCATTCTTGTTTGTGAGTTGATTAGGGAATGGATTCAGCTGAAAACTAACCTGGAAAAATGGCTAATTTTCAGCTGGATATGAGCCTTTTCTGAGATATAATATGGCTGCAGGGGCACTAGGAACATGCAGAATGGACAGCAGTGGCGAGTGGACAGGACAAATCCATCTGGAGGCAGTGCTGTTTTCTGCTGGAGCGATGTGTTTGTGGGGAACCTGAGCCCCAGCACCAGGTACACACCACCACATCTACAGTAGTCTGATGAGCATCTCAACAGGGGGAATGCCTGGAATATACTGCAGGTCCCCCCTTGTAGTTCATACATTCAGCTTCCTTCTTATTACAACCAAGAGATGGGCAGTATTAAGGTGCATTACCAGGTGTCAAACTGTGGTGGGATCAAGATATGTCCAGTGGTTCATGCTGACACCTGGAAGCTACTGGTTTCTCTGCTTTGTGGAGCTTTTTGCGGAGTTTGGCTACTTTAAGTATTCTGGAGATCAGCTGTGCAAGACTGGGTTTACTTACCAGGGAAACCAAAAAGGGTTAAATAAAATCTTGCCTTTTAATTAATTCTTTTTAGTTAACGTATCAAAGATAGTATCAACATATGGAGAAAGAGGTAAGCAGGCATACTGGTTTGTCGTACTCTGACTTGGTGCATTTGGCATTTGTGAAACAGACTTCACATCCCAGGCACCTGCAGGCGATGGCTAACACCTCCTGGCTCATACACAAAGCTTCCAGTATCATGTCTATGCTCTTTATAGTTAAAGAAATCCCTAATGTTCCTGCGGCTCCAAGAAAACTTTGTAACACTGGTTAAGTTAATATGCTCTTGGGAGGGCTGCTGATGAATTTTCACCTTTCTCTATATTAAGACCCTCTGTGGTAGATTTACCGTCAGAGGGGTGAAGAGGTATGACCTGGTGCAGTATGCATGGTCTTGTGCCCCATGGTCCATTTGTGGCTTCCTGGCTGCACAACCCTGCCATTCAGACCAGGCTTGTATCTGCCCTTTGGGCAAGCCAGAGATCATAATTTATAGGTTGCCTTAATTAGCACTTGGCTGTCAGAAGGGTCCATCAGTACTTGTACATCCTCAGGGTGATGTCAGCCAGCTGTGCTGATTGGAGGTTTGCAGGAGACACATCTATGCCAGGAGACTTCTGGAGGGGGAGAACACTTGCGGTGGCTGTTGGCAGCTGTCTCCTGCCTCTGTTGGTGTGAAAGGGGCAACGATGAGGTGCAAGGGCTCCGCTCTGGGAGAAAAATCCATTGTGCTGCTTCACCCATGCTGGCGAACCGGGTGAAGGGGAAAGCATGGCTCCAGTTCAAGTGGTGATTTTAACTGAAGAACATTTTAGGCAGCCATGCCGGCTGGTTTCTGTTCACAAACAGGAATGGGTGCCTGTCTGTGCCATCATTTCTAAAAAGAGGCCCAGTGCATATTCAAACTGCAATGCAGAGTAAATACAAACTCATGAAGAGCCTTAACAGTGGTTTGCCTGTGGATGTACTGGGAACTAGCAGCAGTATAAATGACTGATCCCTCCAGGTCAGGCTGGCTTCGCATGCTGCCCGCGACTGAATTGTGTCTTTCATAGGAAAGTTCTCATTAAATCAAAATGATCACAGCACCACAAATAGCCGTATTACTGCGGTGCTTCGAAGCCCAGAATCACTGCAGTCCCTTTTGACCTTAATTTTCACTGCTTTCAATGTAAAGGCTAAATAAAATAACTAATTAACCCTTAGGGTGTGAACTTGGCTTTTTATAATTTCCATCCTGGCTGGGCTGCTGCACAAGGGCACTTGGACAGCCTGCCTGGTACCGCTCCCCCTCTCTCCTTCAGAGCCTGTGCTACTGCCTCCAAAACAGCTACACCGGTACCCTGGTACGGTCACATATCACCACTCAGAGCGCAGGGGGGTGGCACTCATTTCTCCCACTACCCAAAATGTCAAATGGAGCTGGTTTTGGTTTCCTTCCTGTCACTTACACTAGTTTGCAATGCTGGACTGCTGCTTTAGGAGGTGGAAGCAGTTAAAAGGCACTACACAGTCGTTGTCTCACCTTCCTGGTGTGCTGCAGCCTTTGGAAACTCTGCCTCATGCTATGCGCTGTGACACCAGAGTTGTGCACTGTGTCGTTGCACAACAGAGGAGGGTCCCTACTTTTAATGAGCTTGAACTCCATTCATTGTGCTGGTCTAGTGAGTGACTAGTTTCTCAAATGTCTTTACAAAATGCCTTTGAGCATTTTGTAAAGACACTGAGCTTTTATTTTTAAAACACCAAAGAGCATGGGGAAGGAAAGATCTTCCTACTACAGTCCACAGGCACAAACTTAAGGCTTAAACCATGGCCATGCTGTGGAGGAAGTATATTTCTTATTCCCCCCTTAGGAATAACTCTATATTTAGGAAGAATATTCTGGATTTATTTAGTTACCACTGGAGTTCAGATTCATAGCCCCATTCTCCTTTCCCTTTCCCTCAAAAAAAAATCTAATAAATAGACTGAGAAAGCACTCTGTCTCCGTGCCAGGTGGTTATTTACTCACCAGGAGTTAATGGAGCTCCAGGTGATGGAGGATTCAGGACGTTGGTTTGGTCTGGTAACAGCACCGCAGCTTCTCACTTTGTCTGTGCTTTGCTTCCACCCAGTACACGACATTCTTGCAAAGCCTCACACAGGCATACTTGTACTCATTTGCAGCTAGCAACGTTGGTTGAGTTCTGCAAGTAAAAAAAATCAATATAAACCAGGCTGAGATCGATCTGAAAGTGTCCTCGCAAAAAAAAGACACCATAACTTAATTGACTTAAAGAATTGCACTTCTAGTTAAAGTCCCCGTGTAAATCAAAAATCTACTGAGCAAGACCACAAAGAATTAGGCAACCAAGTTCTCAAATCCTTACTCATAAATTCCCAACAAACGCAACAAAAACTTTCACCAGGTGGATATTAAAGCCTGTACTGTTAGGACCTACTATAAATGCACAGTGGACACAGTCCAAAGCCTTCGAGAGTTGGGGGAAGATGTGTGTATGCGACAGGCATTGTGGCTGCACAGCTGCATCTCTTCAGCTGGCACAGGCTTGGGCTTGGGCTTGGGCACATGTCTCTCATAGGATGTGCCATGAGTGCAAATGTCAGGGAGTTTCCAGTAGCAAATTTGGGGTTGCTGCAGTGGCAGGGAGAGGAAGGAGAGTGACGCCAGGGTAGCCATTGATCCCAGAGAGGAAGGGAGGCTGTGGAGAGGTGTCATGGTTTTGGCCAAATTGGCCAATGGCTGGCCACAGATGATCTCCCCCAACCTCTCGTACTCGGAGAGGAGGAGGAGAGATAAAGAGATTTATGAGTTTAGAAGAAACTAAATTACTTTAATGAAATATTAATAATAAAATAAAAAGGAAAATAATGAAAATGATACAGTATATACAAAACCGTATTAAGCTCCCAGGATGACACCACCCGCAGGCACTGGGGAAGTCCCAGGCTGGACTCAGTGACAGGTGGGAACTGGATTCCACAGCTGGAGTCAGAACACACGGATTGGGATCAAAGGCAGATGTAAAGACAGGGTCCTCCTCAGACGTCGGCCATTGAAGAAAGAGAGTTGACCCTTTGATCCCTCAGCATTTATACTGAGCATGGGGCAGATGCGATGGAACACCCCTGTTGGTCAGTTTTGGGTCACCTGTCCTGTCCATTCCTCCCTGCAGGTAGGACCCCTCTGTGCTTTTCTGCTTCTGACCCTCCAACAGGGCAAATAACGAAATTATATGACCTTGGTTGTTATAGCAATAAGTATAAGCAAGAGCCTCTCTGCATACCATTCCTTGGCACAAACTGTAAATATTGGTCTTATCACTCTGAGAATGAACCGTTTTCAGCACAACATGCTGTTAATTTCAGAGAGTTAGAAGAGGCCTAGCTAAGAAGTAAAATTACTGAACAGAAAGTTGGTTCTGTTTTACCTCAAACCAAGACAAGAGGGCATTAAGAGACTCTGGGTGAGGGAGGGATGGATGGAGGCTGGTGAAATTCAGGGAGGCCGAGTCCAACTAAGGAAGAGTTTAATGTTTTGTGACTGTGGGAAGAGCGTAGGGATCTCTGCCCTTCTTTCTTGTTCCCAGTACAGCCTGCAAATTAGGACACGAAGAAACAGATGTGGGTCTCAACCCATTCACCCCTCTCTGAATGACATATAGCTAAATTTGGGCTCCAAGCTCCAGATTCTTTGGTCCTATGAGGCAGTAAAATAATCAGTTTGATAACAAAATGTGTATACAACAGTTAAGAATTGTGTTTTCTAGAGGGCATTTACAGTGCAATGTTTTCCTATGTTGATATCACATATAAAATAGTATCTCTCTGGCATCGGATAGCTGCTGGAGAGTTTAGATATTTTGAAACGAAACTTACTTGCCAATTCTAACTTTTTTTTTTCATTTTACTCATGTTCTATGGGCAGGACAAGAATAATTCACTTTTACTGTATCTGGTTTCCTGACCTGGCACCTGACAATGCTTTGTTCTAAGAGAAGGTTTTTTAAGATCAAACGCTGAAGATGCATTTGAAAGGAAGTGTTTGTGTGTGTATGTGCAGTGTGATGTAGGTTGGAAATACAAAAAGCGAATGGACATGATAATCTTCCGAACGCTATTTCATACTTAGAGAATTTGAGTTTCTCCCAATTTTGGTTTTGAAAAATACATTTAAACTTGGGTTTTCTTGGGTTAAAGGTGGAGATTAACCTCAAAATAGCCCTGTCAGTTCAGAAACACCTTCTTTTTTGAAACTGACAGTTGAATCTCATTTATAATTGCTAATTATAACAAGTCTTGCCCTGAAAACCTGTTATTTAATTTTGACTTACAAGCATCTGGGGATTTGACATTCATTTTTTCTCCAAAGCATTTCTAGAAAACATTAAGTATTTTGTTTTGTAACCTTAGACACACATCCATAAATCACATATTTTTACTGCTCAAGATCTGTGAGAAATAGGGTCATGAGTAAAACTGGAATGCATCAGATGTGGACATATGTTCTATCTGTTTGTAATATTTTTTATTTGCATGTGTTCAAGTTTCTACTTATGAGATTTCTTCAGAATTCACTGTTAAGAATAATGCATATATACGGCTTATAGCTTGAGATTGTTAGAGCTGCCCAGAAACTATAATTCTTATTCCACAGGAATTTTCAAAATGAAAAAAAAAAAGAACCTTATTTAAAAAGAGAATATTTTCCTGCTCCCCCCCCCCCCCTCAGCCCCATTAAAAAAAAAAAAAAGGCAAAAAAAAAAAAGAAACTCTTCACTTTCAAACAGTCAAATACTATTTTATTTCCGCCTTTCCAATCAGTTCTTAAGCCTGAGACCTTTGTAGCAGTGGTATTTCAATGAGCAGAAAGGTCTGGAAGTCACCGTCCCAGACGTCCCAGAATGGGAAACCTGTCCAGCAGACTCCCTCTCAGCCCACTGGGTGGATCGCTGGGGAGCCAGACACGCTGGTATCACTGGCAACCTGTCTACCACCCCATCCTTCAGCTGCCTATATGCTGGTGGTGTTTCCCTACCTTGGATAACTGCTGAGTTTCTGGGGGGGGGGGGGGGGGGTATGTTCTGCCCTCCCAAGTCCCAGTAAGATGAACATCCCCTTCCCAAATTCCTGAGGATTTAGAAAGAGTGAAGCCAGATACAGGCATGACTACCCACTCAGAGGGAAGTAACAGACTGAATATTGAAACCATTCAACTAATATATTTCAAAGAAACTACTTCATAAAGGAGAACACGGTGTAAACCATGTGAGTGGCTTAAAGAAACAAACAAAACCCAGTGACTGATGATAATGGCAGGGAGAAGCAGAGAGGAAAACAGCAGCTTTTCCAGGAGTGAATGAGACCACGCAAGGAGATACTGTTGCGTCTCTACGACATGATGCCACCACCTGTCTGCCTGCAGGTTAGTGCTCAAGCCCCGCAGGAGGCAGAGAAAGTGGACAAGGATTGCTGTGCAGCAGGCTGCCTACCTCAGGTTCAGCTTTCCCTGTGTTGTAAGGGGTTGGCAGTTCTTTGCCCATATCTCTCACCCAAAGAGAGTCTAATTTTTTGTCAGTCCCAACCTTCTTACTTCACATTTTACCGTGTGAATGTCATTTGACCCAAAAATGTCTTGTCAGCTCCCTCCAAACCCTTCCCTGCTGCTTGTCTGTTTATGTAGCTAGCTGAATGTCTCACGCTGGGATCACAGTGAAACAGCATTTTCTTAAAAGGTGCTGAATAGCACGATGGGGAAGACAATAAAAAATCTTTGGTGGGAGTAAATTAGTTTTATTATCAGTTTTTCTCTCTGGGACACTCAAAACAAGTAAATGTTATTACTTTGTCACAGGGAAGAACCTAACACTTTCAGTTTGCTAGCAGGCAGGGAAGGCGTCTAGGTGTTTTGAAAATCCCAGCGGTGATCTGTTGGAGAAACTACTAGCTTGTACAAAATCTGTTCATTTCTTTTGACAGTGCATTTCAGACAAAGAACAAAGTCAGACACTTATTCTCCATTTGCTGTGTATAGATAACTCCTTCTACCGCTAATGTCAGTTAGGTTTATAAAAGATGAAACTTGTATACTATGTAATTTTCTTTTGCTTCTCCTTTAGACTACGTTTATGACTTAAATCAGTTTGCAGTTCCTTCCTGTTCAGACATGCAATCTGCAAAGCAAAAAGAGAAGTTGAAAGAGTCTGCATTAGCTGATCTCCGTCTTCAACACATATTGCCCTTTCTGGAGTGCATCACTTATCAGTGAAGAGCTTTATATCAGTGCTGGGTGGAAATAAAAAAGTAAATAGCTAATTCAAGCAAAGTACAAGAAACAATGCTCTACTTAAAAAATGGAGACCGACAATAAAAATTGTCGGAAACCTGTGTCTCTTTTTTTCAGAATTGATTACAGAGAGAAGAAAGCCTCTTTGCAAAAACATTCCCGCAAAATAAAAATATTCTTTCAAAGAGCATTGTTTAAATGTTGCTGAACATTAGCAAACTGTAAGTGTCAAACCCGTTCTAATACACGGCTGCTCCTCAATGCCAGGTTTCCCACGCGCTAATTCTTCTGTGAACCGTCCTGCTCTCTGAGGCCCATGGTAGGAAATGCCGTCAGCATGTTAGTGTAGCTCTGGGCAGAGACTGTTGACTGTGTCAATTGTTTGCTAATCTCTTGGCTGGGTTGGCATTTGTTGAGCACAGCATTTTTAGGAAGTGGTCCGAGATGACCACACTTTTTTTGTTATCTTTAGCTAGCCCTTCAGGCCGATCTCAGGTTTTGGAGTGCTTTGTCATCTGATGTCTCACTGTCAGAACTGCATTTATTTTAGCTTATCTGATCAGTTAATTTGAACTTTACAATTTTTTGCTGAAGACTTAATGGCGCTTACTCATTGACTTTACCATATATATACTTATATGCACATAAGTATATTACCAACTGGTGGAAAAAGCCATAACTGATGATGGAGTAAAGTGTTTTCTGGGGTAAAAAACATGATCCAGTTACATTCCAGTCACCCAGAATAACGTACCTCTGCTTAATAAGAAAATGTTGATAAAGATAATATATTGAGGACTGCTGCAAGGGGGGGGATGAAAACTTGAGATGGAGCCAGTGCAAGAAAGAGTTAATGGTATGATTGATGTACAGTCAGCTGTAGGCCACAAACCCCGCCAAAAGTCTGCCAATGGAAGGAATGCCTGTACTGAATGAGTACAGCAGTAATAAAAGGAAGAAAGGAGGTTGTGTAGGTGACTAGCCAGCACAGGATAAAAATGCCTGCTGCCTGAATGGACAGGAGTCTGCAGTCAGTGTTAGTGCAGGATATCTCTAAAGGTCACATACACTTTTCTGAAAGGGAGAGCACTCCGTGCTCTCCTTTTTCTTGTTAAGGGATTGAGTGAGAAGACTAACCAGGTCTTGTTTTGTCTCTCCAAATCAAAAAAGAACCAGGACATGAGCTTGTGCTACAGATTTTTATTTTTTAATCTGTGTTTAGGGCAGTCCAACTGTAATTTTCTGACCACTGGGAGAGATAATAGCCCCTGGACTCCTGGGGGAAAGAAAAGCATTAGAAATAGTGTAGATCTGGTAGGTATTTGGAACTGGCCTGACACTCTTCAGCTTCGCATTTTTTTCCTAGTTTGTTCAGCAGGGTGCTTACTTCAAGACACCTAGGGTTGTCTATGATTGATACCCAAAAAGGCCTTAAGAAGAACTATCCACATAGTCTCTTTTGCTGTGTAACTCTCTGAGCAACGTAACCATGGCTCGTGGAAGCAGATTACTTACAGACGTAAGTCATACATGCGTAAGCATTCTCAGAAGTACATGGAAACTCATGTACATGAATTAGTGTGTATACACATTAATAGCAGTGATAGAATTAACTGTCATGTCAAGAACAGCTCTGAAAAAAAAAAAGGAGTGATTCCAGCATAAAATTAGCATGAGTGAGAGAGGAACTGTGTCTTTTGACAATTTTCTTTTGCTGATAGACAAGCTTATTTTGACTGGCACAAATTTTAGCATATTAGTAGCAAATGTGAATTGCTTTGTGAGACAGAAATGCAATCAAGTGCACCCATTACTGTAGTCTATCATTCTAATTGAATGCATTCCTTGGAATTTGTTTATGTAGTATTTTTGGCTAAAATAAAGAATGTGCTCTTTTATTTTTATAAGTATCATGGCGGGGCAGGCAAGTTAAATTATCAAGTTAAAAATACACTACTAAGACTCTCAAAAGTGACTATAAAATTATATAGCTAAGTTTCTTATTTTTTTCCATTTTCATACACTGCCCAACTATTGTATTTTTCAACTCTGACAACTAAAAGGCTCTATCAAGGACCTGAAAGGCAATCTGCCTCATTTTCAGTACTTTGGACTCCTTGTAGTTCTTCTCCACCTCTGATTTCTGGCTCCACCATCAGCCACAGATAATGCCAGAAAACACTGTTTGTTCCCCTCATTCCTTGAACATCTGTGCGCAACCACAATTTTTGGTAGAGAACATCTGAACAGTAGACAAATCCCTTGAGATGCTTTTATGGAGTTTGTGAAGATGTAAATTGTGAATTAGTTTCTTCGTCTCCTGCTGCTCTGCTTCTGACTCACTGGATGGGATTCATCTGGCCTAAATTAAGCTTTCTCCTGAGCTGGTGTGAGCATCTACTTATCCACCATTGACTTTGCTGATCTTTCCACCCTTCTACAGTCTATTAAGATATCTTAAGTTAGATGCTAAATGTCTCTGGGTACACAGATCACCTCTCCCGCACATCCATAGTGTAGGTGCCTACATTTTTATGACCTTTGCATGCCCTGCTTCTTAGACACCTAAATTCTACATGTAGTGTTTTTAAAACCCCAGCGTCCGTCTGTCCCGAAGCAGTCCTCTTCATTAGTGAGGAGCTAATTAGTGATCCCATCTGTGTTTGTTCTGGCACAAGTGGAGGACAGAGCAAGAGCATAGTTTGTCACAACACACATTGTTTACTATAAGGTGGCTGGTCAGGCAGAAAGGCCTAGCTGGTATCCATAACTAGAATTTACAAAAGGCTCGTGATAGTTTGAGAGGTTTTACTGAAGTGATTACTCAGGCTTGGTTTGGGCAGAGCCTGGACTAGGGCGGACAAATGAATGGATGAGTTCTGGGGAGGCCTGAGGTAGGACCTGAAAGAAAATTGAAACATTTATACCAAAACATGTGATCACAAGAGGTGGCATACAAAAACATGGTTTAGGAGGAAATTATACTCCCAGACCTTCCTCCACTTTAGGTTCTTAAGCTTCACAGATAAGGCTGTTCAGACCGAACATGGACACTATGAGTAAGTCTGGACATGTAATGGACATCTCTTTTCCCTATGATGATACCCAACAACTGGTATTCTATGTCTTGTTCAGTGACTCTTTAGTGTATAACAAGGATATTCACTGGTAAGCAGTTCACAACCTGTAGGATGCTGGTAAGATCATAGAGGAGGGTACAGCAAGCATTTAATTAGCCTCCATGCAGTTTCAAATCAACCTGTACACTGAATTTTTTTAATCAGCTATTTTCCCCAAGGTGCTGAGGTAGAAAATACTGCGTACCTCAATATCCAAAATTTACCTTGTGATGAACTGAAGAGTTATTTGCCATTGTTTGTTTCACTGGCATCTGTGCCAAGTCTTTGTAGCCTGTCCATGATGTGACTATTTGGTGCAGCCTGGTAAGCATAACTCCTAGGAGAGCATGTCTCTCCTAGACAATGCACANCCCGATATCTGGCTCCCATACACCCAAGTCTAACTAATCCTTCCATTATTTCTGCAGGAGGCTGTGCCTAGCCTCCAACAAACTGAAAAATGCCGCAGATGGGAGATGTTGAAAGGGGTGAGACATTTGAAACAACAGTATGGTAGGAAAGATGTTCAGGAGTGAGCGAAGTTCCAAAAAGCAAAGACTCTACAGCAGCAGAAGAAAAGGAGTCAAGAGTTAGGAGCCAAGGGATACGAAATCACATCAGATGTGTGGGATCTATCTTCATGACAGTAAGAAAGGTAGAAACAAGACTAGAAATAATAGCTTCTGTCTTATCTTTTTTAGATGCCTTCCCCCCCCCCGCCGCCCCCTACAGTTATTTCCCTTATTTCTGGGCACAAACAGAGCTGTCATTCCCTGTACTAGTCTCAGGGGGTGGCTGCTGGAAACTGCTTTTCCAAATAGTAGGCAGAATGGCTGTGTGACATGATTTAAGCTTTGTGCCTGAGCTCTTTTCCAATGAGTGAAATGCACACAGCTGAGACCAGGGGTGTGTATACCTGTGCAGTGCCAGGAGCATAATGTTTTATCACTAAGATGAAAAAAACCCTGAGATTAAATAACCCTGCTTTCTTATTTCCTCACATAAAGCATCCCTGAGCTGGAAGACTCTAGCATCAGAAAGGTTTCTGTGTTAGTGACAGCCATTCTTGAATATCTGATTAGCTTTCCTATTCATCTGTACTGGCCTGTACATACCGGTCATAAGTCTTTAAAGCATTAATAATGGTGATTTTCGTCTTTGCTTCCAGCTCTGTTTTGTCCCTCTACTCCAATGCTGAAAGCCCAGATCTGGACCTAGATCCTGCCTCTGAAAGCCATGAGCTCTTTTGGGTTGGTGGTCAAGATAATGAGGTATGTCTGTTCCTCTCACTCCTCTTCTGCCTGACCATATAACTCCTGGCCTTTTCCTTCTTCCATATAACCTCTTTTTCTAGATAACTGGTCTCCTGATAGTCCATGACTTCAGGGTGTTCTGACTGAAGGCAGTTGATTATGTAGCTGGTGAGTCCCTGGTCTGGGGTTAAAGTGTCTGAATGGACATGAGAAACTGTCCAGCATGACATGAGAATTTGTCAGGCATGACAGATAACAGTGTAAGAAGCTGAAGAACTTACAGATGGTGCCATGAGGAGTGGCAGTATCTCATAGATGGTTGATGGGAAATTATATGAGAAATGGCCCAACTTAGTTGAAAAGGAGTATTGAGCTCTGGGCGAAGGGGGAGGGACCATGTTGTGCAAAACCAAGAGCACCTAGGTATATCAGTGATACCATTCAGGGCTGAAATTACCTAGGTAATAGTAACAAAAATACCAAATTTGCGTATGGATGTTGTAAAAATGAAACCAATGGGGGAAAAGTAATTAGATTAAGGTTGTTTATTTTGTAGAAGATGTGATGGAGAAAGGGTGGTAAGAAGCAGGGTCAAGAAGTAGGAAAAGTAATGATACAGTGTTCAAGAGATGTGTTCATTGCTACATTCCAGTTCCCAACACAGAGAGGGAAGTATAAGTAGCCGCATGCAGAGCTGAATAGTGATTCCAGGGAGACCTTATTGCAGCCTTTCAATACTTAAAGGGGGTTTATAAGAAAGACAGGACAGACTTTTTAGCAGAGCCTATAGCAATAGGACAAGGGGTAATGGTTTTAAACTAGAAGAGGGGAGTTTTAGACTAGATATAAGGAAGAAATTTTTTATGATGAGGGTGGTGAAACAGTGGAACAGGTTGCCCAGAGAGGTGGTAGATGTGCCATGCCTGGAAACATTTGGGCTCAGGTTGAATGAGGCTCTGAGCAGCCTGATCTAGTTGAAAATGTCGCTGGTCATTGGAGGGGGGTTGGACTATACGGCCTTTAAAGTTCTCTTCCAACCCAAACCATTCTATGATTCTATGATTCTATTCTTTGATTTTGGTGTGGATTCTGCCCAGAGTAACTGGACTGGTTCTTTGAGATCAAGATGACAAACAGGAAGAGGCCTCTGCCATAGGAGTAGGCTGCCACTTTGAGACAATGTTCTCTTTTTGAGGTTTGGAGACAGTGGACAAGACATGGTGCTTGGTCCTAGGAGACCTATCTGAAATGGTGAGCACAGTGCTTCAAGCTGGACTTGAGTTCAAGTTCCTCATCTGTAGTCTGTGAAGAGCTGTCCTCAGCAGCCTGTGGTGTTAGTGAGCACTTGAACTGTGGCAGTGATTGGCAGAGGAATATAAGGATATGGAAAGGAAATACAACGAAGATGAGAAGCAGGGTATATTACCGAGAGGTAAAAAAAAAAAATTATTCTTTCCTGAAATCTGTTTTGAATATGCTTCTGAGGATGCCAACATACCTCATTGTAACTGCTGATACTTGTACCCTGGGACTTTCTCCTGACCTATGCCAGGAACTTTAGGGGACATTTGGGAAGCTATGGCCTGTTGTTGCAGGGTCCCAAAAAGCCATTTCATGCTGCTCTTTCCTATTCTACTTTATCTTATATCAAGAAAAGTCTGCCTCCATGGCTAAGGAATGCTATTCTTTCCAAGGACAGCTGGAGAACACAGACTACGTCATGGCTGAAAATGATCCCACTGTCCACAGCTGATTTTTGTCACACCAAATGCAGGTGTCTAGCTGGGCTCCAGTGTCTGACTGTGCTTCAGGTCCTAGCCTCTGAATCCTGTTTAAAGATGTAATTCAAAGGCCTGTTTTTAGCTTGACACTTAGATTAATTTAGGTGGTTTCATTGTCTATTGACGTTCAGTCTGAAAACAAGGCTAATTAATATCTGACTAACAGTTGTTTCCAATTGTGGTCTCTATACTACATTAGCTATGTTTGGCTAAATAGACCACATTGTTCAAAATCCAAAACTCTTTCCTACTGTTTCTTAAACAATTTCGGGTACTTGAAATGTCTCAATTTAAAAAAAGAAAGCACCAAACAAAGGGACCTGCTAATAGAGATCACTGTTGCTGACGCTTCTCAGTTTTTGCTACCAGCAAGAATTCACTTTTTGGAACTTCACTCAAAGAAGCAAGACAAATATATTATTTACACAGCTCATGATTTATATGTGGTGTCATGGGCGTGCTTTCATTTCTCTATAGGCTTCTAAATCTCTTCAAAGAGAACTGCAGCTATAAGCAGATGCTATTCCCTGATCCTAGCAGAGGATCATTCTTCAACAGTAGAGTGCTACAGAGAACTTTGATAAAGCAGACTGTTGGCATCAATTCTGCAGGTCAAATCCTCAGTCTTATTTTAGTCTTTCATAAAATCTCACTTCCAAGTCATAGGAATATTTCTGACATCAAGCAGAGTTTCGGCTGACTTTCTGAAGCAGTCAAGTTCAACTCATTAACTGTGAGAGAAAGAAGCCCATTGGAATTGCAATTCAATCTTCCAAAGATTTCAACTGCCCTCTGAAATATCTTCACTAACTAGAGAAGGAGCACCTGCAACCCTAGATATCTCAGCTGCCTACGGGTAGGCCTACATTATTGTCCTGGTTCTAATCAGAAGTGTTTTTTTAAGGCAAGTGTCTCTGTTGTGCCTACTTGCTGAGCTTCAGTTCATGAGCTGTGTCAGAGCACATGAATTGGATTTCGTTCGGATTATACCAAGATGGAAGATGTCCTCCAGACAAGCACATAAGGTGCACCTGTTGCTGATAGTTGTTTGGTCCATGGGACTGGAGGACAGGCAAACTGAAATATATTCCTCCACAAAATGTGTAGTGTGGGCAGCAGGCCCTCTTGCTCCAAATGTTTTGCTTTACAGATCTGCTTGTGCTGTGTTGCACTACCTGCTAGTATAGACTAAGAGTGTGAGGAAGACACCCAGGAGAGTGTGCCAGCAGGATGCTAGAGCCAGCACATGGATATATGGTTCAATAGACACCTAAGGTTGATTTTGTTTTGAAGGGCAAATATGCTTTGCAGCGTGCTTGACCACGAGATAGAGGTCCTTGTCCCTTTTCTACTCTGTGAAGGCATCAGCCTGTGCAATGCCCAGATGTTTTTCCTTTGGGTGGTCAAGGGGAAGGAACTTGTGTGCTACCAATAGCTCTTCTGATGCACTTGACCGGGGCAGGGGATTCCTTGCCTCCATGGAGCTCTAGAATGGGGACTAACTTCACAAATCTTTACCCTGTGTAGTGCCTTGTGTTACTGACAAAAAATGAATATTTAACTTACCTTCCTCTGTTTCCTTCTTTTTTAGTAAAAGATATTTTCTGTAAGATCCCTCCCAAATCCTTTATATTTGAGGGGGAAATAAACATAGTGTTGTCTTCCCTCCAAGTCAGTGAAATTTCCTTAAGACCTTTCACAGAGGAATCAAAACACGCTAGCAGAGCAGGGTGCTTCAGGTGAACACTGAAAGCTTTGTTGGGGTCTTATAACTCTCGGGGAAAAATGACAGGAAATATTTTGTATTTTTAAGTAAAAAGAAGTAATAAACTTTATGACGAATTCAGTGAAGGTGGGCTTTAAACCTTTGGATGGAATTCCTTATATGCATTTGGAGAAAATTAAAAATCAAGTATAGACATATGTTAATTGATCTGTATGTGAATTCCAAACATTTTACAGAGGGCAGAACCCTTTGAGCAAGGCTAAAGCTGAAACTGGAATTTTTTTTCCAACTGTAAATTGGAAAAAATAGTTTGGCAATTTGTTCTTTGAGTGTTGGGTTTCCTTGAACAGGAATCTCTGGACACCAGGAATCCCCTCACATTGCCTCTACTGTCTTCTTTGTGAAAGGGCAACATACATGTTGGAAGACAGAAGTAATAGGAAAAAACACAGGGAGGTGAAGAAACTTCCTAAACATTTGTTTTGAAACACATTACAGTTTAGTCTATTTCATTTAAAACTCAGAAGCTACTGCTCCCACAACAAAATAAACAAACAACTGAAAAAAAAGGTACTTTGGATAAAGGCCACACAGATCTGACTGTTTTACCAAATGGTTATCACCTAAACGTGTGAGATCAATCTTTGGCTTGTGAGCAAGGTTTGAGTTTCTTAAAGCCCAGCTTGTTCAACTGCTTCATGTCTTGCCATGCTGATGATTTTAGTATTTCAAGAGCAGACTCCAGGAGAAATGATGAGCCTGCTAGTTCAGTAACAGGTAAGGGCATATTGTCACAACGGTCACTTTTGTGGCCTCCGTTTTTCACCTTGCAGGCCATGCAGTGCCGACCTCTGATATGTTTTAAATTCCTGCAGAATGCCTCCAAAATATATCTTCCCTATTGATCAAAATTTCATCTAAATGTTCTGTACTCTCCAGCAAAAGATTAGTCTCTCCCTTTTTCATGAATAAATGTGGAGACAAAAAACACTCTCAGAAAGCAGCCAGGATTTCAAAGACATCTGAAATATTTCAGTCCACCTTCTGGCAATATGATGACTACAAGTAGAGGGGAAGAAAGAAGAGCTAGTTAGGGGAGGGGAGCAAAATGTGGCTTGCTTTATCGCTGGTACCCACTTTTGGAGAACGAGTGTACTGCCTGCCTCTTTGCACAGTGATCAAACAGATCTGAACTAGAAAAGCTGGGTCTGTAAGTTGAGTTTAAAAATGGAGCTTATGCAATACCCTTGTTTAGATCCAGACTAGCTTCATTTTCAATCCACCTGTTGAATTAAATGAACTCCTAAGAGGGCCTCCAGACTAGGAGCGGAAAGCAACAGCGATTAGTAAAAGGCAGCGCAAGGCTGTGGAGATATCACAGGTCCAAATTCCTTCCAGAATGTTTTGGATTGAGAAATGCATTTCTTCTCTGCTGCTGGTATCTCAAAGAGCAAAAGGACATCCCATATAAAGAGGCCACTAACGTAATTTTCGAATCTGCTGTTGTTTCATGAATGAGCACTGCTCCCTAAGAATAGTAGAAAATTTTGAGAAATATGTCATCAGGTAGCGGATAGCCTGAGATCTCCAGTGTTAGCATGCTAGTAGTGGTGTTCTGGTCATCACTATTCCAGGACTTTCACCCAGAAATGCAGTTTTTCATTTTGGATATAAATCTAGAAAGACAAAGTTGTGAGAGTGGTTAGTAATAAAAGTCACGGGAGCTTTGAACAGATATTCACATTCTATTCCACACTTAAGAGACAATCACTTAGACTTCAATAGCAGTGGAAAGAAGGAAGCAAACTGCACCTGGCTGACCTGTGGGAATTTAGCCCAAAAATCTGTTTCATCTATGTGAGACTAAGGTCATGTCAGATACAAATGTACAGCAACTACAGATGGCAGTGGGATTCACACAGATGAAACCAAACTCATTGCAACCACCTAAAACATTGCATCTTCCCATTCTAACTGGGGCATGAAGGACACATCAAAGAAACCCCCCCTTGCTCAGACCTCTTGAAAAGGCAATGTTGTCATTCATTTAAAAAACATGATATGAAGAATAGAACCCCATCAGTCCATTGGCTTCAGATGATGATAAGACCGCCATCAGATTTACTTGCATGGTTAAAGTAGGTGCAAAAGAAGATTCATAATGCAATAAGATGCATTGTATCTAAGAAGATGCAATCCATGAAGGGACATTAAGAACAAAGCTGCTGCCTCTGAATCAAGAAATCTCTAAAAAGCACACCATTAAAAGCTGTGAGAGGGAAAAGGAAGCACCGCAATACACCTTGATTTTGCTTTTGCTTGTGAATCTTATATTGTCAGCATCAGAGACTGGACTGAAGTAGATGGCCCTGTCTGTCTGACCAAATACTGACAAATGCTACTGTGTCGTCAGGAAAACATCCATATGTGGGATGAATATAAATTCATTCACCTGATCAGTTTCCTCTTGATGAGATGTAGTGGACTGCACTGAGAGAGATGTTCTGTTTGGGATTAAAATCTGTATTTTATTGTCATTGGCAGAATATCAGTTTAAAAGTGTTTCACCTCAGGTGAAAAGGTGCTTACCTGTTTGGAGCATTGTATTGTTAATCTGGTTTTGGTTTTAGTATTCTGAAAGTGTTCTGAAGCAACTGTTTTTTCTTGGCAAGGTGACTTAGTCAAGTCAAACAAATTACTGGAGCAGTGAGGGTTCAGCCTTGCTAAACATCCTGCCCAGAAGAATGTGCAGAGACACTTACGGACTCAACTTTGCTCTTGACAGTCTGAGTCTCCCATTACAGTGCACTTGAGAAAGGGAAGGAGGGACAACACGTCAATATAGATCACATTTGGAGAGTAGTTTATTTATGGCACTTCACTGGCTGGAATTCTCCATTTTTTAAATAACCTTTCATGTTAATGCTAGTTCTGTATCATTCAGTGCTATGGAAATTGTGTATTCTTTTCCAAAAAAATCGAAAACCTCCTCCCAGTTTCCAAGCTTGCTGTAGACGCTTAGGTCAGCTCTGCCAGGACACAGTACATATGTCTGCATATTGCTAGAGGTGTTTCTCAGTGGTGCGTGAATGTATTCTTGTGCACTGTGTAGTTTGGATAATAGCTCCATTCCTGTGCAGCTGGCTATGGACCAGTATTCTGGGGCTGTGTTCCTGCAGGGAGGCATATAAGGCTGGAGTGTCTGCAGCTCCTCAGCAGCCATAGCCAGCCCTTTCAAAAGAATATAATTTAGTTCAAATGAGCTCCTTTCATGCCCCTTTTTACCCATGCTCAAGAACCTAGGTGATATGCCAATGGCACAAAGCGTCCCTTGTGCTTGCGCAGATTTTATCCAGGGACACACACCAGGGAGCAGAGCATCACACATTGGCTACACGAGTCTTTAAATGATGGATTTTCTTTAAGGAAATAAAATTACACTCAAGGCTCACTAAACTGCTAGTCAGGCTTTTCCTTTGTAAGAAATCTTTCCATCGTTAGACCAAATGAACGAGACGGGTGAAAACCACAACCACTGTTGTTGGTTCTGTGCTGAAGAACAGAAACAAACCTCTCCGCAAAGAAATCCCATCACAAGTACGCCTTTGAGTCTTTCGACTAAATTGAAAGCACTTCAAGCTATTTACAAAGCAGGAGATTCCTCTCGTTGTTTATCTGTGGTGTGCCTCCCTGGTGTGTTCTGTCTAAGCATGAATGCGTCTGTTCATTTCTAGCCTACATCCACAGCAGTCCCAGCGGAGCGGCTGGAAGAACTATTATGAGCAGCCAAGTCTGGAACTGTTTGGATTTATTGTCTTTTCTGGGCATATGGACGTTGGTGTCCAATAGATGGATTACGACTGATTTCTTTAATTTTGTCTGCGTTGTGCAGACTCTGGGAGGATTCAGCTGGAGCCATCATTTGCTTGCCTGCTCCCTTCAGTAGTCCTTGATTTCTCAGCCCCTCAGCCCCTCGGTCCTGGTCAGCTCAGCTAAGTGCAGGATCTGATGTGGGCAGCTGAGATGGTTTGAGAGGGAGAGGAAGAGGCATGGCTGTGGAGGAATGCCCTGAGCACCTCACCTCCTCCTGGCTGATGATTTCAGTGTGCCCAGCAGTGCAGTGCAGAGTTCTGATGCTAGCCTATGGGAACAGTGGATCATGAGACCCCCCAGCGGATCACGAGACCCAGTTCTTTCTCTGTGCCATTTGCCACTTCTGGAGCTAGCATAAGAACACATCTTCATGAAAATCCATTCTGAAGGACTCTTGAACTTTAGGAATCCATGATTTAGAACTTGAATGAAGGTATTGACTCCACTGTACATTCCATTTGTATACAAATATAAGTAAAATATTGTGCACCTGCAGTAGATGAATTACACACACTCTGTGAGCCCTAGCTCTCACCATGTTAATCATGTGTCAGGGCTTGCTAAAGTTAAAACTTGACTGTTTTTAAGCACCTGCTTTTGACTCTTCAAATCTCTTGTGCCTGATACATTTTCCATTAATATTCTAGACAATAAAAGTTTACAGGACTGAACACTTGTAAACCAAAGGAACTAGGTATGTAAAACTCAAATATTGAATAAAAATAAATTTCAAATTGTGCAAAACACAGTTCAATTGATTCTTTGTAAGCTGAACAACACATACGACAGAACTGGGAACAGAAACAAAACCATGTGACTTAGTATAAGAATTGACTAGTTCTTGTGAATTATCTAAGTGAGATGCAAAAGTATTGAAAAGACCAATTCAAGAGCAGCTCATAAACCAAAAATGGGGCAAAATAAAACGAACACCTGTATATTATAAGTTATCTGTTCAGTTTCTCTCAGCAAGATTCAAAATGAACATTAAAAAAATTAAAATCCATCAAAGATTGCAGAGCAAAGTCATCTAAACACCATTTTTAGTTACTGCTGCACAGATTCCTTTCTAGTAAATGTCCCACTTAGATTTTAAAAGCACTCAGGATTTGCCTTTTGGGACTGAATTTGATTTCCCAGGGTGTCAAAACTTTTACATATGCATAGGCTGCTGGTTTACAGAGAGTTGAATCATATGTAACATAGTAACTACAGAGATTTGACCTGATTTTTGTCTTTACAAAGTTGGAATTATGATTTCAAACAGGGAAAAGAAGCACTTCAGACCACTTCTGCAGTGTGAAAGCAGGGTTATTTTCTGATGCAGTTCCTGTGGAAGGAAACAATATTATCCCAGCTTCGATCCAGCTAAATGTCCCCTTCCTTGATCAGCATGGGTATTTACAAGGGCACTTTTGAGTCCCCTGAGTGACAATGCCATATTTCAGTCAGCTAGAGGAAGGAGGAGAGTACTATTCATCCTGGACAAAGCTATACGAGTGTGTGCTGGGCGGTGGTGCCCAGTGGGTCCACGACATTCCTGGTTTCTTCAACGGTGCACAGACTGTGCTGTGGTCCTGTCGTGTTGGGTCCATTGCCCACAGACAAGGGGTTACTCTCCAGAAGAACCCTAGGGGTATCCACGGTTTCTGGACATCTGAAATCTCAGATAGATGTTCAGGCTCTGCTCAGGGAGAAGAAAAAAAATTTTTTTTTCCAGGGGAACAAAGAGAACCTATTGAAAGGTTCTTGGTCCTGCTGAGAGTCCATTCCATCTCACTGGTTATGTAGGACCTTGCAGCAAAAGAGTGTATGCAGTGCGAGATCCAGCTTTTTAGCTGGTGAAGGCTACTCTGCAAGTGCGGTGCATTTCCCTTTGTGATGTGTTGTGGTGCTGGGCTTTGTACTAGTGTGGGAGTAAGACTCAGATTTTCCTGAGGGTTATAAAACTCCAGTGGAGATAGACCCTACTATCCCCGAGGTAAGAACCACCCATGAATGGATGAGATCTTTATCCAGAGCACCCACCTCCTTTAGTGTTTATAATTGTATTTAGTAGTTGTGCAATGATACATGATTGTTCATTGTTCCTCATGTGCAATGACATAGGCTTGTTCAGTGTTCCTGACATTCATTAGGTACAACTCATTATGCTGAAAAAGTAGTCTGGACCAGCCAGCTCTTCATGATTATTTCTGTTCCATGATCTCATCGGAGCTGTGGGATTTGAACAGCTCTATATGCTATTGCATCCCAGCATAACAAAAAGGAATGGTTGGGGTTTTTTGCAAAAATAGAAAAGTATGATTACATTTAATGTAAACACGTAGCAATATATTCACAGATGTCCCTTCTAGTCATCAGAGGCGGTGCTCCTGCAGGTAGACTTCATCTATCTTCTTTATCTTCTGTGGAGGGAATCCAGGGATATTATCTAGACTGAAGTAATGTTTCATGACTATTCCTTCTGTAGCCCATATGAGATTTGGGGTTGGTGTTTGAATACTAATTACTGGCACCAAAATCTTGCCAGCTGTTATTGTTTGTTCCAAGTTTCAACAGCAAAAAGTTCATGGGATCAACTGATTTCAATTGATTTAAAGTTTTGGGCACTTTTAGAAAAGGAAGTAGAAACTACGTGTTGTCCAGTTTGGAATACGGTTGAATAAAAAAAAAATCAAGGGTGGGTTTACAGTGGGGAATAGTCAAATCCGATTTCTGTCCTTGAAATTCAGAATTTCCATCTGGAAAAAATATCTTTTAACTCCTGGGAATGTCTTTTCATAGTCTGGCCTTAAGTGATGTGCACTGTCTTCTGTGCACTGCTATAGAGATACCAATGTAATAAAACCCAGCAGGGTGACTTCAAGCATACTTGTGATGCCACCGCAAAGTATAATTCATCTTTGTGGGTTATTTTTAAATGGGCTTTTAAAGATAATTGACAAGGTGCTTTACAAAACTGCACACTGAAATTCAGGGCTGCGTGTACAGAATATATGGAGGTATGCACGCACGTCGTAGTAGCAGGAGATCACTGTAGTAGCAGTAGCAGTAGCAGCAGCAGCAGCAATAAGTTGGCACTCAGCAGCTAACAGGAAAGTAAACTAAGTCAGGAATTAGGTCCAGAATGCAAACACAGAAAGAATTTCACATACTGTGCCATCAGCATGCAAGTTTCCAGAAGCTCTTCCAACCCCATACTATCCTTCCTCTCTGCTCTTTCTCAGCCCCCATCCCTCTTTCTGTGCTGATGTTCAGAGGGAACTTTGCCATTTCATTTGACCATACCATTCATTAAAAATGAAAAAAATGAATAGAGAAAATATATTAAAAATCAGTGGGGATAAATCCCATATGCCTCGTTACCTAGTACAGTACAAAATGTACTCCTGTATGTACAGTACAACACTGCATTAAAGCAGAAGGAAAACTCTTGTATAACCTTGGTGTAACAAAACTATCTGTATATTAAAAACAAGCCCTTATTTATTAAGACCCCCAAATCCCAACATCCATTTAAAAACTGGGCCTCTTTCAAGGTCTCTGAGTCATCATGAAGAACATGATTCATTCAGTAACCCCAGCTCACCACGGCTCTCTTAGGAGTAAGAACAGATTCAGTTTTAAGTTTTCTCTGGCAGTTTGAAAACCAGTATCTGGCTACCAATCTCTGTTTCTAATCTTAAAGAGAATTGCATCCTATTGCTGGTTCTGCATTCTTATCCTAAAAATGAACCTCGTTCTTTCTTCTGAGTAATTTGGAGTATAATCTGCTTAAATGCCTTTTAAGGAGCCATGAAATTCTACTTTCCATGTCAGACATAGCTATTTTGAGGACTTGCCTTTCCAGCAGAGGGAATTTCACAAATATTAGTCCTTTCATAGAACGAGGAACTGGTGCTGTCCAGCTGTGATCTCCTGGCCCCAGCCTGAAAACATGCAGTTATATAAAATCCTCTGTTAACCAGAGACTGAAAAGATGCCTGCGTCATGGAACACATTTGTTCCAGGAATCCTCACCAAACGCAGGCGTCTAATGAATTTCTTTTTGTTAGCATTAGGGCCACTCTACTGATTAACCTCTTGTGTCTGTTCGGAAGGAGCAAACAAAGAAAAAGTGTTAGGACCAGCATTTCGCTCTGTCCTTGAATGCACATATGGAAGCATTTTCAAGCCAATAGTACAGTGAGGATTTGTGCCTCTCCAGTTTAACCAGCACTTTCTGATGACTGCTTGCTCATGAAACCTGGACGCCATTCAGCTGTATACGTTTCTTTATTCCGATACTTAGCAGCAGCACTCCATACCTTTTGCATTCAATAACGCATGCTCCGATTTTCATCGTGTTTTCTTATTGCCTTCCATTTTACGATGCACTGTCTGGTGCTCTTAAAAAAATGCATGAAGCCCCCTTGATAGGCACCCAAAGGAAGCATGTGACTTCTTCCCCAAACCGTCACGTGAGGTATTCTGCTTTAAGCATCAGCAAAAAGACTCCAAATTCCTGCTTCTTTTCTTTTGGGAACTTTCCAGATAGTTTGCCCTTTTAAAAATGAAATATAACTACAAATTGTCCAGACACTTTACTGAGATCACTCATTTCACACAGGTTATTAAATAATGACTTACTCTCCAGACAAAAGCTGAATTTCTTAGTTTCATATTCAAGGCTGACAGTTTGATTCATACTGAATTTGTTTGGTTTTCCCTACGTGTAATTTTGGGGGTGGGGGTTCGGTCTGTACAAAGAGGTGCATGCATTCTTCTTTTTGCTCAGTTTATTTGATTACTGTGGCCCTCCTAAATTATGCTGAATTATTTATGACCTGATTTTGCTTTGTTTATGAAAATAAATTCTTGACATATTATACCATGCATCTGATCTTTAAATTTTTTTTATATAGTCACCCTCAGGAGTAGTTTACAGTCTGTGGTCTGAAAGCTTTGGGAATGCCTGCACTATTTTTAGGTGTTCTGCAAAAGCTTAACTAAGCCTGTGTTTGGGAGGCTTAAATTTTCTGAGCAGGAGTCTGCCCTTTGATTAAAAATTTTTAAAGCCCAAAATTTCAAATGAATGTATTGCAATCCCTCCTCTACAATAAATAATATTAATTAGTTCCCATGCTTTCATGGCAGAACTAAGTAAATAGTGAATAAAGTATGTTTGTTTATGTGTTGATGGGGCTATTTATAGGAATAATGGTGCTGTCTATAGTTATGTCTTAAGATAAAACAGTCACTGTAATACTCATAGAAAAATAACCAGCCTTACACAAAGAGGATGAAACTCAGTAAATCAGATTAATTTTCAAAGTATAAGTAAATGTTCTTCCTGTTGTGGGAGAGCCTGAATAGAGGATTGATTTCAGAGGCATCTTAGAAATGAGATTTCCGTAAATAATTACTTCTTCAAAATTAAATACTTTTCTAACAAATCAGAACTGAAAAGGAAAAACAAAAGACCTTAATTCTTCCTGTTATATGCCTAAGAGAGGTCTGTTTTCTGAATTACCACTATTTTAATTGTTTCTTTATTCCTTCAATGAATACTCAATTCTTCACTAAGTTGGTAAATTGATCTGGAGTACTTGTGAAATGAAAGAATCACAAGGGCTGACAGCAAAATTTAAAGTAATGAAAAGGGATTTTTAAACTATTTTAAATGCTTTAAGTTTTTAGCTTAACCCACTTAGTTTCAATGAGCAATGTTAGAACAAGAACATTTTTACTGAAGGTCAGTCAACCTTGACCTCCTTTGGAGATATGAAAATTGCTATCCAGGAGAGATAAAATTATGCGTATGTGCATGTGCAGGCACATACACATATATTAAAACAAACAAAAAATATCAGGCATTTTTAAAGTAAGAATATATTCAATAATTTATAACTTGACTTTTCAAAGCAAAAGAAAGCAAGAACTGACATTGTGACGCTGTGGAAGTCTGTCATTCTTTTCTGTGGAATGAGGATATTGTTCTACATGTTCTTGAAGGCTGCTTAAGTTTACATGTAATACAACTGATGTTTCTTTTCACAGGGCTGGCCGCCACTTGATATGATTTATTAGATCTCCTAGGATGAGTGCAAAGATGAAAACTATAACTTACTGATACAACTAGAGGAAAATTTCTGTGTGGTGTTGAAATATATCATTATCAAATGACTACTCCAAAATACTCCAGGATGAACCAAGGTGGCACATGGATATCTGCAGGAAGTATATATTGCTACTTTGTCACTACCTAAAGGATGAGAAATCTGATCTTGAGAAATGAGTCAAAGGTGCTGCTGCCCATCTTTGAAAAATGTACCTTCACTATGCTGGAAGACCATGTTATGCACCAGCAGTAATCATTCTGGCTCCAGCTAAGGTGCATCCATCTTCTTGATGATAACACAATCACGACACTTATGAAATCAGTAGGATTGCTTGTACATGGCTGTTTCAACCCAGTAATGAACTGGTAATCTGGAAGTATCAAAATAATATGTCTAAAGGACTTCACTGTCTGAAAACAAAATGATTTATTGTTTTTTAAAGCAGCTCAGTAAGGTCCAATCTTAAGCCCACTGGCAAAGTATTCTCTTAAGGGACCGTCAAGGTAAGGAAAGCTGATGTGAAGCTAAGGTTTGACTGAAAAGAGAATTTGTTACTCACAGATCTCATCCTCTGTGTTGTGTGAAATAGCCTCATGCCAGGCTGAAAGCCAAAACAGCTGCTTGTTTAAATTCCTTGCCGGCTAGAGCACCCCAGGACTGGCTCTCTGGCAGTCCTCAGGCTGGGATCCAAGAGTAAGGGAAATGAGTCCTTAAGCACACAGTCTGAGATGTCCTCACCTGAAGGGTTTGACTCTGCCTCCACCAGCTATGCCACTCATCCTTGCCAGGGGTGACAGCAGCCAGCAGCAATGACCCTGGTTCCCTCCTAGAAGCATGCAAGGGCTGGTGAGGTCGGTGGCCCAAGCGCTAAGTGCCTCTGTGGGCAGAAAGCCTCTCGTGCTTCAAGGGTTTTGGGAAGTTCAGCGTGCTCTCATTGAGGTGGTGAGGATGCAAAGGGCATCTCTTGAGCTGTATCCACTGTACCAGGGATAACACACTGAATCATGGGCAACATTAAATACCACTGATTTTCCTGAAAGTAGGATGTCACCAGAAATCCCTAGAAAATAATTTGCTGGAGATCCATTTCCAGACAGTTCAGAGACCCAAATACTTCAACAGAAATTTTTCATGTTAGCATACCACTCACTAAATCATAATTTGGGGGCCCTGTTCATTTCTGTGTGAGCCACTGGCATGGGGTTCATCATGTCATTTTCCACTAGAGACCTGCAAGTATCAAGATCTACTTATCTACATAGAAATCGATGGGTGTTTCTGAAGGGTGGTTTTCTCTAATCTTTAGTATGGTAGCATGAATATTATCTCAGATTAATGGAGCCCATGTAAAACACTACTTCATGTCATGTATGTGAGGTTTTGGCTATGAGAAACATTAAAAATAAATGCAGCTGGGTTTCTTAATACTGAGGTTGTAGGATCCTCTCATAGTAGATACCAAACGATACTGACAGACTGTCATTCACTACTGACTTGAATAAATAATTGCAAAACACATGCTGTAAATTGTGTCCAAGTTGCACTACTTCTAAGAAACATTTGGATGCCCATCTTACTTTTTTGTTATTTTTGCATAGTTTTAAAGATGATGTAATTTCTTCTTTGTTTGCATTATGTAGCTGTGAAAATGAAACAAAACAAGCTTAGAACCTGCTGTCTGCTTTCCTGTCTGAGGGCTGTTTTTAGATACAAGCAGGCATTCATTCTTCCCTGCCAGGGGTGCCAGCTTCTTCTAACTGCTCTTTCAGCAGCGGCTCTGAATAACCACCTCCCGATCCTGTTTGTGTGATGCTAACCGTCCTCGCTGTGAGCTGATTCAGTGGCCCTGCATGCTTCGCTCGCTCTTTCATACAGCGTTGAGAAAAATATCCACTTAAAGCACTGAAGAAAAGTTGCAGATGGATGCTTGTTTGCTGCCTCCTTTCAAAAGCTGCTAATGAATATACCCGGATCTATGTCTTTGCCTTCACATTCAGTCTGCCACCCTCCTCCTTGGGTCAGGGAATTTGAGATGGGAACTACACGTGCTGTCTTGCAGATCTGCTGGAGTAACAGGACCTCTTGCTTGGGGCCGCTGAGCAGTACCTGTAACGGAAATGCTAAATAAGCCCATGCATCTAATTTTCCCCAAATGAGAACGGCTTCTTTCTTTAAAGCTCGTGCCCATTGACTTCCATGAGACCAGAGTACTCATCACCCTGAAAGCTATGCCTATTAGCTGTAACAAAGGGGTGTTTCTTGCTTTTTAAAAGTACACAAGGTTACAGCTCATCAACACAGCATCAATAAAAGTGCATGAAATGAGACAACACTGTGACAATAGTTTTCCTCTTAGCTTTCGAAGGGGCACTAATTAGAGAGGATTTTCAGACAACACACTGGGAAGCGTTTGCTTTGTGAAACAAAGATACTCAGGATCAAAGCTGAGTCATAGCATCTCTTTGGCCCTGAAATTTGTTTTTCTTAATGGAAACAGTGTAATACGGTTCAGAGCAGGAATCTTGTTGAACTGCCTACACTTGAGGCTGGCAAACAGCAAACATGAGGAATTACACAAGCCGCAGTGAAAGCTTAAAATGATACCATGGAAGTGGAATTTGAAAGCCTTATAATTTCCAGTTCAAAATCTCCTCTGTGGAAGAAAAGACCTTGCAGTAATGAATGAAGACATATTTAATCATAAATGTACAAGGGAACCTTTGCAAGGATGCAGTGAAAGCAGCAAGGGAAATCAGCTTAAGGAGGCAACAGAGTACCTTGTGAGCACGGCGCCATCCCTGTGAGAGGGCCACATCCTGGTGCCGTCATGACGAGCAGCTCCCTGTGCCACTCGTACCTCCCTGATGAGGTGAATGGAACTATTCACTGAGCAAGTAGCTGATTGGCACAAGAAAGCTGGTGGAAGGACTAAAATTTCATAGCAACAGGACTGAGAGCTCTATTCTGGGGGACGTGCGTGGTATGTGTGACCCTTGTGTTGTCCATTAGGAGTACATTTCACTCCTTCATGGTTGAAGAGTAATCCAGACATACTTATGACTCATTGCAGGCAAGAGCAAAAGAAAAAGAAATCGCAGATGAAGCTGATAATTATGAATCATCCAGTGACATTAACACTCAGATATTTTAAAATATTCAGCCAGACTATTCATTTTTACTTAACTTCAAAACTTCATGGCTAGTGTAGCTGAGACAGTCTTAAGCAAAGAAAGGCAGTCTTGCAAAATAAGATATGAAAAGGGAAGAATATTTTTCATAGCCGAGGACAAGATTGTTTTCCATTATCCGAATTAATCAGATTAGTGGAGACGCTTTGAGACTTGCATATTTTCAAGAGCAGGACATGCCATGCACTAAGTGCTTGTATATGGACTTGCTATGGAGGGCTACTTTTCCAGCTATCATTATATGTAGGAGCATTGGCTTCCCTCTCTAAGTAGCTGGGTCTCTGTGCCTCAGCGTTTGACTCTTCAAGAGATCATGTGTTGCCCCATATGTTTCAGACAATAACTCCACAACAAGCTGGGGGGTCTGATTTCTCACAGAAATGGATACAGAAAAAACACTTCCTTATCCAGAATCCCTTAATCCTTGGTACACCAAGGCTTCCCAAAGAGTCCCACCTTACATTCATCACAGCCAGAAAAGAGATGTCCTCAAGCTTTACGTGTTCCCCTACTCTGCTGGCATCGCATCTATACTGTAATCATGAAGGCCTGAAGCTTAGCCTGGAGCTAAGCAGCAAAAATTTATGCTATTATAAGAGCAGGATCTGGTGATAGAAAGGCCTTTCTAGAAAAAGCTGGAGGCTCCTGTGTCTTTCTGGTGTCAGGCATGTAGCTGCAGACAGAGATGCACTCTAGGTCCCAGCCTACTGGCTGGTGGGACAAAGCTGGACAAAGATGGTGCATTTGGATCCACTGCAATAAATTGAGCTAAAAATAAGCATGATTCAAGGTAATGGGATGGCAAAGTTAAGCTCACATAACAGGCCCACTGATGATACTTATCCAAAGGCTGAAAGAAAGAGATGCACCCAAACTAAAAACAAAACAAAACAAAACAAAACAAAACAAAAAAAACCCACAAAACTGAGTATAAGAAAAAAGTACTCAGCAATACATGAACAGTCTCAGAAGAGGCCCCCATATTTTTTAGAGTCTTAAGGCTCAGTAAATATGTTCTTCCAAAAATTTACAAAAGCCCTGACTGTCTTTGTCTGTGTGTCACTAACAGAGCTCTTTAAACTCAGAAATCTTTACAAGCAAATTAAGTATTGCTGCATTAAATTAAAAAGTACTATTTTAATGAAACTAGGTACAAGTATCAGCGGACTTAAAGAAAGAACAATTTTAAAAAATCAACCACAGTTTACCACCTCAGAGAGATTAATTAATTCTAATCAGCAGAATGATTTCCAACAAACAATCCATGAAAAAGTAGAAAGAAATTCCTGTCTGAAATGTTTGATTTCAATTTTAATGCACTATACTTCCAAATTTAGGAAATTACTGTTCAAAAACACTTAAAAAGCAAAAATATACTAAAATATTTCCACTGGGACAAAATAAGTGGACCCAGCCCCAAACAGAGCTGATTCTTATCTTGCTGTCTGCCACCAAGGGGAGCGACGTGGCTCTGAGGGCACGCACTGTCCTAGTGAGTGCAAGGGGATGAGCTCAAGGGGAAGGAGGTAGAGAATGATCAGCTTTGGTACCTGGCCTGAGGCCTGAAGGGAGAAACATGAGTGGCCAAAGCTGATTATGAGAGAGGTCAGATTTTTTTATGTCAGTGATTTCATGACAGAGGATGTTGCATTAACTTTTTTTTGTGGGAATGCCAGCTTTGCCTTCTTCACCTTCTATCACTTTTAGTCTCCTCCTGCACCCCCAAAACCAGCTCAGGAATGTCTATGTGCGTCTGTGTTCACTGGAGCTACCCATAATCTCAGAAAACTAGCAATCCAGGTGTTTCCTACCCCATTCTACAACTACAGCTACTCTGACTTGCAGCACATTGTGCCTCTCGGCTGTCTTGGTTCTGGCTTAACCCGTATGGTACTTCATGGGAACCATATTGCCAAGCTCCCTCTTTGGTGACAAAGACCAACCAGGCAGCCTGGCCGAGGGAGAAGATCATATCTCATTGCAACATGCGTCTACGTACACAGAGCAGTAGGATGTGTCAGAGCTATGTTTGCCCGGAGGCACAGTGGGAGAAGAGCATTAAAATGGATTGAATAGTACTCAAAGCAAGCCAACACCAGTGCACACGAAGAAGAGCTCTGAAGTGTTTTATTACTATGAAATGATGAAGCAAAATATTTTGGATCATAGTTATTTAGAGCTTTTGTTCTGTGACAAGTTTAAATATTTAGACTTTTGGTCTCAGTTTTAAAAATGAAATATTGAAGTCATGCCTACCAGCACTATTTTACCAGCTGAACACAATAAAATTCAACTTTTTTTCCACCTTTTCTTTCCCCTTTTTCCCTTGTTAACCTTTAGAAAAGAGTGGTAAAGGGGAAAATGAAGGAAAAATAGGAAAGATTATTGTTTTGGGGTGGGCAATGAGGGAAACTAATACAAGCCATTATTCATTCTATTTTATTTTATAGCAAAGAAAAGGTCATAAGAGGATAGGGAAAAAGCAGAAAAACTGGAAAAATCCAAAGGAAGTTTGCAAAGTAGGTCTTCATAACTCGGGGGACCTATTTTTTTGGTTAGCCTTTAAAATAAAAACTCAATCAGTTCAACTGCTATCCTTCTCTGCTAAGATACTTGACTGAAATATTCTCCTAAATTTAGGTACCTCTGTAACGTAACTGTTTTCCTTAGAGATCTTGGACAATTAAGTTACACTTGCAGGCTTTAGTGCATTTCTGAAAATCAGAAAAGATTATGAATTTGGGGTATAATGGTAAGGACCTTTTAAAAATAATGTTGGACTCTGCCTGCCTGCGTTTTGAAGCAAGCTAATGAAAAAGTTTTAAAAAATCAATGCACTTATACAAAGTCATTTTACAGGAGTAATTCTCCTATAAAAGTAAGAAAATCTTCAGCCTGAGGAATGGGATAGTATTACCCCATTTTATGTCTTCATAAACAATTTGCATCTTTATCACATGCCCACCATCAACAAATACTTTACTCATATGTACGTAACACAAACATGACTCTTTCAGAACAGCATAATGAGCAGAATCCACGAAACATTCTGCTTCACAGACAAGGTTTCTCACCTTCCTCAGCCTGCCCAGGTCCTCCTGCAGGTTTATATATAATCTCCTTTCTATTATAAGAGCCTACCTGCATATCCTCCATAAACAAGGTACTGGGTTTGTGTGAGTGACTTTTCGGGGGGCTGCTTTTTTATGTTGGAGGTGTGTTAAGCTTAGCCCTGAAACCATGACCATACATGGGAATATAAGCATATCTGTGCTAAGTCATGAAAAAGGACTAACCTAGTCTCCAATATCTGGTCTTGGCAACCCTGACAATTCACTTTCCTTCCCTCAAAAAGACTGATAGCTGAAAACTGTGAAAAATTACCAGGGTTCTTTTCCTTTTTTACCATCTTATCTCTCTTGCCTGTTGAATCCTTCAGTGAAAAATATGCATATTGCTAGTGTACACTCTATTAAAGGCTGTTATTGTGGAAATGCAATCCATGTGATAACATCCAGGAGGGACAATAAAAAAGATAAAAGAAGAGATATGAAGTAACTGGTAAAGTGGCAGTTTTTCCGCTACTCATATGCACTCATGATCAGCAGTATAGTATTTTTAATCCTGGAGTTTGCTCTCTGTCTCATCCTTCACTTTTGTTTCCAATCCCATAACTTAGTTTTTAGTTAGTTTTTGTTGTGTTTTGTTTTGTTTTAATAAAGCAACAGTGCTGCACTGATAGGCTCATTTTTCAACCGGATGTTTTTGTTTCTCTAATGTGTCTTTTAGGTAATTGGATTTGCAACTGAAAAGGTGTAAATTTTTTTCAACTTTTTTTTTTTTTTTAATGATGCAATTTATCTTGATCATTTTCAAGGCCGAGAGATGCGCTTCCCACTAGAAGGGTCCAATTTCAGGAGTCTGGTCGAGAGACAGGCCGGTTTTTGGCTCTGAGGAGGTCCCACTGACCCAGCCTGGTGCACTCTTGTGCCCCTCCTGCCTCCATCCACAGGCATGGGCATCTCCTGAGCTCACACGCCATCACCAGTGCTGCTGTTGCACGAGTGCTGGGGTACCGACTCCCTGGGCCTCTTTTGCAAGGGGTGAGTGTGTCCCTGTCCTAGGCTGCCCGCCCCAGGCTCCCAGACATCCTGATCATGTGTGGAGCCAGCTACTTGTGGCCAGCTCTGGCAGGCAGGAGAAAGTATTTGGCTCTTTGGATCCTGTTTGCTGTTCAAGCATCTTTTTTCCAAGAAGGATGCCGAGCTAAGTAGCGACATTGTGCAAGATGCCTGTGGGACAGGGATTTTAAACCAAGACACAACTTCAAAGCTTCAGCTTTCCAAACATCAGAGTGTCTTTAAGGACAGTGAAACATCCTCTTCTTCCCTCTTAACCTTACGGTAAACCAAATTGAGAAAAACTATTTATGTAAAACCTTGGCTTTATCAGGCTCTATTTAAAATTTAAAGAACAGTAGTAGCAATTCATATAGATTGTGGAAGACATTCAGGAGATAAATGCAAGAGGATGGCTGCCATACAAGGGTTAGGAGTGTGTTGAATAAATCCTTCTCCTTGGCCAAGGAAATCTTTCTCTCTGTAAACCTGTGGTGTTCCACAAAATGCTTGCAAATCACACTACGTAAGGGCTTGTGCTAAATGGGGCTGTTCTGCCTCTGAGGTGGTATAAAATGCTTCAGCTCAACTATTACTTGACTAACATTTCCTGGATAAGAAATCATTCAGCCAGTGCTGTCAAGACATTTTTCCTCTTCCTATCTTTGTAGAGCTGGTAGCATCTCTGTAAGGTGTACTATTGCTACCCTACAGGAAAGCATTCTGTCCCTTGCTGAATATTTCACAGCTATAGCACACGGTTTTTGACCTATTTTTGATGGATCTCTCTCATAGTTTTCTGATTATCTTCTTGCTCTGTGAACTCCATGACCTGAACATTGTCAAAAGCAAGGATTTCCATCACGTTTCATGTATTCATTCCAACTGATCTTAATACTGTCGAATCTCTACTCTTTATACAGAACTGAAGCCATTTCACACGCCACATCCTGCACGTTTTTTATTCCAAGAGAAAGGTAAAGAGTGTAGAAAAAAATTTTATTATCAGAGTTGCCATGTCTGAAATTGAGCATGTTAAAATGACTCACTTGGAGAGATTCATCTGAAAAATGGACATCCCTGTAAGCATTGAGCAAGACTTGAGCAGCACAGAAAAATGGAGACTCTCTGAAGCTAATTACATTGCATAATGATATTCCATCAGGTTTTGGCTTTTTTTTCCCTTCCTTATATTTGGCTTTTTAATATGATTTAAATGATAGCTTGGTCACGTGATCAAACACTATGAGACTATTTCCCTTAGTAGTACAGCACAGCTGCAAAAGCTGTTTCTTGACTCAAGTACTACAGTAAGAAAATTTAAGGCTTACAGCCAGGAATAATATATATTTTTTACATAAAGTATGGTATAATAGCTACATATTAGACAACAATAAACAAAGGAGGGATTTTGAAAAGATTTTCATTGTAACACTTGTGTGCATCCTGTTGTCTGCACCATAAAATAAAGCAATAGCAGAATAAATAGTTGTATCTGCTCAATATGGTCTCTAAAGAAAACAGCTAGAAATTATAGCTTAGTAATTGCAGTCTGTGGTTTCATTTCTGCCACACTCTTTGTACCTCATTTAAACTTGTTTTGAAATAAATGTAAGATCTTTCGATACTCTCATAGACTGCTGGTTTGGATCCTTCTGTGTTTTACCTTGAACAAAACCTGCAGCAGAGTGTTACCTGTGGATAGATAACTATCTATGTTTATTGCTTTTATCCTACTGCCTTTGCCTTGGACATCTTCCTTTAAAAAGAAAAAGTATTCTGTATTTCAAGATACAGGTGTATAGCTCACTCCCTGTCCAGCTTAATAAATTGCTTTGCACACTTATTATTTATAACCAAAGTTTTAAAATTGGCTTTGTCAATTTGCTAGAGATTGCTGAGCAGAATGATCAATTATACAATTAAGTTTCTACTTCACATGCTGTTGCCTAATCTCAGCTTCTGATTATTCTGAGACTGCAAGAAGTGCTCATACTCTTCTGTTACTCAGTTTGCCCACTAAAGCCAGAAAAAAATCACATATAAAAAAATAATTAATGCTACTGCTGGTAAAAAAGCAAAAAGAATGTACAAGAATTGTCCAAAGTCCACATGGATCTGACAAAAAAGAGGATTACTTTGGAAGAGGGGACTTCCCACAGCACCAAAGGGATTTTCTCCCATGGTTGAGTTGAATACCATTAAAGTAAGTACGTATTTATGGGCCACGTGAAACCTCTGAATCTCTTTCTCTTGTCTTATCTGCGTAATACCACAATCTATGCAAAGAATGTTTCTTAACACCAGTACTGACAGCAGTGAAAAAACTGTGGAAATGGAATATGTTTTAAAGTTTTCCCATTACTTTTAACAAATTTTGACTCCTTCCTGACCATGACCATGACTAAAGCAATAACTATGACTGCCCTTTCCTCTTTGAAAAATCAGGTGCAGATCAGCAAATAGAATAACTGATCTATCTCATTTAAGCAAGGTGGTATCAAAGAGAGGTAGAAAGGGCTTTCAGAGTTGCCCCCAATCTCCCACATTACCCGTAGATACAGAGTGCATGGAGAGATCAGTTACAGCAGATACATTTGTGGAAAGATTAATGATTCTGACGGCTGACTGATGTTACAGCAAGGTTAAAAAAAATTTTAAAAAAAGGGCCATGGTTGCATTTGATTGGAAAGAAAGTAACTCCTCATAAAGCTGGGGTTACTTCTAGTTGACAGGTACAGTGTGCTTCAGAAATCCCCAGGAAAGCAAGCTGTCGTATCCTACTCTGTATGACACACTGGTGCCACTGGCAGTGGAAACTGGGTCTGTCCTGGTGACCTGAGTTGAACAAGAATATCGATGTATTGGAAGGGATTCTGCAAGGAGACATGAGCCTAATACATGATTAATTAAAACCTTCTGTAGTTTAATCAGTTAATCTTTTGAAAGTGAATAGGTCAAGGAAGAGGAATCTGATAAGAGAAGGGAATATATAAGATAAAGTGTCTGGAAGATGCAGTGAGAGTAGATATCATACCCCCATTTCTTAAGTTGGAGATAATTATTGAGAGGAATATATGGTTCCCTAAGAGATATGGCCCTGTTCAAATACAGCGGAAGGACTCAAAATGATTCTTTCTTCAGAGAAATCTTACAGCCAGTGTTATGAAGGAGTAGAGCAGCAGCACACTTTCTGGTAAAACAGGATTTCATTGGAAAGTATGATTTTGTCAGGAACATCACAGCATTTAAACTCTGGAAGCTCCAGGTCTGACTAGAGACAGGGCTTCTGGGGTGTCAGGAAGCAATTTGGTTAAATCAAATAGCAGGGAAACTGAATGGAGTGGTAGTCCCACCAATGAGCTGCTGCATCTGCTAAGCACACATTACTTTAGGAATGCTCTCTGATGGCATTTCCAAAATAGATTTTTTCAGAAGTTGCAGGGTTTTTTATATCTCTTAATTTGGTTAAGCCTGGTTAAATGTGAAGGAAGCTATTCCCTCCTAGATCAGTCTGTCTGTGACCGACAGACTCTCTGTGTGCTACTGCTGCTCCTGCCTTTTCTTCTTAGTCCGTATCTACTGCGTAGTAGTTTTGACATTTCAAAATTTAACTACCCTTGGATAAGGTGATGGCAGAATTGTCTGTGAAAGGAAATCATGTTTTCAGGAATACCGAAAATGAAACAGAAAAGGTATGCAGGGCATGGGGATGTAAAAAGAAACACAGGGAAGGAGAAGGGAAAGGTGAAGAACTTCCAAAATAAGTATTCCTATAGTCTTCCAGAAAATATCTTACCTATCTTCAGACTATATGCCTGAAATATTAGGAAAATGGTTCATCTTCTTTTCATGATGTCATATCTAGATTTTGAATGGAAGCCGTATTTCAGCCCCAGCTTTCAAGAGATTAGCATAATTTTCAAATAATAGAGTTTAAGCAACATAACAGACTTTCCCCTGACTTTCCACTGTAAAGAATTAAATGTACAATATCTTATGGTTTGGGTTTGGCAAGTTTCCCAGTGCTTTGCTGGCATTCATGTGGAATGCATTTTATTTGAGCTACGGATTAAGAGGGGTATAGCTGACAATGCTGCGCACATTTTATTGCAATGTATCTGTTGGAAACTAATCTGAAAATGTTTCAATTGTCATCAAGCAAATAAAACTTCTGTACCTGGATGAATTGGTAGATTAATTGGTCTTAAAATGTTCTCTATAACTTGAAATTACATATATAGAATTTCATTTTTAAAACAGATTTAGGAGTCTGTCATGTTTGCTTCAAAATATGTCTTTACTTCATTAAAAGTAGGTAAAGTGTTTGACACAAATAGAAGCAAGGAAGAGCAAGCAAGGAGGAGTATGAAAAGATGTATCGGTAAAGGAGAATGATAGAAGTTTTCATTTCATCTTCTTACTGCTTCCTTTCTCTTCCCTCCTCACTTATTATCCCTTGGCTAGGAGGAAGCAGAGGATAAAAAAAAAGAAAAGAAAAGAAAAGGAAAAGCAGGATCATAATCCTGGATGTTAGGAGAGAAGACTTTGGCCTGTTCAGGGATCTGCTTGCACAAATCCCATGGGATATGGCCATGGAGAGAAGAGCAGTCCAGGAGAGCTGGTTGATTTTTAAAGATCATCTCCTCTAATCTCAGGAGTCCCATCCCAACAAGCAGAAAATCAAAAGCAGGTGGGAGGAGGCCTGCATGGTTGAACAAGGAGCTCTTGACTAAGGTCAAACATGCAAAGAAAGTGCACAAGAGGCTGAAGCAAGTGACTGAGGAGGAATATAAAGATGTTGTCTGATCAGGTAGGGATGGGGTTAGGAAATCCCAGTCCACCTGCAATAGTATCTGGCAAGGGATGTGAGAGGTAACAAGAAGGGCTTCTACAGGTAGCAAAAGGAAGATCAGAGGAAACATGGGCCAGCTAATGGATGGTGTAGGGGACCTGGTAACAAAGCATACAGATATCCTCTTCGCCTTAGTCTTTACTGATACAACTTACACTCAGCAATTGCATGTCCATGTAGAAAAGTCTGGAGCAAGGAAAACCAGCCCTCGGACAAGGATGATCATGTTCAGGAACATTTACAACTGGACATACATGAACCCATGAGAACTGATGGGATGCACCCATGAGTGCTGAGGGAGCTGGCCAAAGTCAATGTGAGACCAATGTCAATTATTTCTGAAAGGTTATGACAATTGGGGAAGGTTTATTTTAAATAAAGGCAAGAAGAAGGATCCAGTGAACTACAGGCTGGTCAGCCTCATCTCAGTCTCTGAGAAGAAGATGGGTCAAATAATCCTGTACACCATTTCCAGACACATGAAAGACAAGAAGGTGACTGGCAGCAGTCCACATGGATTTACAAAGGAGTTCTGGGTCCAGCTCTGGGCTCCCCAGTACAATGCAGATATGGAGCTATTGGAGTGAGTCTAATGGCTGTGAAGATGAGGCATCAACATACACGGGAAGGCTTTGAGAGCTGGAACTGTTCAGCCTGAAAAAGAGAAAGTGTCTAAATGCCTGATGGGGAAAAGAGAGCGCCAGACTCCTCAGTGGTGTCCAGTGGCGGTGCAAGAGGCAATAAGCACAAACTGGAACATAGGGAATTGCATCTGAATACAAGAAAACATCTTTTTACTGTGAAGGTGGTCGAACACTGAAACAGGTTGCCCAGAGAGGTTGTAGAGTCTCCATCCATGGGAATATCCAAAATCTGACTGGACGTGTTCACGAGGAACTGCCTGTAGCTTGCTTGACTAGGGCTTGGGCTAAATGTTCCTCTTGATGCCTTCTGTGATTCTGTATTTCTGTGATCCTTGCCTTCCTGCTTTTTCTTTTTTCTGTTGTTTTTGTTCATACTGCCCTTTATATAGCATACATGAATGTATTTATTTTTCTAGATTGTTGTATACTCCTTTTTTTACCTTTTCTTTTAAAAAAAAAAAAAATCCGTCCCTATGCATGTCCTTGGGAAAGAAAACAATACCACTTTACCCTGACCTGTCTCCTCCCTCTCTATTCCAGTCCATATGCATACCTGCAGCCTTTTTTTGTCTGTTAATAGTCTTTTCAAATCTGTCAAGTCAAATTACAGAGCAATACATGATATTTTGCAGTCTGAATTCTTAGTTACCTACATTTTTCCTCAGTTCATGAGTTCAGCAATACCAGCCTTTGCCACAGATCTTCTAGATCTGTAGTCAACTTAAATAAAATTTCCAGTAAAGGCATTGACTTTAAACAGCTGGCTTGAAATACCTCTTTAAAGTCAAAAGATGAAGGCAGTAAAGAGAAGAAAATAAAATCAATGCTTTAGAGCTAATGTTATAAAAATCAGCTTATAAAGTGTTAAGCTTTTCAGTGATTGTTTTTCACTGGCTACAAACTTGAGTTGTCTCAGCCTCTGGGCTGTTCTAAAGTCTTCACAATGAAGCTCATTCAGCTCTCAGTGGACCTGGGAGCATCACTGAATTTGTTTTGCAGTTTGATAGCTAAACATTTTAGGAGCATATCCTTTGACTCTAACTAACATCCTATGGTGTGCTCTTCAGAACACTTATTTAGCACAGCGGTACTTCATATGGACTGCACAGCACACCAAATGGTCCACATCATTCAGTTTTCAGTTCCCACAGTGTGGATCTGCTACAATTCCTTAGACTTCAAGAGTACAATCTCCAATTTCTGTTAGTTTAAATGAGGATGAGGGCAGAATCTGTTAGGGTACAGTTACCTACATGCAGGAAATAGATTATATAGGCATAGTGATAGGTCGTATGAGAACTGGAATATGGAAGTTTAAAAAATTTGGTCTCTGCTCTAACAAAATGTGGTTTATTTTGATATGAATTAATATTAGAAAGTTAGATTAACAAAGCTGTTTATATTGGGACAATTAAATCATTTTTGATTTGACAAAGTGACAAAAGATCTTTAAAACAGGATGTTTTCCCCTGTAGCTTTTATTGCTGACAGACCTGGATTTTAGTCTGACATTACTCAGTTTTGCCAGTAGAATTTCTATTTTGGCACATTATGAACATGTAACAGCCTCTGTGTTTGAAGTCTTCAGGTCTGCATGTTTCACTTGGAGTGCTGCACATCAGGAGCACCTTCACAGAATAGTGCAGACTCATACCAGATTTGAAATCATAACAAAGGTCTTGATATCTTCAGCATGATTTAAGTGGGGACACACAAAAAATTTATCTCAAGAAACTTCCAAATGTCATAATCAATGGGCTTTATGAGGTTTAATATTTTATAATGGGTCAAGGCCATCCTAGAGTCCATATTATCAAAAGAAGATGACAACTGTTAAGGCTAGTATGAGCTATAGGTCTGGCCTACACTTATATTTTACCAAGATTTCTAAGATAACTAGAAGTATAAAAAAACCAGATTTATAACAAATATGACTATGCTAGCAAAATTCATGGGGGACAGGTTTATCAGACAAAATGTTCTTTGACAAACTACACCTTTAGCGGAGGAAATGAAGCTCATAAGGTACACCAGCAAAACAGTAATTATTCTTGTTAATTTGCATTTTAATTTACATTCTAGTTTAATTTAATTCCCCTTTTCCTTGTCTGAGTTAATGTAGCTTCTGTTTTCACTCATTGAACCCTGTTAGACATCCTGGCTGACAGACCGGAGGATTCACAATTACTAAACTTAACTTTTCTTGTATCTTGCTTATAGCTACATCAAAGTCTTACGTAAACAAAGTGGATTCTTGGACTCTTTCAGTGGAAGGTATTATTACGGTCTTTCAATTGCTCTGCTGAATTTTCTTGGAGTCCTCTCCCATTCATCACCACTTGGATTGTCAACAAGAGGTTGCTAGCAGTCACACAGCCTCTGTGAGCCCAGTGCAGGGGACAAATAGCAGCCCTGCTTCAGCTCAGAAGCAGGATCTGTCAGGATCTCTCATTGCACTCAGCAATTTCCTCATTCCTTTTGGCCCAAGTGTTTCACAGAGAGCTGAGGATGAGCTGACTGTCCTATGGACCAAATGCTGTTTTCAGAATGTTTTGTATCTTGGTTTGTCAGCCAGGATGTCTAACAGGGTTCAATGAGTGAAAACAGAAGCTA
Source organism: Stercorarius parasiticus (assembly GCA_013396915.1). Taxonomy (NCBI): domain Eukaryota; kingdom Metazoa; phylum Chordata; class Aves; order Charadriiformes; family Stercorariidae; genus Stercorarius; species Stercorarius parasiticus. Next base: position 425,251 of record VWZL01002396.1, on the reverse strand, counting down.
CTTGCATCGTAGTTTTCTGTATATACCCCTTTATTTGTGCTTCTCTTAAGATACACTGCATTTATATTCCATGTAGCAAGCAATCCCACTCATTCTGTAATGAAGGCCTCTTCTTTTAATTGATTACCATTCTGCAAATCATTATGTCCTTACAAAAAACATCAGAAAAGTCCTCATCGTTTCAAAACCTGCCTTCTGGTGGTTCCCACTGGAAAAAACCCCACTCTCAATTATCATTGCTGCCTTTGACCACATTTTGACATGGTTCAACAAGCTAATCACTATTTTATTCTTGCACCTTCTGCACTGCTTCTTTTGCACTTCTTCTTCATCAACTAAATTTTATGATTAAAAAACCCACAGCGATTATTATTACTATAACTACACTAAGCTAACCATTTGAGCAAATAAAAAATATAGCAACTTTATATAACTCTCTCCCTGTAGTCTTAAATTAATTAACATGAGCTCTTTCCCCTTTCCCCCTAATTTAAAATTTTGATAAATAAAACCTTCCTCATGCACTTTTTTATATGACTGATGATGTGGTATATTATCTCCCAACTGCTCTGAAGTTTACCCAGCAAGTTTATAGAAAATCAGCATTCCTAGTCCTCACTCAGCAGTCAACTCTTTTAAAACTCTAGGATGCAAAGTTCCAACATCTACTGACTTAACAGCATGGATTTAGAAACCGGTCTTTAACTTTACCTTCCCCCTCCCCACATGCTATGGTGTGAAGGATTCTACCATCTTTCTGCAGCGATGGATTAATATCACTCTGTGGGCTATTCCCCTAATGTAATAGTATAAAAGGCAGTAGGCGGTGCAAAGAAGAGTCACCATGCACAGGGTGCTCTGCTATCCAAAACCATACTGCTTTGACAGGTTGGGGCGTCTGCTCTATCCCACATATGGTGCTCACTCATGTCATGGCTTCTAAGTTCTGCACAGAAAAAAGCAGCATATTTGTCTCATTATTACCTACAAATAGCAGACTTATTTAATTACATGCATCAAGTACGGTACCAAAATGAAATCCTCCAACCATAAGCCCCTAGGGCTAAATATCAGCATCTAACACATAACCCTCAGTTATAGGTACTGAGATGAAAGCATGTTGCCTTGCAAGTGCCTAACAATTATGTTCCATGTTAATTACTTTTTTTTATTTGGAGGAATTAACTGAATCATACTCAACCAAATTAGATTAGAAATCCTCTCTTGTGCTGTGCTGTCAGCTGTCACCAAGCCCAGAATCATTTCCCAGCATGAGCCTGTTAATGATAACTTTCTTCAGCAAGCCGTAGGCCTTGCCTTTGCTGAGAATATATCATCTGTTTTATTTAGACCTTAATTGTTCACCATGAATTCAGGTATAAAAGACAGACTTATTTTGTTTGCTATGTTTTCAGAGTCATTGTCATGAGAGGCTATAGCAGCTTCTTCTTTTGTGTAGCAGTAGCAAGCCCCCAAGGCTCTGGCTTTGCACGTGGCACAGGCTGACAGTAACTTTTTGTCCTATTTAACTGGCCTGTTGAGCCTTTTTCTCAACAATTGAGTTCCTCAGCTGGCTTTTAAAATCTGGTCAGAACATAATTTAGCCCTAGAGTATAGGATAAAATTAGCAGCTGTTTACCCTTGCTCATTCATAAATATTTATAACTCCGGCTACATTATTCCTTTCTGTGCTTTTTTCTTACAAAATCTCAAGGTTTTTAATTGGATAAGACTCAAAAAAGTTTATGAGAAAATCTTTAAATGTTTGTATCCCAGCTTTGCTCAGAAAAAAGCTGCGCCTTAGGCCTGATCTCTGTATCTTTAATGCTCCTATTTCTTCAGCATCTGCAATAAGGTATCTTAGCAGAACGACAACAAAGAAGTAGCAATAGAAGCCCTTACAATCTTCATTTACTATCTAGCTCCACGTGCTGAGATGTTGATGATGAGTGGGATAGGACAAAATGGATTAATGCTACCTTCATTTGATGAGTAATTAAAAGTAGGCCCATGTCATGCTAGACTTTGTGCAAGCTGATCTCCAGAGGCTATTTGTCTCAGAAGGCTTACAAAGCAAACTAAACCAAACCAAACCAAACCAAACCAATCCAAGCCAATCCAGACCAATCCAGACCAAACAAACCAAGAAAACAAAGGAAGAGTGAAGAACAGGGTAGGCCAGCATCTTATCTGAGGTTTTCTTGGTAGAGCAGGAACTAAAGGGAGCTGAAAAGGGAGGAGAGGGGACACTGTTGGGGCAGAGGCAGGGAGAAACAGGCAGGGACAGGTGAAGCAGTCAGTGCAGGTAGGGTTATGGTTTGGTTTCTTTGTCACAGAGGACGCAAGAACAGTCTGAGAAAACTGAGGCCACTTCTAGGTATCTGCCATGAAAGTGTTGTAGTAGCCCTCACCCACACCTGCCAATGGAGGGGAGGCAGGGTGAAGAAGTCTGGAGTAGCAGCAGCAGTAACCTTCACACACAAAACCCACCAGGATGGCCAAACTGGACCCGCTCCCGCTGGGCTAATGCAGAGTACTGCCACCCACCCTGCTCCCTGTGGGGCTCTGCATGACCATAAGTGCCTGCGAACAAGGAAGCAGACCCAGCACTTTCTGTTCAGGAAAGGTCAGGGTTGCGTAATAGCTTAACCAGCAGTTAACAACCAGGTTACAAGATAGTATCGGCTTTCAGCACATGGTGTTTTGGTCTCACCGGCTTGAAAAACTAGTACAGCTTGAAATACTGTTGCCTGAGTGATCTTCCAAAGGAGGATATCCATGTGCAGGGAACATTTTGTTGTTGGGTTTTTTTTTGCTTTTAAATATGCTTTAGTTTTTGTGCATTTGCTATTGCTTTTTCAACATCATGTAAACAAATCAGAGTAATTGTGCCCCAAGAGGAACCATGTAAGCCAGGCTGCACTAACACCTGGTATTTCTCACATGGCAGGCCCTCTCATCAGTTTTACTGCATAGGGAGAACAGATCTTGTCTGAGTCAATGGTTTTCTTCATATGCACCATATCCATCTTAAAGGTGGGACCAACCTATCTATTGCTTATGGTAGGTGTGCTGTGAATAAAGCTTTTTTTGGAGAGTAAAATCTCTCAAGGTGAGAGAGATACTAGTCATACATAGAGCTTTTTCCTAGATACTTTTCAAAGTAATAGCAAGACATGCAATGAAGCAAGTTATGAGATTCCTGATCCTAATTCCTATCTGGCTTCACTCTGTTTCTCCTCTTTTTTGTTCAGTCTCACAAAGAGTGCCCTTAGCATTCAATGTTTTCTTGGAGTGTATAGATTGTATCACAAGGAACCATAGGCTTGGTGCAAAGCTTATTTAAAGTTTTGAATTAACACAGTGCAAGAAAGTTTATGAAAAATTACTCTTCTGTAAGTCTCTATTCACAGAAGTGTGAAGTTGTGTCTTTCAATTTTGAGGAAGTCAGTGCAAAATTCTAGGTTGTTTTTTGTGTGTCTGTATTTTTTTGGATGCAAAGAGACAGCTTAAGATGTTTGCTAACAAAAATGTTGGGGACTGGAAGGCAGTGGTCAGTTCTGGTTTCCAACAAAATGAAAGCACAAAATCCATTTGTAAGCGTTGCTGAGCCAGTGGCAATTGTAGATCTGTTAGAAACAAACAAACAAGAAACCCTGCAGATGCGATTGCAGCTCTCTGCACACTTTGAAATCTGGCATGGCATGACTTGTTTACCAGAGATCACTGCTTTTGAAGGACCCAGCTCATGCAGGCTGGAACAATCACATTTAGGAGTCCTTTGTCACTTAGCAGCAAATTCTAGAAACGGACAAATATTCTTCGTGAAGTTATGCAACACCTACTTCATTTATAGTATGTTTTAGTCTGATTGTAGCTTGACTTGAGCAGCAAAGCTATTACAGTGGTTAAAGCCAATTGCTTGAACAAGCCAACACTCGCTAATAAATGAACATTAATAGTTCATTAATAATAAACATTAATAGTTCATTAATAAGCTACATTATGATCTGTCTTGGCACATGATGAAAGGTATGAAAAGAACTTGACTTATCTATTGCACAGTCCAGACGCAATTTCTTTTGCTCAGAAGTAAACGATGAGGCCAAAAAAATTCCCTTAAGTATCTATGATATTTTAGTTGCATTTTGTTTTGTTGGAAAATTACAATGATTTCAGTCAAGAATCTTTTCTTTATACTCCTTGATATAAAAGGAATAGGGGGAGGCCAAGCTGTATTTCTTTCTGTGATCAGGTCCAGCTACTGTTGAGATGGAGGAGTGCTCATTTCCACCTGTGCCAGCACTGTGAGCACTATTAAAACTGGAGCTTCCTTATTGTTTGGACAAGTGCTAAGTGATCGCTACTGGCCAAGTGAAAATTTGATCACGAATGACAGGTTTCAGGGGACACATTACTTTTACGACATTTTACATTTGAGAGATGTCCTAAGTTCTTCGTTTGTCATGAATCATGCAGTGACAAGCCAGAGCCATTCAGTTCACACATCCATGACCAGATTGCTTTCTTTGAAAGCCGGGCTGCTTTCTTTGGTTATTAATTTTTAGTGTTACAAATGTTCTGTTCCCATTTCCATAATTTATGCAAGTTATGATGGTCTCACATATAACAGGACAAGCACCCGTCAGAGCAGTTGCTTTTATATATTGCTCAGCATTAAAGCACATAGACTACATCATCTGTGTATTTTTGCCCATAGGACAAAGAAAATTTGTGTTGTAGCTGAATTTATGCAAGTGATCCTACAATGTCTTTAGTGCTTTCCCTTTCCTCATAGCATCCTGGCAACATTCTCACAATCGTATTTCTTTATTTCTATCTCAGAAAACTACTGTGTCCCTTTTTAATTACTTCTATGGAAATCCTCATGGTGAAATCTAAAAAGAATCCATTTTCCAACTGTAGATGGTTTCCTTAATTGCGCAAAATCTTTCTAAGAAGATTCAAGTCGCTGTAGCATGCTGAACTTATTCCAGGTATGTATGCTTCCCCTGTTCCTTGTAATACATTTGGTGATACAGTAACACTTTTGTTTTTTCTTGGCATTTCCACAGAACATAACTTTTTTTAAAGAATGTGCATTCGTGTGGGGAAGGTTCACATTTCATTTCAGATATGAATTTAGAAGATTCTTTTGCTGTTATTTTCCTATTCAACATTTTTCCACACATGTCAGTAATGGCAGGGTGCAGCCTGAGATACGACTATGTAAATTACATCATCAGGAACAGTGCATAACAAAACATTGTTTTAAGACATACTGCTTTTTTTAAACAGATTGAATCAAGGCATTTGTTTATTAGCCAAAATTTTCTGAAATAAAAATATTTTACCTGGCTAAAAAGCTTTGGCTCTTTTGTACTAGATTAAGCAACCTTTTTTTTTTTTTTCCTGACACTTTTCTAGGCGCCTAAACTTCCTAAACCTCCCTGGGGTTTATGCTGCAAAAAGGAGTCCCTAATACAGCTGTTCTTTAGATGTACTTAATCCACGGAAGGAGGAAATGCTACGTTGTAGATTTTCCATTATGACATGCCCTTGTGGTGTATGAAAAAACAAAATGGTGTAGAGGGTAGAAATAAGACCTTGGGGGCTGGAAGGCTTGAATTATTTTCCTGGCCGTGCCTGCAAGATTTCACTCCTCCATGTCTCAGCTTCACCATCTGGAAAAAGGGCCTAGTGGTACAAACGTCTTCTGTAAAACAAACAAGCAAACAAAGAACCTCTTTGAGTTCTGCTGGTGAGAACACGGCTACACAGAGGGTTTTATTATTATCAGCTTTATCAGCTGGGCTCCACAGTTGTACAAATCCCACAGTAATCACTTCCTTCCGTGTTTTTATTTCAGAAGACAGAGGCCGAGGCTGTTTAAAATGCCAATGATATGCAGAGGATATGCCTGCATTCTTGTTTGTCTAGAAGACCATGTTTCTCACATTAAAATTTATGAAACAAAATTCCAAATAATCGTGTCGACAGAGTGGATTCTGTGGGGCACCACCATGGAATGCACAGTGCTCTGTTATCTGGCCTTCAGATTTGCATTCCTCTGCCATACCCACCTTCAAAGAAGACACTTCCTTTCATTTTGCTTTTTGCAAAAATTATAATTGATAAATTCACTTAGAAAACAACTGCCCTTTGGGCCCCCAAAGGATGTTATGGTTATTTAAAAAAATTATTTTAAAAATATGTATTTATTTTTTGGGTGGTATTATTGGCTATTCTGTTTTTCTTCTTACTAAAATCCTCTCCCTTCTCTGCACCAAATGTATGAAATTGATAGGGAACAGCTGCTATTCAGTCTGCTGGAGTTTTATAACATGTTATCAAGCCCTTTGAACACAGCTGGTAAACAGACACTCATCAGAGCATGCATGCCAGCAGCTTTTTGTGTTGAAGAGGTAAGACGATCATTTTGGGGAAATTCTGTTAAAGCAGTACAGATACTGCATCAGAAGTCTTATATGCGGGGTCCGTATGTTCTGCACATATGAGGTTCAACCAGAGGTTGATGTTCAAATTTTAGAGGGGAGATCTGAAGCAGAAGTGAAGTCAACTTCCGCAAAGGGATTTACCTGGAATTACTGAAATTTAGCAATAAATCTTTGAACAAGTTTTCTCAGTGAACTTAGTTTTTAAGATGCTTTCGGAAAAGGCCATGGTGTACTGACAGGATACTACTACATAAACATGGAGGTATTGTGTGATGGTTCTGAAACCCTGAGTACTCTGTGGAGGTGGTCAGTTGACAAAGGCATTAATCTTGGTTTATATGGTTGCCTATCCTCTGTGGCTGTGTGCTACATGCAAGTCCGCCTGCAAAGTGGATAACACTGATGTCCCAAGTTGCCTTCTGGAAATACAGTAGCTATTTTCTAAGCGGAGCAAAGAGATGTGTTGAATACACTGCTGAAACGGGGTGGCAGCTTAGCTCTGCCAAAGGGCTCCCCTGCTCACAGACTGCTGAGAAACTGCAGTTTCGCTGGCAGCTACTAAAACTGTTTCCAACAGAAACGGTGTGGCTTTACTTCATCGCCAAAAAGTGGAAATAGCAGGGCGCTCTGGCAAGCTGCTGGAGGCAACTGTGCTTTCTCATGGGCACCACCCAAAAGCATAAGACTCACAGTGTTGTGAGCGTTGACAACTCTCTTAACCTGAAGCTGTGCAGACTCTTTAGCTGGGAAGTAAATACACCCAAGAGGTCTATTGCATTGTCAGATGCATTTAACACCTGTGAAAAAAACCCTGTGCTGCTGCTGTTGTGTTGCAGACGTTATGTGACAAGGCTGCTGAATGACTTAAGCAATGACGTGATTCTTCTACCACATTTTCCAAGGTGGTTAACCAGTGAGGAAAGTGTGCATCATTGAAGACTTGTTGTTTGGGCATCTGGTTTTCATATAGATAAAAGTAGTTGTTATCAGATGACTGTTCAGTGGGCTACATGATATTTTTTTTTTCCCAGTTGATTATCAGCCATATCAAAATGTCTACAGTCACCACTGGCATCAGGCTCTCATCTTCAAAGGCAGGAGCTGGGAGAGAAATCTTGGCATATGAAAGACATGCAGAGTGCCTGTAGGACATACCTTTTGAGTATCAGCCTCTTCAGGCTACTATTCTAGGTATTTAGGTGCATAATTCAGATTGATCAGCGAACTCCACATTGCAAGATGGCAGATGTAGTCCATTGCTCTCAACCCTTGGGAGGCAGCAAACCACAACTGCTATGAAGCAGTACCTTAAGGAAGCAGAGTGCAATTTACTTTTTGAAGGGATATATAACTAAATGTTTTGAGCTACTTGGCAGGTGGATTGATGTGAACCGAAACAAAAGATTTTACTTATTTTCCCAGTAGGAGATTCAAATTCTCTGCACAGTTAGCAGATTTCTTGATTTATTTATTTTTTTTCATTTTTCAGAAACTGAAAATAACTTTTCCAGTTACTGCTGGAAAAAAAAATCTTACTGCTATGAAGTCTGCAGCATGCAAGGAAAATATAGGGAAAGCTGCAATAACCTGCAAAAAAATCAGTCTTTTGGGTCATATTTGAATCATATTGACTTGATTCAGACTCTCTTATGATCAAAATCTAAAATCTGGTGAGCGATCCAGTTGCTGGAATGTACTTTTCTTTCAAAGGAAAGGTTAAAGATCTTAATAAGCAGTAATATCCCTGCATATTAAAATGGTAGTAAATGGAAAATTTTCAGCTTGTCCCATCACATCAGTCTAATCTCCTAAGAAGCAGAAACAAAGAGAGAAACTTGTTTTGGGTAAGTTCAGAGAAGCAATTACTTAGTGCTGTAAACTATGGACAAAGAAATCAAAAATCAGGAGAGGAAACGGTAAACAGTAGTAAACCGAAAACCCAATAGTGGGCACAGTAGGAGGAAAATTATGAAGCACTTAGCAAATTAAAGAAAGAAACCGAATACCATTTAGATAACATATCATGCTGATTGTATAATAGCAACAACATCTTCCTTTGTCCAGCTGACAACATTATACCTAACATAAGGCAAGCAAAGCCTTTCTTCTATCTAAATATGAATTGCTCATTGTTCTTGTAAATGAACAATAGCCATAACCAGATTGAGGAGCGCTATCAGAACATGTCAGATCATGATCACATTTACTGAAGGATGAATAAGAATTGCCTCCAGCCCCTCAGAAGAGTTATATACATTTAGTAACAATGGCAACACTATATCAGAATAAATTACTTACCGAAATCTATGAAGCCCATAAGGGCTATATTTTTGCCAGTTTGTATGTCAGAGCAATCAATTAGGGCCTGCAGCCAGGTAGGGATTTTACCTTTGGCTTAAAATGTAACTAAGAACCAACAATTCATTATATTTGCATATGGAAAAGGCTTAGATATGTTCCAGAGTTCCGTATGGTTGAAATGTGTGTCTTGTCATATTAAGTCAGCTGTAAGCATACTGCAAGTAATGTGCAAATCTCTTCTTCCTTATTTGCTGAGTTACTTAATCTGTTTTTTCTTTTAAACTTATACTCGATGTGATTTTTTGCACTTCTTTCACCAATGGATGGACACAATTATTTCTGTTTGCCGTCTAAAATCTTTCAGCTAGCAAAACAATTACTTAAACTCTACCTTTGTCTGACACAGCTGTTGACGCAATATGTAGAAAGATACAGTTGCTGCCAAAAGTCACAGGGTTCACAGAAAGTACATATTTAGAGAATATGCTTATCAAAATAAATGGGAGGCAAAAACTGTAGAATGCATAGATACTGAAATGCATCTTGTCTCTAAAGGGGAAGAAAATCCCATGTTTCATGGAGATGTTAGTATAAGAAGTTCTACCTCCCTGCAAAGGCTTGAGAAGCATTTTATAAAATGCTTAGCAAGGGACAACCATAACCTCCAGTGAAGTCAATGATAGCCTGTTTGGATCATCTCTATGATAGCACAGAGGTAAGGCAAAGGAAAGGTAAGGGAAGATCTATATCTACAAAGTAAGTCGAGCAACAGTGGGGCAACCCACCCATGTCAGTAAGGAAGGGTGCCGAGATATGATATTAGGTCAATAGCTGGAGTCTGGAGTAACGTCACTGAGGTTCTCCAGAAAAGGAGACACCTGGATTTCCTTCATGGCCTTGGCTTTGACCACATCCCTTGTTTCTTTATTTCATAACTCATATAGGTCCTTTTACAACCCCTCTTTTTCGTTAGTTTGCTTGGGCATGTTTAAGCCATCCTGACACAAAGACTCTGCCAGGATACACAGCTTAAAAGTATAAAGCGATTATTTATCAGCAAACGAACAACAACAACAAAAAAGGCATAGCTGAGATTTACTGAGCTATTAGGATAAGCATTAGTGTGCTCACCATCCTTGACAAAGAAGCTTTCATCAAGAAAGTGTTAACTACACCGCTAATAGTTACGTTATCAGCACTGAAATGGAGCATGCTATGTCCTGATGACTTCTTGTGTCATGACCCTCTTTTGGCAATGACTGAATGCAGAAGTCACTCCTAGAAGGAGAGGACATAGATCTCTGAAAATGCCTATGCAAAGGGGCAGGGCTTTGAACAAAACCTGTCCCTTGTTTGGTGCATGCCTTTTCCTATTCTAGCAGCAGACCACTGTATTTATCACTGAAAAGAGCAAGCTGCAGGATGGTGTTCATCTGGGTAACTATTTTAATGCTCTGCTTGGTCATTTCTGTCCTTTTGTAACCACATCTCATTCTGGGGCAAAAAACAACTATTGTGGCTTCATTTGTTTAATATTCTTTCCTAGGTATGTATCTTCTTAATTACTTGCCATACCTTGCCTATGATTGGCCAGGACTTACAAATCTTTGAAAAATGCAGTTCTCCAATGACATCCATGGAGGAAAAATCCTTACCTGATTTGTCCTGCGCATGGCGAGAACAGCTGCTGTGTACTGTCAGAGTTAGAAAAGTACATGTTGCTGAATGCAGGGTTCAAACTGCAGCAACACCGTGATTTGGAAAACACTTTGTAAGTTGTATCAGGAAACCTGTGGTTTTATATGTGGTATTTTTTATTTGTGTGAGAAACACCCAGTAGGAAGTAATTACTTGCCTTTCCTGCCTCTCTCCAGCGATAGAGGTATAACATGAGTCAAAGAGCACAGCTCTCATATGAAATCTGCAAATCTCAGCGTTGGTTGACAGCTCTGTAATCTTTGTCAATACCTTTGACAAACTGTACAGTATTGCAATTTTCTTGATGACATTTGGAGGGGAGATAGGCTGGAGTTATCAGCTTGGTATGTCATTCAGTATATGGAAATAGTCAAGTAATCTGCCTGTGGATTCCAAGGCGAACTACTTAAATATTTTAATGTGTCACCATGCTCTGCAATCAGAACTGGCATAATTAAGAATAGTGGATGTCTAATGGGAAAAGCAGATTTTAATCAGATTGTTTACTGCCAGGGCATCTGGAGAGTTTTCACTTGCCTGGTTTCTAGTTTCAAGGAGAATAGATGCAAAGAAGTGTTTGCCAGGGAGCTGTTTGGTTTCATGAACATATTTTGACTTTGAGGCTTTCAGTAGCTTAGGCAGAGGGGAGTAATGAAGGAAACAGGTTTTAAAGTCAGTTGTCCATCATGGAGAGGAGTTTTGTAGTTTATGGACCCAGCAAATACAGATATTTGCCAAAGACTTTTGAAATCATTCTGAGAGGCGTCTCACCACCAAGCACTGCCTCTAACAGAGGGAAAGCAGAGTCCTGGCACAGTACTGTAATTTGAAATACCCTACTGGTTGGTGGAAAAAGAAAAGGGTTGTCAATCTTTTTGCATCAAAATCCACAATACTTAGGCCCTATGGACTACGTGGAGAAGCAGTAATTTTTAACCGAGCACTTGGAGTTTTGTCTCTCAAATTATTCAGACAAGAAAAGGCTTTTTGCACTGCCTAGCTTTGGCTGCAGTGCAGCCTGTCAAAGGGGAGTCATCTCCTCAGATTAATGAGCCACTGACATTGTGTGTGTGTGTTTGTGTCTTTTCCTCTGAGACATTTAATAAGCAAATAACAGCTGCACTCCAGTTCTTTAGTCCTGCCCAATTATCAGATCTGTCATCGGCACACTAGAGAGCACAGGTTAGGGGACAGTTTTTGTGGCTGATAAAGCCATTGTAGGACCTTACTGTAAATGACGACTATTTGTCAGAGAAAGGAGACAATACAGGGTGAGGCTGGGTGTGTTTTTACTGCTACTCATGTTTTGACTGCTCTGAGGGTTCCCTGGTTGCTGTGCATACAGTACTTGTGTGAACTGTTGTTGTATCACAAGTCAGTGAAAAGATGGCCAAATCCTGTTTTCAAGACATGTATAAGTGTTGGTGCAGGGTGGGGTATTAGTCCTTAAAACTGTATTGTTTAGAGGGTACATCGAAATGCCCAATGTCCGCTGTTAGCATGGCAGCCTGGCACACAAATGATGACATCTATCTCCTGCCTGAGGCTGAGGATAAATGGCACAATGAAGGTAAGCTTAAACAAGTCGTCAGAGTGATTCACCAACCGGATTAGCAAAGCAGAAAAACCCATGAGGCTCTCCATAGGCTTTGTTTTCCATGGAGCTGAGAGTGCGTTATTTCCAACAGACAACGTGAAACAATGCAAACCAGCATCATGGAGTGAGGGGCAGTCTGAGGCATAACCCCCCTGCTGCCCACAGTCTGTAGGGACCATCCCTCAGTCGCACTCCACTTTTAATGTTTTCTTCTGCTTGTAGGTTGGAAGGAGGATTGCGGGCTGCAGGAAAAAGGAGTTTGGATTGTGTGCTGGCTGCAAATGAAGCGCCCCCACCAGTGATAAGAGGTTGCAGTTTCTAGCTTGACTTGAACAAGCATGTGTGTTTCTCCTCCCTATGAATTTTAAACCCCAGGGCTGAGTTCAGCCGAGTCTGGCGGAAGATCAGCAGTCTCGACAGTAAGTTGGTTTCATGAAGAAGGTTGTCTGAGCAGAGAGGGGGAACATGGTTAATGCCTTCACTAATCAAAATGCTCCAGCATGAGCCAAACATCACTGGGCATCAACCAGCAGAGAATACAACCAACGGATCCCAATCCATAAGAAAGTGGATGGGGTCGCTCTTCACCTCTTGCACTTGTCCCTTGTATTCAGCAGCTGAAATGGTGGTCAGCCAAGCAAGACACACAAAAGAGAAGGGAGCATGAAGAGGAAGTCGAAGAAAAGGGAAAAGGCAACACACAGAGACCGGCCAGCAGGAATGCCAGATTTCTAGACAAACCTTGCACAATCGGGGAAACAATGGGAGCAAGAACTGTATTTGTATTAAGGGTTTACAGATCTTAGCACAGTTAGAGATTAAAAAAGAAAAAGAAGACAAAGATTGTTTTCACTACCTCATCAGGTAGACGAGAGGTGAGACATGAATGAGGCATGATTACCAGAAATAATACCAAAGGCATTGGAATAACTGATAAAGTAATTTAAGGTAAACTGCGACCCAAGACAAACTAAGACTTAAAATGAGACTGTTTTCTTTTACCTGTGGCCAAGAACTAGAGGGGGAACCAAAGCACATTTCAGAGCAGAGATCTCTGATATTTACATGTAACTTTGGAAGGATTTTTAAATTCCCTAGCTGAAGGACAGGATCATTTGTTGTACTTGTGATTTCAGCATGCAAGAATTATTCTTCAGAAAAACAGATACAGTCTCCAGAAATGCTTTTGAAAAGTAGGGACAGATGAACTATCTGGGGAAGGGATTAAATTCGTGGCAGACACTTGACCAGAGAAGGTAACTAACACTGCAAGAAATCTAGGAATCGGGCCAGAGGCAGTCTTATTCTTCCACAGCAGGAATCACTGCTCAGAGCAAACTGCAGAAAAAAAGAATATGTAGGGTGCAAGAGCCTGGAAGTGAGAGGCATCTTACGTGCTTTCTTCTGACAACAAGCAAAGAAGAAAAAAGGAAAAAGACAATACGTGCAGCATGTAGAGATATCTGACAAATGCGAGGGCAGATGCAGTGTGACTTGAGGAGGACTTGAGGCACTCTTTGTGCCTCCCCTGGTACAGGTGATTTTCTCGGGTCTGAAACTGATGGGTGGACATCCAGTATTCTTTCTTCCTTTCTTTTTACACCCTTACTGTGGCTCCCCTGGAGCAACAAAGAAGGGAAGATCTGTTTTTTACCCAAAACTCTCAATGCACAAAAGTATTTTCTCTTTTAAGCCACCTATGCAAAACTGTAATGTTCTGTGCATCTTCCTCCTCTTTAAGGTGCTGCTGCAAAGCTTACTAAAATTAATGGACAGATCTTGTCCACAGTATGTTTTGGGTTATTATGGTATGTCTACAGTGTGAACCAAGCACGGGTGTGAGCTTGTTCTTAAGTTCATAGTCATATCTAGAGCTCACAGCAGACACAAAACTACTCACTCAAGTATGGATTCATCTCTGGACATAGAGTCTAGATCTTTACCAATGAGTTCAACAGTGCCAGGGCTCAGGACTCAGCATGGTGGTCTAATTGTAAGTTTAATTTTTGCATTGTCTTCAGCCTAGCTTTCCTCTGGGTTACATTCTCACAGTAATCAGCTTTCCCAGACTATTCCCAAAATGCAGTTTGGATGTTGCTACCCTGTTGATAAGAAGAATTGCGTGGCTTGCATGGTTTTTACAGTATATTGCTGGATTATATCAGCTAGCCTCAGGAGCAGAGAATAAGGCTTGGCACTGCTTGGTTTCCTAGTAGAGATATAGCCAGAGAGACCAATCACAGTGACATCACGTGTTAGCGTCTGACCCTGCAGATGCCTCAGATGACAGCCTCAGATGAGCTGGCTCACTAAATCCCTCTCCAGCTGGAGATACTCCCAAATCAGCTACTTCTGTACACTGTGTAGAACCTCTGAACAGAGCAGCACACAAGCTCCTGAATGGATTGGGCATTCATAGAGTCATGGTGGTCAGCAAGCCTGGGTCAGCTCTTCACCTCACGGTGTGAAACGGCACAGATGAAAAAGAAAATTAATAACCATAACATAGCATCACCACCTACTAAAAAGTGTGCTGAGCCTGGCTGTAAAGAGAAAAAAAGAAAATTTTTGCCCCTCTGCTTTTTCTCAAAGATTGACTGCTGCCACTGAATTTGCCCCAGAGCAGTGGTGATGGCTGGGCTGGGAACGCCCAGGCAGTATCTGTGGTGCTCAGGGGGCCTGACGCAGGCTATGGCTCCGCCAAAGTGTGCTATTTCAGTAATGGAAACCAATCCATGTGTTTGAAACAAGATGTTTCTTCTGAGTGCTGGACAGGAGAGTGGGTATTTGTGAGCTTAGAAAACACATCAACTTGCCATGAAGCCTATGAAAAATAATCTTTGTTTTCTTGAAAACAGTCTCTTGATTCCTGTCTGTTAGATGAAGTGTATTGCCAATGTTTTAAAGTTACCTTCTGGTTTGTTTTTAAAGATAAAATGTTTTCTTAAAAGGACTATAAACAGAGTACTAAAGTTATTTTTTAAAATTGAATTATCTTGGAATTGTTTATAAACCTCCTCCAAACTGTCACAGAATTGAAATAAGGATAAAAATGAGCTCAGTGGATTTCTGATCACTAAGCCCAAGCCCAGCTCACCCAAGACTGCAGTGCTCTGCAGAGCTGGTTTCTCTGCTTTTCTCCCTTAGCAACTCTCTCTCCAAAAATGTCTCCAACATTTTCTAGATAGGAATGTTATGCACTTTAAAAAAAACGGTTGTACTGTTTTCTCAGTTTATTTCATTTTTTTTCCCATATCTTTAGAATCAAAGAATTAAGATTTGTGAGCAATAGCTACTCTCACAACAAAACCTGTTAAACGTGTGTGGCACTGCTCCCTTGGCTGCTGTTTCTGTGGGTTTGTAAAACTGCTGTTTGCAAAAGGCACGGTTTTTGGTGCTGGGAAAGTTCATTACAATTGGCCATACATGAGAAGGCCTTTTAAATTCATTGTCTCCAATGACAATGGCAATTGTGGAGAAAGGTGTCTTTTAGCACAGAAATTTATCCAGTAGGCATTTGCAAGGACTTTCTATTCGTGTACTTTTATATCTCTGCTGAATACATTCTCTGAGTCAAAGGAGTCTTTGAAAAATTGACATGGTAGCTTAGAAGCAAATTTTCAAACTATAGAAGCACAAAGCCTTCTGGTGAATGATGGTATTGGATTGATTCTTCTGTATGTGAAGTTTATGCTGCAGATAAAGATAACATTAATTAGTTTCTCCAAGTGCATACTTCAGAGCATGAGCAGAGTTACTGAGAAAACTTATAACATCATTCTCTTGCTATTTTGGCAGCTGTCTTCTATTTCTCATATTGGAAGTAGTCTTATATATGGGAAGAAACAACAGCAATTCTTCCAGAAAAGGAAGAACGACACCTCAATTCTAAGCTCATTTGCCTCCTCCATCAGAAATTAAGCAGCATGATTCCACCTCCAGCCCAGAACCACAATGAAAAATATCAACATCAGTGTGGTGTTATATCCGAGGAGGACCTTATTCTTCCTCATCCTTCTTTTGAAAGGTCTTGAGTTTACCCTGCATCCTGGGATATTTAGGCTTATGTATAGGTAATGGAACTGAAGCTAGGACTTCCCTGGTTCCTCAGATAAGTGTCATCTTGGAGGTTTCAAAACTTAAGGATATTTGGACTTTCAGGCTACTGCATACTGCAGCACTATCATAAAAAAAAAAAAATCTGAGTAAATTGATGTAAATTTAGGTAACATCCCAGAATTGTTATCAGTGTTTTCAGTTTCTGGGGAAACTTTGAAACATGGGAATAAAAGCAATTAGACTTAGGGAAAAGAAAAGAAAAAAAGATGTCTTTTAGTCTTTTGTTGTATTATTTATTCACTATACAATGGAAAGTGTTGGGCAATTATAATTACCACTGTTGTGCTTATAACTGTGCTATTAGATAACCCCCCTGAAAAAAAGCAGTATTTTTATGGAGTCATGTTAGTGACCCTTTCATTTTATTTTCAGCTCTAGAAATAAGCCATATTTCACCGAGAACACTCCTTTAATGGAAAAATTCATTTCTTACATCTGGATTATCAGGTAAATGCACATACAATTTCAACTAACAGTTGAAAAAACACAATGCACTGTGATGAAGCCGAGTGTGTTCAATAAGGGTCCTAAATTCCTGGCAGACAGCCAAGTTGTTCAGGATTTTCAGGAAAACCTTTATGGAGATCTGGAAGCGCTCTTTTAATAGTTTATTTTCTTTTAATGTCATTATAAAACCATTTCACAGACTGCAGAAATGTTTCTTATTGTTTTATTTAGTTATCAGTGCCTAAGTAATAGTCCCACTTTTAGCAAACACTATACAGTTTAGCAGCTGTGTGCCAGAGCATTGTTTCATTTTTCTGATGAAAAAATGTATTTCATATGAAGTAGGTCAAGGAAATATTTAGTTGTTAATGTCAACTGTCTGCTAGTAGAGGATAAAAAAAAGAAATCTGTATTAACTGTCATCTTACTTTTAACTTTCCACTTACATTCACAAAAGCATGACAAAAAGGGAAAACCCACTTAAGTACAAAAACCCCTATTATTCTTATTTTGCCTTAAAAAATGAAAAGGAGTGGCAGGTAGATGTGATACACAAGAGGAGGTTTAGAAGGAGGAAATAATTAGTAAGTTTTAGGATCATGCCTTTATCTCTCAGAGACCTCCTTGCCTAGTTTAGATGTCCCTCAGGTTTTGGTGGCTGGCCACTCTTTCCTGGTGGCTGCCATCTAGCTCAGGCAGATGAATTAATCTGGACTGTCCCTCTCACAGTCAGGTGGGGCAATATTCAGCATTGTCCTGCTTTTTCACTTGGCCTTTGCATCTGAATGAAGCTACAATCTGGTATGGAATTGGATTAGTTTGAACCAGTAGTATTTAAAGTTGGACTAAGAAAGGGGGAAGGGCTCTGCTCAGCAGTCAATGGCTCTGGTTCTGGTTCTGGCATTGAGGGCCAAAACGGCATGAAAGGCAACTCTGGGGCAGAATTCTTGCTCTGGGATATTCAATTCCCACCATGGTCATGTGTTTATGCTCTCCTTCACCATGTATGTTTAAGGGGGAAGTTCCAGAAAAAAGCTCAGTTTGCCCTTTCTCAAAAATATTTCTTAAAAATACTTTTAGAAAATACTTCTGTAAAGCTTTGGTGACTGGGTAAGGCTGTGAAATAAAGCCTACTATGATTTTTATTGTGTAGAGAAATGTCTGAGTAACTCAACTCTTCACAGAAAAAAACCCCAGCATAATAGAGGGTATAACTGAAACCTTGTAAGAGGTTTAAGAAAAGCAAATTAACCTGAAATTAAAAGACAGCTGAAACTTATGAGAAACATAGATATGTGCATTAAGGTTATTTTTTCTTTCAATTCAAAATACAGATTCGATAATCCGAAGCTGCAGAATTTGATTTATTCATAGCATTTAATACCTGTGCAATTCTATCCCCATTGAAATAGGAGGTAAACACTGCAGGGAGGAGAGCTAAGTTAATACTGAGCACTTTGAGTGTTTTTTCTTTTGGCTCCACAGTTTGTTACTTGCTTTTCTACAGTGTTCTTCTTGTTTCTCTATGGAAAAAAAAAAAAAAAAGAAGATAGCAAATATTCCTCCCCATGGAAAATACTCCCTCAGTTACCTTCTTCATAGATTATGTTTGCAGGAGTTAAGTTTAACTTTAACATCTAAGTACCCGGATAAAATTGGGATGAAACTGTGTTAACATAGGTATTAAACTACATTAGCTTGTGATTTGTTCCTGAAGTTTTTTTTTCTAAATATTTTTTGGAAAATCCTATTTTGAAGATTTCTTCTAGTAAAACTTTCATTCCTTGATAATTTTTCCTCATTAAGCTGCCTAGGTGTGTGTGTGATAATTTGATGGAGTCATTTTCATGCAACACAAAGGCCAATAAGACAATCAGTAAGACAATACTGCTAAAGGCATGATATTCTTTTTCCTTCATGTCACTGCAGCCAGATTCCTTGATTCAGTCTTTCTTGCCATAGAGGAAGCTATTCAACATATGAGTCTCAGATTTGTTTATGGCAAGGCCTTTTAGACGTGCATTTATTGCAACTCTCCTTAAACAGCTTAATGAGTAAAGGCAGCCAGGAAAAAGAATAGAAAGGGTGTTATTGCTGGCATTTAAACTGAGCAAAACCACATTCACAGCTCACAGTGGAGAAATATTTTATGGTCGTGAAGCAAAGATTCATCCCAAAGGACAGACTTTGTCACTGCAATTGAAAGCTTGCTGCCCTGCTCAGGCACTATGTAAGAAATAGTTTTGCAGTCTCTGACCTACAGTTGCTTAATGCCTTTCTGCTCTTTGATATTGGAAAAGTAGCTACCAGACTCTTCTCCCCGAAGTGTCAATTAGTTTGGAATTAATTTTTACACTTTTGGGATAGGTGTAACACCATGGTCAAAGATGAAGATGGCATTCTAATTTGTTTTAATGAAGGAGGATTTAGCAGAATTCATGTAATCAGGGTACCTGTTATTTTGGTTGCATCACCTAATTGTCTGGCTTTTTCAATACTGTATCATCCTCAACCTGTAGCATTTTGTTTTGTAAATTGACAGTTCATTCAACTTGAAAATGCAGGTTGAATTTGCGTTGAATCTAAATTGCTGCTTCTAATTAGTTTTTAATCTCACCAATCTAATGAGAGGCCTGCTGTAGAAAGGTGCCATCTTAAAGATTTATTTCAGAGTGAGACTTACTAGGATGAAGTCAGGGTCTGACAATTTGTCATTGTTTATCCTCAAACCTTACTCTTCACGTGTGTGTTGTCAGTGTATCTCATCGGGTGATGGTCAGTAGCAGTAGTGACTCTGGACCTTTAAAGAATATGGAGAATATGGAATATGCGAGCACTTTGATCAGCAAAAATACATATTTCCCCTTGGTGAGCTGGGCTTTTCTTGACAGTAATGGTTAACAGTGTAAGTAGTATACCACTTTAGAAAAGGTGTAGATCTTGCCACTGAAGGAGAAAGATCAATTCAATTTACACTGCATGAGGCCCAAGGGAGCTATTCGCAAAGCTGAGTTCATATTAGTACAACTGTAATTCTTACCATGTATGAGATCTCTCTGCTGATTTTATTTGACGTCTTCATGCTCAGTGCCATGTGAGTGGAACTGTCATGACAATAATGGGACGTGTGCTACCAGCGCTATGTGCAAGCTTCCAGCACATCTCGGTCTCTCAGAAGGTTAATAGTTTTATGTGGACCCCAGCTTCTTCCTCTACTGGTGATACAATCTGCATTTATAACCCTATTGTTTCAGTTTAAGACAGCTAGGGAAAACATCTGAAACCATCCCAGAATAAGCTGTGGCAGCTTTAGCAATGAAAAAGCAAAAGGAAACCAATCTGAGCAATTAGCAAGCCATGTTTATCCAGATAATTTGTGTTTTGATGTATGCGAGATTTAAACACAATGATAATGTGAGAGCAGTAGATGCAGAGTAAATATCATCATAGACATACAGGAGGCTTTCGTCTCAGAATTTCACACAGCACTTTATAAATCATACTGAATGCACCAACTCACACAGACAGAGCAATATTTGTCCTTCTGATCTAAACAGCAAGCTCTTTCTTCGTCATTGTGATGTATAATCTTTTTTGGGTGGAATTCCAAATGTAATTCTTCCTTACTCTTGCAGGACCGGCATTTTGATAAATATTAAAACCACTACGGAACATTACACCTACAGCTAAATCACTGAATGTAAAACCCAGACACATCCACACAAACTGGGGATATTTTTATGTTCTGTAATACTTTTTTTTTCTTCCCGCATTACAAACCCTCTGAAGAA
Organism: Stercorarius parasiticus; assembly: GCA_013396915.1. Classification (NCBI taxonomy): domain Eukaryota; kingdom Metazoa; phylum Chordata; class Aves; order Charadriiformes; family Stercorariidae; genus Stercorarius; species Stercorarius parasiticus. The sequence goes on along the minus strand of VWZL01002396.1, from coordinate 404,840 downwards.
TGCTACATGTTCCAAGCTGCTGAAGTTTCCCTTTTCATTTATTGGCTGCTTATGGCTTTTAACTCTATCCATTATTTTGTTTTGATGTAGTAGTCCTTCTGCAGTAAGTTTCTTCAATTTTCAGGCAGTGATGAGAGGAAACCAATGATAGTCATGGTCAGGATGTTTTATTTCTAAGTGTACTTTTTAATTGCAGGATATTTCCGTGCCTTTTCCTGAATATATTCAGTGTGGGCACACCCTGTTGTTGGGTTGCTACCAATTCCATCATCTCTTCAAAAGAAAGCAACATTTGTTTGCCTGTTGGACCAGACTAAGCTGAGCATGACCATAACTATAAAGAAAGATGTTTCAAAGGGTGGTTCCCACTAGAAAAAAAAAAAGACACTGGAGAAAACAGAATCCCTCCTGTCTATAACCATGGCTAAAAATAATATCCAGAACAATAAACAAATCACTTCTCAATTGCACTACAGAAGAATGAAAGCTGTTGCAGGTTTTAAGACTGCAGAGAACATTATTTCCTGCATAATGTGATTTTTCTCAAATTATGGAAAATTGCCCAATTGTGAACTAAATGGAATACTTATCTACCAAATATATAATATGTTCGCACCATTGCCAGCATGCGTATTGACTGTGTCCATAAAGGAAGGCTGAACAGTCTCAGTAACTGTTGTCCAGATTGATGAACTCTTTGGCACAGTTTTGGCCGATGCCAAAATGATAATAACCTTCTTTCAAATAATACCTGGGCCTGATTTGGGGGATAGAACAGGACAAGGACTCTTTCCTTTGAAGGTTAGAATAAAGCCACTGTGAGGAAACAAATTTTTATCTATATAGATAAAGAAGAAGGCAGACCTGGGGCTAGAGAATGGGACTCGGCCATATTTATCAAAGTAGTCTTATTCTGGGCTTGGTCCATGCTGTGTAAATAGGGAACACACCAGTACCTCTTGGGACATGGAAGTAAAGACAGACTCACTAATGGAAACAGTTGTAGAGGTCCTGTAGCCTCTGTTAGCGTCTCTCCAGTGATTTTTGTGCCTAGACAACTCTTCTTTTTCATGGGCCAGTGATATCCAAAGGAAAATTCACGCCAATATACAAACCAAATGCTCAACGAAGTGCAGAAGTCTTGGTGCATGTGGCATACACTTTCTCTGCTATATCAGATTGCAGACATCTTTTGAATTGTTTTTATGAATTTGAGAGAGAAAAAAGCAATATTATAACCATCCACAAAGACAACTACTGACAGGATGCTTCACAAATCTGGGGCCGGAGTGATAAATTTCCAAAACCTAAAGCAGCAGTAAATAATGTTATCCTTTGAAGTCTGTATACATATGTGAAAATTCTCAAAGGTTTTAAAGAAACACTGTCATTTGCTTATGTTTGACACATGACATTGAGTGCTTGGAAGCTTGCTTACCTACCGTCCAGATAGGAAACAAATCTCTTGAAAATCTGGCAACTTGAAGGTACAATGCAGTGAGTTATGGCATGGACCCAATGAGTGGCATGGAAGAGAAAAACTAAACCGCAGATCTGCATAATTATTTTTCCAAGAAAACAGATTGGTTAGTCTATGTAGGAGAGAGGGTCCAGTATTTGTTTCATTTAGTTAATTTATTGTGTACATTGTGATTTGTTTTGTTTTGTTTTCTAGTAGTGTTGCTAAGGAGGTCTGGTGTCATCCATCAGTTTTCACTGTGCTGTACAGATGGAGGTATCAGGTGGTAAAGTTGACACTCGGGATGTTCGTAGACTTGCTGGCCTTAAAGTCACAGATGGTTGCTGGCCTAAAATGGCAAAGTTATCTGTTAAATGTGTCATTTGCTTGCTGGTGAATTCTTTGATTTACAATGAAATGGAAAAATGCTTGGCACTGACTGCTGAGACGAGAGTCGGTGGTTAGCCATTATTCCTGGCAAAGAGGTTATTTCCCCATTTTCAACAAGCCACCTTGCCAAAAATGTGTTCAAGAGGAAATGTAGTAAGTGTAGTTGTTACAGGATCTTGTCAAAATTTCAAAAGTTTAGGGGTACCTTTCCAGAGGGGTACCTGGGGACTGAAGTCATCAAAAGCTTCTGTGGATAGACTTTTCGCTTCTGAAAGAAGGACTCATTTTGAACAAATCCTTTACTTGGAAAGCAGCAAATACACCGTGCTCAGCTTCCACTCCTGTACCCACATTGAGTTACAGTGTCAGTATGTTTCCCCTATAGTTAAATGTCTTCATTATGAATTACTTCCATGCACCCCTGAGAAATATCACTTGGAAGGTCTGCAAGCTACTGTTTTCATTCCCTTGCACTTGTTAGATTACACAGTGAGCAATAGGATGTTGGTTTTTTTTTTCCCTATAAATGTTTATGATGGATAATTATTTCAATTGATAAAGTAAAAGCAATTTAAAACTTAGACCATTCTGGTCTTCTCTGATTTGCAGCTAGGGTAATTTTTACACTTGTGAAGTGAATGTAAAAAAAGAATTCTTTGGGCTTTTTAAAAACTTATATACACTTTGTTAAGATGTAAACAGCTTCCCCAGCTGTAAGACAACATAGAATCAGGCAGCAAAATATTATCTGCTTCACTTCACGTCTTCTACTCCACAAATCTCTCCACTGAAAGCTTGGAAAAAAATTTAAGATGCTGCCAATGCCATGCGTTATTTCAAACAACAACGTACGCAAATCTGAGGGAGTGGCAAAATATGCTTCACAAAGAAAAAAATACTTGAATGATTTTACTTCTGTATAGCGAGCAAACAGAAGGGAGTAGTGCTATGGATGCGATGAGCACCTGTTTCTCTCCGTAGTGTGGTCCACCAACAGCTTATTGTACACACTGTAGCTGTGTGTTGCTGACAGCAGCATGTAGGGTCCACATCAGCGTTTGCTACTTCTACTTGAAAACATGTAAACAAACTAGAAAGAAGGGGCCCAAGTGGGCTGCACAAGAGCTCTCCCTTTAGACACGTGATTCGTGTTGTAAGTCTGTTCTCAAGAAAATATTTTGCCATCTCTCTCCCCATCCCAGGCACTCCTCATGGTTAACTGGCGCTCTGTGCAACTACTTTTTCTTTAGAAATGTCAGACTGTTGGTAGTTTTTCCGAATTTGTGACTGGAATGTGAAGACAACAGAAGTGCTCTTCTAATTACTTTCTCTTATGGAGGCTACGCAAAAAGGCTTTTGTCTGCTCTTCTGAGCCTGAGTGGAAAAGTCTGAAATCTAGTTCTTTGTAACACATTTATACTTATTTTCATGTTGTCAAAGAAGACTGTCAGAACAGTTAAACTATAAATCCTAAGCTTTATTTTGGGCTCTTCTTCTTAACAGATTGAATCTCATTAAAATAATATTAATTACAATAAAGAGTGAATTAATGATCTGAGAACTCTGTAGTGTAGAAGATCTGGTAAAAGGCTTTGGATGTATCTACTGGACAGTATAGTGTGCTTTTGACCTCAGATAAAGAAATACCTACTCTAAAGAGAAAATTACGTGTTTTGAGGATGAAACAAGAAGCAGAGGGGTTTTCTTTGTTTTATTAATCACAAATTCTACCATATGAAGGCTGGTTTGTGTGACTGGCATAATTTGTACAATTTGAGTATCACAGGAAGAATGCTGGTTTCAATATGCTGTTTTTAAAATGTTTAAAGTGTTTGGGGAAGAGATATGTTTTTCCTGCTTGAACTGAAATACAGGGTGACTTTTGTCTTTGATTACACCAGGGAAGAAGCAAACCAGACCTCTATTAAACTTCCTCTGAAGATGCTGCTTTTTATATCCTCTGTACTTGCAGTCTATCTTGAGCACATTGCTTTTTCTTTTGCTTTCAAACCATAGTTTGGTTAGTGAAGTGAAAGGACATCTTTTCCTGTATGAGCGACTATGCAGAGCTCTGCCACGTGAAAGTCATAGTCTTATCTGGAGAATGAGGGTGTAGAGCCAAGACTAGAATTAAAGCAGAGAATTAGGAGGTGGCCAGCAAAGGCTGCCAGCTGTTTCAAATGGCAGGGTATGTTAGATCATAGTCTTTCATATACACTGATCTTTCTTGCTTTATTTAATAGTGTTAACCAGAGATCTCAGCATCTATTTGCATAAGATCCAGGCTAACAGAGAGAACAGACGCTGATGACCATATAGGAGCAAAAAAGGGAATGCTAAGAAAATGGTTCAGCAGAAAGCTTTTTTGCTAATAAATGGATCTGTTCCCTGAAATGAGACTTCTTAGGTGGATGGCAGTATGCTAAGAATTCAGAACACATCACCTTTAAAAAAACAGCGCACATACATAATGTTGTTCATCATGCAGAAAGTAGAATCTGTAAACTCTGAAAGGGATAGCTAGCACAGCAATCCATTATGCATACAGGTAATATAATAAGCATTGTGAATCAGGTTACATGAACTGGAAATGCACTAAGCAGCAAGTGAATGAATGCCAGCCTTTAGGAGGTTGTCAGTTCAGCATATGAGTGGGAGCCGCTTAATTTAGTGGGGTTGCTATTCCACAGACTGCCAATGCCAAGTGCTTAGTGCTCTTCCTGTAGACCTTCTCATAAGCAAGATTTCTTATAGTATATTTGTCTTCCTTTCGCATGCAGCATTACTTGTTGACATAAGCATAGCGATACTTCTGACTGCACAATACTTGATGTTTTAACTGGAAAATCGTCAGTCCCTTTAACACAAATCTTTTCTCCTTCTCCCAAGCACTCATCACTGCTGCTTTTGTTGCTGCCACCATGGATGAGGTGGCCAAAGAGGTAGTTTCACTCCCACCACAACCTCCTTGTCCAGAGGACACTGTGGCACTGGAACAGTTGAGCTGTCTAGGTGCACCAGGTGAGGGGAAGCAGGCATCAGTGTTGTAGATCTGGTTAGCTTGGTCATTAACACTGCCTTGGCATGAGACTACAATTCATATTGCTGTATTGATAAGGCCTTAAAACCCTGCTGTGTCTTTCAGGCTTTCTATAGGGTGGTGACAAAAAGAAGAGAAGCATTCACTTTGGAAATATCAAACAGTTGGAGTTTATTTTGATACTTAAGTTTTTCCTGCATCCCACACATCAAATCAANGGGGGGGGGGGGGAGGAGATTTTAGGTTGAAGTAGTAACATGTTCTGAAATTATCATTTTTCTGCCTCCAATGAGTTAGCCATCTGTAAGCAGTATTACTGTACAGTACATAAATGGTATTTACTCTTACTTTTCTCTTACCTCAACAGCTTACTTAAATATATTACTTTTCAATACCGATAATGCAACCAAATGACAACAATACTGGTTTGAAAATACAACATTTATGAAGTTACCTCATCTTTTTTACAATAAAACATTCACACTTCCCTTTAGGATTATATAAGGCCTATGTGCATGCATGTGTGACAGAAATGGCCCTACTAAAAAATTTTAAATGACCATGTCAACGACAAGCTTCTACATTGCTATCAATTAAACGAGCTCACTTTCTCCAGACTGAACTGTCCTGGGAACATGGTCAGAGCTGTCATGAGAGCTGACAAAGATCTTTCGACTGATGAAATCTGTAAAGAAACTCGGAATAGCAAGCCATCCCTTCCACACAACTGTAAGGTACAAAATATAGAATGGCAGAAACAAAATAATCACAAGGACAAAAAGAGAAAGGACAAATTTTATTTGCATGAGAAATGAAAAAAGTCTGCCAGTCTGAACTCAGAGACAAGCACAAGCCAGAGTTAGAGGAAAATGTCAAACCGGGTATCAATAATTCAGAGGCAGAAAATCTCCCCAGTAAATTTTAGTATTTAAATAATGTATATAATTGGATCTTCCATTAAAAAGAAAATAGAAAATCATGAGGCTTTCACTCTTTCTCAGTGTTTCTGAAGCACTAACATTTTTTAAGGGTTAATCTTAGAGATTTCTATGTCCATAAGTGGGGTTACTTTACTTCCACAAGGCCAAGTTCAAGGTCCTGCATGTGAGTTGTGGCAATCCCAAGCACAAATACAGGCTGGGCAGGGAAAGGATTGAGAGCAGCCCTGCCGAGAAGGACTTGGGGGTGTTGGTGCATGAGACGCACAATATGATCAGCAACATGCACTCACAGCCCAGAAAGCCAACCACATCCTGTGCTGCATCAAAAGAAACATGGCCAGCAGGTCGAGGGAGGNGATAGGACAAGGGGTAACGTTTTTAAACTGAAAGAGGAGAGATTTAGATTAGGTATTAGGAAGAAGTTCTTTGCTCTGAGGGTGGTGAGACAGTGGAACAGGTTGGCCAGAGAAGTTGTGTAGGCCCCATCTCTGTAAGTGTTCAAGGCCAGGCTGGATGGGGCTTTGAGCAACCTAGTCTAGTGGGAGGTGTGCCTGCCCGTGGCAGCGGGGTTGGAACTAGATGATCTTTAAGGTCCCTTACAAATCTAACCATTCTATGATTCTATGATTCAATGATTCCAAGTGCCTACTTAGCTATCTGCATAAGAATTGGAATACGGACATCTTCACCATCTCCTGGCAGTGACTCATTTCTCCTAGAGTGTAATGCCATCCAATATAAGTGTTATCCCCTCATGTTCTCTCCCTTTGGAGGAATATTTGTCCACTACTTACACAGAAATGTTCTGTACATCTGGGTTCTACTGATTAGAAATGCTTAACATAAAAATGCGACTTGATTTCACTGTATTTCTGAAAGCTGAGGAGGGTCATGGGGCTGACATTTGGAAGGACTAGGGTTTCTTTTGGAGCCATTCTTCACTTTTGCTATTATTTTAATACATCACTTGTATGTATTCATTATTGGCATTGCATTTTGAAGTAGCTTTTTAAAATGTATGTTACGCTTGGGAACCCTTGGGATCTAATCTGGACACAAGTATGATCCTTAGAGTCTTATCCAGCGTTCACTGAAACTAATGGATATCTTTCAGAGGACGTGGACTGTGGTCTAAAATCTCACATCTGAGATGAGCTTAAGAAGCCATGCATTGTTTCCATATATCATTACTTATCAGATAAAAAGTTATGAAACCATCCAAAATTTGAGAACAATTTTTGGTCTTCAGGCAGAATAAATAATTTTAAAACTAAGGAGGCTGCCTGTGTAAAGAGAAAACATGAACAAAGTTCCAAACCAATATAAATTGAATTATGTGGGAGATAAAGTCCAGAACAAGTTTTAAATATAAAATGTAATTTCAGCCGTAGTAGTTTTGCTAAATATATCCTGCTGAAATTGGAAACGCACAAAGAAAAATAATTCAAACAGACCCTTCTCCAGAATCTGGAAACGAGGGTGTGCTGCACCCCAGTTCTCAACCAAGATTATTTCCCCTTTTTAAAGTGTGGCTGTGAAATTAAAATTAACACATGAAATCCATGATTTCCATTACATAAATTAGGCCTCATAAACATCTGATAGTCATTTTCATTTAGACATAGAAAAATGAGTAACCAGGAGTTATTACTCAGCATATTGTATGTTTCGGTAAGCATAATGAACTTGGTATTTGTTTTCATCAAGTTTTCTACTCTCTATTGTTTGTATACAGGCTAATAAAACAAATCTGGATTATACAAATTGGAGTTTTCTGGGTTTGTTTGTGGATCTTATTGAATTTTTCTATAAGTTTACTGTGTTTGATTTGTATTCTTCTCTATCATGGGGTAAAACTTCATTTTTAAAACTTCCTTCCAAAGCGAAGCCTAACAATTTTCTGTATTGAACTCAGGAGTATTCTCAGTTACTGGGATATTTTTATAATGACACTAAAAATCAGATGTTTAAGCATCTACCCAGGACCCAGTGGTCTTGCACCACTATTTAGTTGCATATATAAAAGCATATAATCAGAAGTCATATCAAAATCTTTTGTAGCATGTCACAGAGATTGGTTGAGATTGCCATACAACTTGCGCAGATCTCTCTAGTGAGTAACTGAATTTTTCAGCTGTTTTTTTCTTTAGTTACTAGAGACCAAATCTCTGGAAACACAAGGGGTTTTTAGCTTTAGTAAGGATTTGATCATTTCTAAAGAAAAAATAAGTTCATGCATTTGTATAAAACCTCTGAGCACTTATATATGCAGACTTTAAAACATATTCAGGAATATTTGATAGAATATGTAGAATTCACATGTATCTAATAGGGAAAGGTTGATTTCAGCATGAGAAGAAACTCCTTTCTAAGTCATAGATCCATGGGGGAAAAGAACCTCCATGGTTCTTTCGGATAAAGAGTCATTTTGTAAGGAGACAGTAGAAATAAACTAGAAAGATTCTTGATGTCTGTCAATGTCCCAGACTATGCTTATTGCATCAGAAGCTGTAGAAAACCCGAATCTCTCAGGGATCAGAGTCATTGGTTTGAAGGGAAAAAAATAGGAAGGTAAGGTTCTTCAGAATCTTAAAACCACCCAGTAACACCTCTGTTATTTCCTTGGTCCCTATCAGGCCCCAAATTGTTACAAGTTTAGCAGTGGAGAAATTATGTAGAAAATAGAATGTAGGGCAGGACTTGCTGCTGTATGTGAACCTCAAAGACATACAGTGAACTGAGATAATAGGATACATCAAGGTCTTCTGCCACTGCTACCTTTATCTAAAATATGTATCCCATGAGAATTGCTTATTATGTGAAGGTTTTCCTATTCTTGTGGTTTTTTCCTCGTGTTATCAATAATCCACCAGTCACTTTATTACAGAAGGCTATCATTTATTCAAAACCTCCTCCAGATTTGTTCCACTGTTATTTCTTGGCAGCAAGGCGGAAATTAAGGGAAAAGGAAGAAAAATTGTGATAATGAAAAAATGAGGAATAACTTTTGAGACAGTGGTGAAGTGAAACTTCTGCTTAATGTGAGTGCTAGTGGATCATGACCTCACCTCAAGCCCACAGGCATGAATCAAAGCAGAAAGTGTCCCTGACAAACAAATATAAATGATTGATTGCATTTACTGAAAGTTCGTTCTTCATTTCTCCTTTCAAGGGTGATACTTTCATCTCTTTTTTTTTTTCTGTGTTATTATTAACACCTCACTCTGAGTATTTCTTTCAGCTCTTCAGCCATCCCCTACCTCACTCTTCCGCCTTCTGTATTTCATTCATGAAGCTCATCCACCTCTTCCTGCATCGTGCCAAAGGATCACTATGGGGGAATTGAAAACACTGAACAAAAAGTCAGCTTGATCTCAATTCCGATACCAGGATGAGTTTTCAGCCATCCTGAGTAGGCAGTAGCAATCATTTCAAACTAAATCATATTCAGATGCTGCAATGTTTTCAAACTGTTTACTATAGATAGATCCAATGGAGAATTGAGATGCTTAGCATGACTCTACCTAAGAGTCAAAATTTAAGTGCTTTTTCTTGTGGATACAGATATCTCAAAAAAAGTGAAGTAAGGTCTTTAACAGCAGAAAGTACTTTATTTTTTTTTCTAATTTGTTGCACATCAACTTTTTAAATATTGTTTATCGTTGTTTGTAGAAACTTTTAACAGATTCCTGTTGTTCGAAGACTCAAGCTAATGATCTGGCTTTTGTGTATGAATTTCAATCAGTATCCTTAATGCAGATATCACGCCCAAAGCCTTGTAAGATAGAAGCAAATAAAAATTGGCTTTTCAAGCTTCTTACCAGCTTATTTTAGCAATAGGATTTACCCTGTAATCACCGATAAGCACCTGGGGAACACTAATACACCTGTCACGATCATAATGGGTTTTTTTAACTTTTTGATTCTTGATCTTACTAATTTATAATTGCACCAACACTGATATTTTCACTCAATGACACTGTTTAATATTTGCATAATTTGTCTGTTAAGATTACTATGGTTTCGCCTTTTCTTAGGTACTGATTTCTGCATAGTGTTTTAGTAATTAATGTAATGCTACAACAAAGCAATCCTTGGGATGTTGGGTTATCCGTATGTGAACCATATTTTGTTTGTGCACTGTTGATTTAAAAATATCATCTATTTTAACGTATATTCAGAATGATGTTACATGATGCTTTTATATTTTAGTAATTCATCTGGCTTCTTTATCTAAAACAAGTCAAAATTTTCTAGCTCTTTCCAATGTTTATATATCATTTTCATTATCCCTCTTCAGAGTTTAGCACAAACTGAAGTGTTTTGCAGAATTAGAAATCTAGTGGCAATAACACAAGAGAAAGTTTAAGGGAGCTTGGATATCCTCAAAAGCAACAGAAACATAAAACTCTATTTTTATAGATTTGATAGATATTATATATTTTATAGATATTATAGATTTTTTATATAGAGAGATTCATGGAGTCATGGCTCCTCACTGAATTTTATGCAATATTCAATGTAAAATATTGCATATACCCTTACTACGACATGGACTATATGTTCCTGTTTCTTCAGCCTGATAAAAATGTGGACAAGACTTCTAGGGAAGAGGGAGTTTCTAATTCTATGCAGCTATTCTGTATGCAGATAAATACCAAAAGTAGAAATACTATGTTATGAAAAATACTGTGGTTTTACCATTAAATTTTCACATGCTAGCAAACTGGATATCATCAAGGATAGCTTTCCAAACATCTGGTCAATAAGCTATCTATTTGTGATGGTTTGCTAGCATTAAACTAGAAAAATTTCTGGTTTTCCCTAAAAACTCTCTGCAACTGGGATTCATGAGAAGCTATTCTATCTGTTACATGCATTGCAAGAGACAAAATGTACCTATATTAGAACTAAAGGCATTTTTTTCTTGCTTCAAATTCAGTGTCTTTTAGCTCTGATCTTTATAGGCTGTTGTAGAGTGCGCTAAATGCAGCATGGATAAAATCCTATATACAGAGAGATTCTACAAGGATCACGAAATTTACTTCAGTAAAAGTTATCTTCTTAGATTTGCAAGAATTTCAAACATTCAACTGATTTGTCTACTGACATTTCCAACAGGCTGATGAAGTTTATGAGGAATAAGTCAAATACCAAAGGCTTTCAGTAGGGAAAATAGGCAAAACAGCTATTGACATCAGTTTTGTCTGGAGGATGCCTTCAGCTTATGAATGAGAAATATTCAGGAAACAACAAGCCTCACTGCTTGCATTTGCCGTCATACAAGGCTGAGAACTGCCAGATCGAATCCTCAGAATGATGCCCAAAGAAAGGAATATATCTGCCATCGTCAAATTGGTTTAGACAAAAAGCTAGAAAACAGTCTCTACTGTCTCTTCCTCCTTGTGCAGGATGGATTTTAGCCCAGGAGGTCTGACTGCCAGAAGTTCTTCCTCGGAGAACCCCCAATGCCAAAAAGCCTGTGAGTGCTGGCAGAATCTCCCCGAGACGGTGTAGGTTACAGGGGTCTGCTACACTGTGGCTTCCCAGTGGGTAAGGGGTGGAAATTAGGAAATATTAGGAAATAGGGGTTGTCATTCTCCAGCTTGTCTGGACTGGACAAAAAAGGAAGAGAAAGAAACCAGTAGAAGGGAAGCAATATTTCTTCTGGAAGAACGCAAAGGAGATATATATGGTCATTTCTGTTCCGGGTTACAGTATTCTGTGAGTAGATAGGTTTCCACTATTTTACAAATAGCAGTACACCTTCACACACATAATAAGCAATGGAATAGGAATAAACAACAGAACTATTTGCCAAACATATCCTATAGAAGTTTTCCATAAAATAGGTAGCTTCGATCAGTTAAGATTGTTACAGATTAAACACCATCTGAGAATATTCAGTTTTATGCAATATCTTTCCTGGACTTTGAAGAACTTTCACGTCCTGCAGATGGCTTATTTTACGTGGCACCTTACAAAGGTCTCTTACTGTGAGCACTTAAATTGTATTGTAGCCTTATAAAAACGTATTGTGTGCTTAAGTTTTATTACATTGACGATTAAGCAATTTAATGAGAAATAATCTGTGCCTCTGTGCCCTAAATCAAAAAAAAAAAAAAAATGCTAGCAGATAAAAAATTGAAAAACACAAAAGCATGCAGAGAAAGCAAAAATCCCAAAGCAGGGCCTCTCTCAAAAGACAAAGATGCAATTTAACTTGAAAACAGAATAGGAATGCCATCTTTCCCTATGAAACTAGCTCTTATACAAAGTATTTTATAAGAAGCACAGGGCAGTATATTTTAAGATGAAAAGAAAAAGAAAAAAGGAACTGTTCAATATGCTATACAGAGCAGATACACCATATGCCAGATCTTTACCTGGTATGACACTCAGTACTGCCTTGATTTACACTGAAAATTATTAAGTCAAAGTATACCATGTGAGCATCACCCTTACATATGCAGACGTAAGGATGTAAGAGCTCCTACATATTCAGAACTTTCCTTTTCCAGCTGTTTAAACATGTTCTTTTTCTCCTTCCTCCTGTTGTTTTTTTAGGTTGCCTTCCTTAACTAAGAATTTCTATACTTGTTTCCAACTCAGAAAATCTTCTTTTGACAAAGTTTCAGCAAAATATGACAGGTCCATTTTGCACTACCTTATTTTTTCCAGATATCTTGTTCAAATAGTTTGTGTTCATGTTGTATATACCAGAAGGCATTTGGAAAATCAAAAAAGAAGATCACTGGAAGCCTTAAATACGGATCACGGATATCTGAAGCTCCCTTTGTTCTGTCGTTTGATTCATATTGCTTTTCTCCCTGATGGCTGTTACATTACCCATACAACATAAGCTACTAGTGAGTTAGTACCTATATAAAATGAGTTAGTAATTTTTGTTAGGCTGCTAATCCATGTCCATTTTCAGCATGGATTTCAGCATCTCATTTTTCCAGATAAAGCTATATCACATTCCCAATGTAGGGTGGTTAGCCTGGAGAAGAAAAGACTGAGAGGGGATCTTACCAGTGCTTGTAAATATCTAAAGGGCGGGTGTCAAGAGGATGAGGTCTGACTCTTTTCAGTGGTGCCCAGCGACAGGATAAGGGGCAATGGTTTCAAACTGGAACACAGGAAGTTCCATCTGAACATGAGGAAAAACTTCTTTGCTTTGAGGGTGGTGAAACACTGGAACAGGTTTCCCAGGGAGGTGGTAGATATGCCTTCCCTGGAAACATTCAAGGTTAGGTTGGATGGGGCTCTGAGCAACTTGATCTACTTGAAGATGTCCCTGTTCATTGCAGGGAGGTTGGACTAGATGACCTTTGAAGTTCCCTTCCAACCCAAACCATTCTGTGATTCTGTGTCCACAAAATGTGCACCTGCATCACAAGTGAGGGGATTTGTGGCACGTATCTGCATAATCTGCATTATCTGGCAATTTAAGACACATTTGACAATTAGTTCTCCATATTTCTAATAGAGAACTAACCAAATCAACTAATCTTCCTGTGTCTTGCCCTGATTTAGATCCCTCCAGCATCTAGTTTTTCACCACTTCCCTAGCAGGCTGCAAAAAGATTTTCCTAACATGTATTTTAAGTTAAATTTTTTTGATGTCTTCTCATTATATCTAAGAATAAACTTTTATACCTGTCTTTATAACATCACATGTTCTTCCTTTCCCACATTTGGTGCATGCAAGCTCTAAGTGATTTGCATTAAAGAACTGAATTCAACAAATTGATATGTTCACTGAATACTTATACATCAAACCATTCTTCCCTGAATTTTTTTGTTGTTGTCGTATTCATGAATTACACAATCGTTAGGTTTTGTTTCTCTCTGGGCTGATTGTGAACAAGTCATTGAAAACATCCAGCACCTGATTTGAGATAAAAAACTCAAGGATCTGAAATTCAAGATCTTTTGTTCATTAGGATGACACGCATCACATAATGTTAACTTGTACTCCTTGAATGATTAAAACCAGATTAAAAACAGAAGCTGTGGTCTTTATTCTGGAACAGCCGAAGGAGAATCAGAGCTGTGATAATTAAGCGTACCTGCTTTCATACTTGTCCAAGAATTTCTTAGAGGAGCTTTCTAGAGCATCAACAAGCCTGGCTTAACTAAATATACAATTTAAATGTCTAGATAAAATGGATTAAACTTCTATGTGGATGTTTTCCCCATTAGTTCAATTTAATTTAATCCATGTTGGAACGTAATTAAGGGAAACTGAATTGTGATGAGACTTTCTAACTCTGAAAAGTTTTTTTATACAAGGAATTACTTTAGTTTTACTCATTAATTTTAAATTCCCTCTCTAATTTCCAACAACTTTCCTGTCAGTCTCTGAACAAGAAGTTCAAGCCTTTGACTTCTTTAGTCTTGGAACAGAGACTCATGCACAAAATCATGAAGAAAGTTGTAGCCATCACCCTAATTGACTTAACCCCTTGCTTCCAACTAACAATGCCGTGGCTGCCCTGCATGATCAGACAGAAGCACTCCATGCTGTATCTTCCATTTCCGCCCCCCTGGTAAGTACCTCATCTGTGTTCCTGTGCCATCAATGTTGAGATAAAACTGCTGGAGTGAGCTCAGGGACAGTAGTGCTCTTTAGTAATTCCCCTGGATTAGATGACTGTATACTCTTCCCCGGGGTCTGCTTTACGATTCAGACACAGCTGTTACGAGTCTTTTAAACACAGAAAAAATAGCCCAAAGACATGTGAGACATAGATGCCATTACAAAAATGAATCATCAGTATGTGTAAATACCTTTTTTTTTTTTCTGTATCAGCAGTTGCCACTGGTGGTGCCAAAATAGCATCAAAATAAGACCATAACTTTGACAGATTAACTGTGGTAGGATTATTTGTCCATGGGAGCATCATCTACAGAGTCAAATTTGTACATCAAATCATAAACAAATAGTTTTGCTTTCCAGATAGCAGGACTCTTTTGAAGAAAACTAGGACTTTTGGCCAACAAGATTTTAACTTTCACACAGTTCTGCAAAGGCAGTAGACTGTAGCTTCAGAAACTAGAGAGATCTCTGTTTTGCCTCACTAATTATGCCAATGTGTCTGTCATATGGAAGTTCTCCTAATTCCTCCCACTCAAAAAAAAAAAAAAGTTGAATACAGTACATAGTACTAATTATTCTCCCAGCACCCTTGTCTTTACTCTTTATTTAAGGAAATTCCTTCTGTTTGGCTATGCCATCCAGGTTTGGTTTTGACCAGCAAAGCTGAGAGATGGTATGAGTGGGATTTGCAGAACTGGAGCTATGATCCCAAGCATGGGGAAGCCCTGAGTGGACGGGCAGTGCTGTTAATTCTCTAGGACACCCAGAAAGCTGGCCCATTTCGATTGCATGTTATTTGATCAGCTAACACTCAATGTCTGCTGCTCTGCTGCTTCAAACAGGGCCAGCTGGTGATGATGAATTGTTTCAGTGGCATAAGAGCTGCAACAAATATGGAAGCATTGCCCACAAAGCAAACATGGAATGAGGAAAATGATGTCAGAATAGCACAGGCTGTGAGAGTTGACCACTGAATGGCTTCAGGAAAAAAGGTCATGGCAGGAAGAACATGACTTCATTATACCAGTAAGTAGAAAAATAACAGAAGGCAATGATTGCAGAATAGGAAAAAGAAGGGAGTAATTAAAAAATTTGGATTGTTCTTCTGAGGGTGAAAAGGCTTTTGTCCCTGTGTGTTGACAGCACTCATTAGCTTTCATTTAATTGGAGGGATCTTAGGACTGTTCTGACTCTGCAGGACACTAAAAGACACTCAGCCATCTCAAACCTGGAAACAGAGACTGTGGGATCTAGGTCACCTAACATTTGATGGCATTCCAGGCTAAGGTGATGGTTTTCTTTAGCAACACCGGAGTCTGGGATATCTCACTCTAACAGGAAGATGAGTTAAGCATAACACCAGTGAAAGTGGAGGAATGATGAATGCTTAAAATTGTTGCTCCTAAAGTGGAAGCTGTTTTTAAAGAGGATGAAACATTGTAGGTTTCTGCAAATGGGGATAAACCGTTAGACAGCTTTGGTGTAAAATACAGGCAGCTGAGTCCCATCCATGGATGCTAATTTCAGATTAATTTTGCTGCTCCTCTCATGTTAGGGGTGACAATCTAGTGACTCCAGACTGACAGCTGATGTTTCATTTCCTATTTCCAAAAGCCAGCTGTAGCTGGAGCAAGCGATAGGAAAACCTGAAAATAAACTTTTCAGTGAAAGACATGGGGATAGAAAGAATATTCCTGTTCTCATGATATTAAAATACATCCTATGTGATTCCAATTTTCAAAGCACTGTGCTGGGCTCATTGACAACCAAAATGACACATGAAAGAGGTGCACTCACTCACACCTACACCCCCATGCACACAGGAGGAAATAATTTGTGACAGTAACTACAGTGTATGAAGATAAATGTTGAGGGGAAAAAAAACATAAATTAATTCCTCTAAGCATAAGTCTGAGTGGGACAGACAGTAACATGCAGCATTTAGTAGTGCCATGTCATAGGTGGAAAAGAGTTTCCAAAATCTCTTGGACAGACTGATTGCACCAACGCAACCACTTATGTGATAAGGCCAAATGGAAGTGGCTGCACCCTTCAAATGATTTAAGGGCTCTCACAAAAGATTTTCTTGCAACATTTGGCTATTGATGGTATTATAATTTGGAATTTAAGGTGACGCTGCTGGTGGTATCAAGCTTCTCTGCATGTGTAGAGCTAGAAAGACCAGTACATGTCTAGTATTGAGATGGAAATCCTTCTGGTCAATAGGTTTATTTCTGCCTTATGGTGTACTGCTTCACTTCTTCATCCAAGGTTTTGACTAAACAGCAGAGGTGGAAGATGTCTGTTTGGCCAGAATATTTTTGAGAGAGATGGTGACTGCACCACTCCTGTAGGTGATCTCTGGATGGGTGAAGAGCAGGAGATGGGAGATGCAAGGGCCGGTCATGAGTACAGGCTGGAGGATTCCAGCAAGATGCAAAACCCCTTCTTCAGAAACAAGAGTGCATGCAGTGTTTGCAGTCTGGGAAAGCACAGAAAGTGCTGAGCTACACAGTAAGTGTGAAAGAAAAGGTTCTCAGTGTAAGGAGACAGTAGAAAGGAGCGAGTAGGATTTGTTTTTAAACTGTGTATTGCCATCTGTCTTAGCTAGCAGAGTAGAGGTATTTTCTATTTAAAGTCTCCTACTTCTTTTTTTTTTTCTTGTTCAGTATTTTACATTCTAATAAAACCTAGGTTTGGAGATTAAGTGACTTTTGATAAGCTCCTTAAGCAAATATGTGATATATTCACCTGAGGACACTGATTTTCATAGAATACATTGCAAGCATCCTTTACTGCTCCCTGTTGACACTATTATGGATTTCATTTCTGCTCATGGCTTAATGCTCAGCACTGTTGCTCAGCCACAGCCACAACCTGACTTGCAAAACCTGCTTTCTGTCAGTAACTCACAGCTTCTGATGTCAATTTTTCTTTGCCAGAAACTGTGCTGCAGTGTGTCTTTCAGGCATTCGTCTGCCTTTCTCTCATTCAGCATTCCCATCTTCAGGTTACACAGTAACTATTATAACTTCAGTGGTTCACGACTTCCATTCCACATACATAACCAACTCAGCACAGCTTTTGTGTTATTATCTTGGCATCAGTTCCTGGATGGCAGTTCCAACTCAGTATCTTACCACTGCAGATTTTTATCCTGCCATTTGATGTGCACTCTGGTATGTGGATATCACAAACAGCTTTTGCCTGGAATGTTGGTAGTGATCTGTAGCTCATAGGAAAATTTGCATAACATCATGGTTTGGAAAAAAAAAACAACAAAATACTCATTTGGAATTTGATGTCTCTTTTCTTTCCAGTTCTCTCTGATAAATGATCAAAAGCTGATCTGGTAGATGACGTTAATACTCTTCCCCTATCCACCAATGCTGTAACCCCATCGTAGAAGGCAACCAAATTCATCAGGCATGATTTGCCCATAGTGAAGCCATGTTGGCTGTCACTGATCACCTCCTTCTTTGCCATGTGCCTTAGCATAGTTTCTAGGAGGATCTGCTCCATGATCTTGCCAGACACAGAGGTGAGACCGACCAGTGTGTAGTTCCCCAGGTCTCCCTTTTTTCCCTTTTTAAAAATGGGGGTTATGTTTCCCCTTTTCCGGTCAACGGGAACTTCACCAAACTGACACAACGTCTCAAATATGATGGATAGCGGCTTAGCAACTTCATCCACCAATTCCCTCAGGATCCACGGGTATATCTCATCAGGTCCCATGGATTTGTGCACTGTCAGGTTGTTCAGATGGTCTCGAATCTGGTGTTCTCCTACAGTGGGCAGTTACCTCATTCTCCTAGTCCCTGACTTTGCCTTCTGCGACTTGGGCAGTGTGGCTAGAGCGCTTGCCAGTGAATACTGAGGCAAAAAAAACGTAGAGTACCTCAGCCTTCTCCATATCCTGGGTAACTAGGTTTCCCATTTTCTTCTGGGGAGGGCCCACATACTCCTTAGTCTTCCTTTTATCACTGATGTACCTGTAGAAGCTTTTCTCGTTGCCCTTTACATCCCTGGTCAGTTTTAACTCTAACAGGGTTTTAGCTTTCCTAACCTGATCCATGACTGCTTGGACAGTTTCGCTGTATTCCTCCCAGGTTACCCATCCTCGCTTCCATCCTCTGTAGGCTTCCTTTTTGTGTTTGAGTTTTTCCAGGAGTTCATCCATGCAGGCCTTCTGGCTTTTTGGCCTGACTTACTCTTTGTCAGTATGCATCACTCCTGAGCTTGGAGGAGGTGATCCTTGAATATTGACCAGCTTTCTTGGGCTAAGGCACCAGTGTGCTTCAAAGACAGATTCTCAGGGATGCTAATGGCTAGCATCAATCTGTTGTCTAAAAGTTAGTTATCCAAATCTTGGGTCGTCATCAGAGTCTCTCTCCTAATCAGTGGGAAGAAGTGGAAATCTCCTATTTTATCTCATTCCAAAGTGATGTCCAAGACAGGCAACTAAGGTAGGGGACAGGAATCACCCTGTGCACAATTCTGTTTCTCTTCATATTTCTTGAAGAAATCTAGCCTAGAGAATTTAGAGAGCTAAAGATGTTCAAATCAATTGCACCCACAGCCTCTTTATGTGATTCTTTTTCAATAAAGGACCTTGAAAGTAGAAATAAGTCCTATTAGTCTGAAGTCAACAGGTACTTTTACCTTCAAATTCTGGTTTTTTTTTATTTTAAGTATTACCACCTTAGATATTCCCCCTCGCCCCCAACATTCAGGAGTGTGTTTGTGTTTGAGAAGGGTTCATGCTTTACACACACATGGTTAAATCCTTCCACTTCTTAGGGTCTTTGTCTGCACAGGAAAAGAGATGCCTTATGTGATGCTCCTTAGTGAGAGTTTCCTGACAAAGGGGCTGTGCCGGGGATCTGACTGTTCCCTCCACAAGTATGCTGGAGTATAAGCACGCACACTCCATCTGTATGAATAGGAGAGGAGAAAAGTGCATTCAACATCTGTTGCAGGCAGTTATAAATATTACAGTAGTTTAATTTTCCTA
This sequence comes from Stercorarius parasiticus, assembly GCA_013396915.1. Classification (NCBI taxonomy): domain Eukaryota; kingdom Metazoa; phylum Chordata; class Aves; order Charadriiformes; family Stercorariidae; genus Stercorarius; species Stercorarius parasiticus. The sequence goes on along the minus strand of VWZL01002396.1, from coordinate 385,391 downwards.
GGAATTATGCCTAAAGCAGGGCCTATGGCTCAGAAATTAAAACAGGAAAAACTAGCCTAGTAAAATTCCTCTAGGTCTTTTATTTCCTATGATCTTTCTTTAGGTTTTTACCACAAGTTCCTTGAGAAAATCAAGGTCAGGTTTCTTTATCATGACTTGTGATTTTTCATTGTCGTATTTGGATGTCTGGGTGATCCCTCACAATATTTCTGAAATAAATCTGTGCAAATAATTGGACTGGGTGGCAGAGTCAAGAAATTGTGGGATTAGGAGGGAATTCATACTTTGAATTTTCAGTGAAACCAGAAAAAAACTGTTTCATAAGATATATTTAAATGCAATACATAGTTTTATCTAGGATTTCATTTTATTATTCAGGTTATAGCCCTGTTAACAATACTTGGGGGGTAAAAATCCTGAAGATGATTGCCTGAGCCCAGTTTCACATCACATAGAGCAAATTTCATACATGGTGGAGTACACTACCATGTTCTTTGAAGTATTGTTCAACAGCTACTTCTGTTTACCTCCCTAAGAGTAAAAAGGTATAAAGTACTTTCTAGAATTCCTGAGAGCATGATGGATGAAATATTTTTTAAACCAAAATAAATCAGAATGGATAAACTCATTTCCTTTCTTTCATGGATCTTCAAGACAAAAAATGTGATAATAGTAATGAAAAAAAATATTTTTGAACATTCACTCAATTTTGCCTTTTTTCAAGGATAGTTAATCAGATCTGACATCCAAAAAGCACCAGTTTTCATTAATTTACAGCAAAAGAAAAAGTGTCAATATTAATGTACATATTCCTTTGCTTTATAGACTCAACATAAAAATTAAACACCAGAATCTTATTGTAGTGTAAGGCAGACTAATATCTGCTCTGAAAATTGCTATATTGAGGCAAAGAGAAATTAAAAACAGCCTTCCTAAGACAATAGCGAACTCATCTTTTTAGGATTTCGATTCCAGAAAGAAACATATGAAGAAAATGATATGCAGTAAGTTATTACCCTTTTGAAACATATGTTTATGGTAATAATAGAACAGTACTCTTTTTTTTTAAACTGATGCTTTCAGCACTAATTATGTGGGTTCCATTACACCACACATTTAGGAGAAAGAAAAAAGGCAATGAAGGCAAATTAAAGGATGAAAAAGAAAAATGTTGACAAATATTGTTTTAAAACAGTTTTACTTTGACATAAATTATGAGCTATTGAGTATGCCAGCAGTGGTGTTTCAATGATTGGTATGTAATTATCTAGGGAGGAAGGGGTTTAAGAATTCATGGCAATTCCTTAGCATGTCATATTGGATTTACGCCAGCATGAAGGATTTGGTATAATGAACTGCTAATCCAACTCTGCTCACTACCTGCCCAAAGTTTAAAATGTGGCTCTGTCTAGATGTCAGCTGCAATTAACTGTTAGGACCAAAAGCATCTCAGAAAATGAGAAAGTAGTAGGATAGATTTTACTGTCTATTATTGGTATTTATGGCTCTTCTCATGTTTAATCTCTTGCAGCCACTGCACACCAAACACTTTCTTGCAAATGTGGCTGGAAATAGTGTTTAATAGCGAGAAACGGGATGACATGAAGACAGGGAGTTTAGACTGGTAAAACATCCTGATAACGAGATTTGTTAGACAGTAAACGAATCTCCTAAGGGCAGAGGGGGAAACTTCAGTATCTCGGACATGTCCAATTAAACTTGAAAAACATTAGAAAATATTATCCTTGGAATGGGAAAGAGATGTAATTAATATTTTTCATGTCTAGTTTCTGTTAGTCTCAAAGCTTTTTCCCAGGCAAGAAACTTGAGTTCCTATCACCTCTGCAATGAGTAGTTTCACTGCCTTAAAGGATTAAGGCAAATAAAGTTACAACATCTATATTAACTTTGAAACCGGAAATGGAAAGTTTAATCATAGTCTAATCCAAACACCCTTCATGCCTACCTATTAATTGATGTCCTCTAAGGAGTAATCTAAGTCTGGTAAAACAGGAATCTCTTTTACCATATTCTAAGATAAGAACAATTATAAGAACAATTCTACAGCAAAATATTGCTCAGGATATGTATTCATGCCAGCAGTTGTGATGCTCTTTTGTGATTATCATTGCGGAAAGAGGAGCTTTCTTGGTGTCACTCCCAATTTCACACTTATCAGGCAAAACTAGGGACTTTTCAAAGTGGACACCTGCTAATCTAATCCCAATTTTAAGATTACGAAAGGAATGGCTCAGTAATGGGGAGCAACCATCTTCTTAGTCCTAAAATAAAAGCTGGGATCCATCAGATTTTACATCAAGGTTGCCTTTACTGAAACTTAAAAGTGAATCACTTCTACTTAATTTTGTTCCCAGGCTGAGCTACAACTGTCACAATTACTCTTTTAGGCTGGACTGATTTTTCATTATCCTGCTTCTGGCAAATATAAAACTGGAAAACACACCGTAGAAACTATTATTATATATACATATATACATATATTCATAAAATATATATATATAATTAGATAGTAAGAAATAAGAATTCCAATAACTTGACTAAATGCTATTTATATTTTTCTAATCCAAAGAATAAGAATATTTTAAAAATGTTTGCATTTAATTTTTAATTAAAATTATCAGTTTTCCAAAATTTTCACAAAAATATTTGCCACGATTTTCAAATTTTTTATTTAGAATGGAGTTGGATAGTTTACCTTAGAGGTTTGTTCTTCATCACTTCTTTCATCTCGGAAAGTGTAGTATATATAAGGAAGGGCAAAACAAAAACCTAGAAATGAGAGCAAATGCAGTATTTCAAACAAGTTTTCCTTAATTCCTCTATTTTTCTAGTGGGAAAACACAGACAAACCAGTCTTGTTTCTTTCACAGTGTCTTACTTTCTAACTTTCCGTTTCTTTCTCTGATGGAAAAAAAAAGTTTTTAAAAAGTAAAAAGGAAGTGTTTTTCTCCATTAATTTAATCCATAAAACTACTTTATAAACAATTTTAAACAAAAAAAAATCATAATATATTATAAAATAAAAATTCAGCCTTCTTTTTCCTTTCTTTAACACATTAGAAAATTACATTTTGAATAGTTCCACTATCCTGCCACCTTTCTTATGATGTTCTGAGATAAGATTTCCAAAGCCAAGCCATCTAATAAACGCTTGGGTTTCAGAGTATTTGCATGATCTGCAATAGTAAACATACTACTAATAAAATATTCCAAAGACTTAATCACTGCAAAATATAAAAGCAGTGCTTCCCAAGAAGCAGGCAGCACTTTTCTGCTTCTCCACTAATTCCTGCCAGTGATTGTATGCTCATAGATCTTAGCAGTGACCCTGATTCAGAATTTTTCTCAATTTCAAAAAACAGCGAGTGATCCACTGACAGCGTTCAAAGCACCCTTGGTTGTTCATGAGAATTTTATCAGACCCTGAGAGAAGCTTTTCCAGCTGACAAATCTCTTTTGTGAGGCTTAACTAGGTCGGCCACTCACATTGTAATGCACATCTAGATCTGAACTCCGTGGCCCTGCCCTGTCTCTGCTTGCTGTAAAGATTCGCATTTTCAGAAACATGTCTTCTCTGAAAAATCTGCCTGGAGTGAACTACAATCTGAAGTCACAATGCACTGATTAATCCGTACTATCTCTTCAATTAAAAAAGAAAGGGGTTGATGAGTTTAAGTGAGAACAAGTATCAGAAATCTGGTTATATCTTCTTTTTTTTTTTTTTTTAACAGTGATGGAAAGAGAAGAGGGGAAAAAATGGAGATTTTGAGAATAAGCCATTTTATTAAAAGTCAATTAAGTCTTTCTTTTTTTTTTCAGCTCAGTCTCACATTCCCAATTATAAAGACAGGACAAAAGACTAGGCCTGTGCACTGGTGAGGAAATCAGAATA